>ML790518.1:34271-72835 GCA_009831015.1 Picea engelmannii | reverse complement strand
ACTTTATTTTACAACTTGAACAACTTGGCAATCATCTTTCGTTGGTCAACCTAGTTCATACACTAATTCCTCATTCCCCAACTCCTCCTATTGTTGATATTAATTTGTAGTTCATGAAGTCTTACAGTGATGTGAAGTTGTTTGTTCTTCTATGTTGGAAGACTTGCCTCGTATCAAAGATCGATCCAATATTGTATTTAGTTACCCTAAACCTACTAATAATAATTTTACTATGATCTAACCCTATGCTCAAATGCAACATGATCCCTTTTTTTCACCCAAGTCTTACAATGTATCTAGTCGTGAATTTATATCCCCCTAAAAATATTTTTTCTACTACTTCAAGCCTTGATCGTGATCAAATAAAAAAAAATCGAGCCAACCATGACCATTTAGTCGAATTCCCTACCATCAATGAGAAGGATCAATATACCCATGTATGGTAAAATAGTTATCTTATCACTTGGACTAACAACAATGAACTTAATATTGACATTATGCATTCTCAACTCAATGAGATAATGGGTAAAAAATTTCTAGTAGTTATTGATTATGAAGCAACCCATAATCTCAAGTGTGAACATAAAACATAGAAGAAAGATAAATTTATCTAGTTGTTTTGCTAGGACTGTAACTCTTCAAATATCCTTAATTCATATCATCCCAATTCCAGTCCATCCAAGGACAATGATTGATATTGGTAGTTTGAAGCTTCTTCAATAAAAAAATGTATTTCTCACTGTACTAAAAGCCCTTTGAGGAGATTCCTAAATCAGTGAGTCTCCTTCCCAGTTAAGTTTTCTCTTCCAAAAAATCCCTCTCTTCCTACTACGGATTTGCATGCTATTTGAAAATTAGTCCAAACTACAAATTCTTTGTATATTGAGGCTTCTCTTTATATTTATGTTTCATGGACTACCACCAATGCTTTTGTACACACCCGTTTCTCCAATAATACGGGAAATCATTATGTTTTTCATCTTTGGTGCAATATGCCTAATCCAATTTCTTTTTCTACTTTCGATGGAAGCATTGTTTTTCCCTACTAAGTTTCCAATGAAAATCAATGGAGAACCTCTCAAAATCCATTTTTGTAATGATGATGATGCCCCATTACACTCTCAATTCATTTTTTGATACTATTGAGCCAATTACTATAGTCAAATCATGTGTTTGTTTTAAATTAGTGGAAAATTAGTAATTGTCCCTTGTAAAATAATGATTAATCCTCCTAACCACGAGAAAAAGAATGAATGAGAAAAACCCTTCTTTAAACCTTGAGATTTTATAAATTTCTACAAAGATAAATATCTCACTCATGCCAAATGATACGAGAACACATAAGATCTCCACAAATCCTTCAATTTGAGTCTCGAATCCTTCCTTTGTGTTCTAATAGGTCTTTATCCTTTTGGCATAAGGATATGCATTAAGTTACTATTTGAATTAAGAATGATAAAGGTGTCCAAAGTAATTCTATTGCTATGAGTCCTTCTGATCAATAAGTAACACACAACAAATTCTTTTGTTACTTAACAAAAAGTTTCTCTACCCTACCAACTCTTATTATTACTATGCAGACTTTATGGTCAAAAACATGTCAAACAAGTTTGTGGTAAACTCAGTTAGTTAAAAATTACAAACCTTTGAATCATATCACTATTTGTTTTACTTATTCCAGTCCTAGCATAGGTATGATCATTCAAAATGTTGCAAAAGCCAAAATTTCTTAAAATTTGATTGCAAATCAAGTTATTCTTAGACTAAGGTTGTTGATGCGGATACATAGAAAACTACTTTCTCTATCCCTATGGTCATTTTGAGTGGTTAGTACTGTCATTTGGCTTAAAAAATGATCCTCCTTGGTTTCAAGATCACATGGATTTTACCTTTCAACACTATGAAGACTTTCTAAGTACCTATATTGATGACACGTTGGTGTCCACCTCATATCTTCATGATCACTTTTATCATCTCAATAGATTTGAAGAAATACTACTATTGGTGAAGGAAAAATAATTATGTAACCTGATATTGTTTCCAAAATACCTTCTTATATTGATGAAATCATGGATAAGAATCTGTAACACACCCACCACGAGGCTAGAAAATTTTTCAGCTTTTTCCTTCCTTTCACCGAGGAACAAAATTCCCCGAATTCATATGGGGCCCGATGCAGTTCCTACCCTCTCCTGTCCTTACTCATGTGATCATGGGTTATGACCATCGGCCTTACCGGAGAGGCACTTCCGTCTTTCGCGATTTAGGAAATCGCGTTGCATTTGTGTTCCCCTGCTCTCTTATCTCTCAAAGTGCCAAAATCCGAAGGGGGCCAATAGTTTGTCATAACTAAAAATGCCTCAGATTAAAACATGTCACTCCACTTTTTGGGGTTTACTCCATCGGGATTTCGGAATGTGCGACGATAGGAGGTCTCGCACCTGGGTTTCCCGGGAGCCGAAACTCCGAAACACCAAACACTAACATGCTTCACTATTTCGGGTTTTCCTCCATCGAGATTTTTGGATGTGCGACGACAAGAGGTCTCACACCTGGGTTTCTCGGGAGCCGAAACTCCGAAACACCAAACTCTAACAT
The DNA here is from genome assembly GCA_009831015.1 of Picea engelmannii. NCBI lineage: Eukaryota > Viridiplantae > Streptophyta > Pinopsida > Pinales > Pinaceae > Picea > Picea engelmannii. Next base: position 70,237 of record ML790518.1, on the reverse strand, counting down.
GATTTACTATTTTGGGGTTTCCTCCATCGGGATTTTGGGATGTGCGACGACACGAGGTCTTGCACCTGGGTTTCCAGGGAGCTGAAACTCTGAAACACCAAACTCTAACATGCTTCACTATTTTGGGGTTTCCTCCATCGGGATTTCAGGATGTGCGACAAAAGGAGGTCTCGCACCTGGGTTTCCCAGGAGCTGAGACTCCGAAACACCAAAATCTAACATGCTTCACTATTTCGGGGTTTCCTCCATCCGGATTTCAGGATGTGCGACGACAGGAAGTCTCCCACCTGGGTTTCCCGGGAGCCGAAACTCCAAAACACCAAACTCTAACATGCTTCACTATTTCAGGGTTTCCTCCATCGGGATTTCGCGAGTTGGGGGTTTCGAGACTGGCGAACATGAGGGGCCCGCACTTAGGTACCCCGGGTGCCAAAATACCGAAATATGATAACTTTTGCACACTATATCTTTCGAGATATCGCAAGTCGGGATTTCGGGACTTGCGAGTACAAGAGATCTCACCCTTGGATATTTCGGATGCCGAAACACCGAAATATCGGGATTTAGCCACATGTTGTTACTTCAGGATTTCGCATGTTAGGATTTCAGGACTTGCGAGTACAAGGAATCTCACCCTTGGGTTTCCTGGATACCGAAAACTCTGAAATACCCACTCTTAAACCTACTCATCTTATTTCGGGGTTTCTTTCATCGAGGTTTCGCACGTCGGGATTTCGGGACTTGCGAGTACTACGAAACTCGCACTTAGATACCCCGGGTGCCAAAACACTGAAACATCAAGACTCAAATCCATGTTAGACCATTTCGGGGTTTCACTAATCGACATTTCGTGACTGGCGAGTACAAGGGAATTTACCCTTAGGTGTCCCGGGTACCGAAACGCCTAAACATCACAACTCATCCACATGCCGTCATTTCGGGTTTTTGTGAATCAGGGTTTTGGGTCTCGCGGGTACATGAGAACTGGCACTTAGGTACCCTGGGTGTCGAAACTCCGAAAACTCATAACTTACCCACACGCTAGCATTTCAGGATTTCATATGTCGAAATTTCACGAGTCGTGAGGACAAGGGTTCTTACCCTCTTATCTTCGGGGTGCCAAAAAGCTGAAATGCTTATCGATCGCCACGTGTACTCTACAGCTGGATGGTCCAGGTACTCATATGGGTCTTGGAATCGACAGTCCCATTTTTCCTCGCTACTTACGAAGGTTGAAAAGGGGTCAAGGCATTAACGCTTGCGTTCCTTCATCCAATTTAACGGTCGTAACAGACCTTAGATCCTATGAAAGGATCTCATTCGTGCATTTAGCAAGAGGGAGGGTATCCTGGGTACCGAGCAACCGAAAGGCCCTTAATTCCTCCGCACGCTATCATTTCGAGATTTCACAGGTCAGGGTTTCAGGACTCGCGAGTACAAAAGGACTCGCACCTAGATACCCCGGTTTCCGAAACGCCGAAATGTCCTAAGTCTAAGAGGACCATTCTCTCTCTCATGTAGGGTTTTTCATACTTATGCCATAAAATCCTCCATCGAAATCTTGGGTAAACTTTAAAAAGGGTGTCCCTATGGGAAGATCTATCCAAGGCATTACTTGAGATAAAATAAGGGAATAGATTTCTCGAGAACAGACTTGAATATTGAATTCGTTCAAACGCATGTATCTATATATATATAAGCCAAATGTGGTCATTCCAACATAATCATGCAACCACCATTACGATCAAAATACCATGCAAACATTTCTACACAGAAACCATTTATAAGTGTTCAAACCGTGAGCATACATTTCAAGACATTTAAATTCAAGATACAAGATATAACAATTATCAGAAAAACACCAGGTGATGCAACTGCTGAGAGGGGTGCTCATGTCCACCCAACTGTAGGCTCAGTGACTCTGAATGGATTTACCACTAGCCACTCCCGAGCTAGACCACGATGCTTGAGACTCTCTGTCTATGTTCTTCAGTGATCGAGAATGAAGGTTACTCTCCTTCTTCTCTGCTATCACTCACTCTGTATTTTGTTCTAGATTTATTCTGATCTTTCCCTGCGATCTCTCCCCTCGCGTCCCCCCCCTTCCACACATTTTACCTGCCTTTTCTTTTCCAGCGAGGTTGCATGTGGCACGAATTTCCCTGCGGTGGTCAGGTCTGAGGCCGCCACGGATGGGTGGTTCACCCCCATCCCTCATTAACTTATGAGGAGCCTCTTCACCTACCATCCTAGAGAGTAATTCATTTCGGGGCTAGCGAGCCTCTCTTGGTTCTCTAGGCTAGCGAAGACCAAATACGGTATTGGTTTCGGTGGAAGTTAATGCCACCATTCCAGGTGCCTTCCACCACCTTTCTTCAGCCATCGTGGTCTCTTTGTCAGCACATCCCCCTCTCNATATATATATATATATATATTCATAACATTATTTACATTCATGGACCTTTTACTAAGGTCCATTCAAATCACACATTCACATCTTTGAGTTTTCCATAGTTCTTGGCCAATATAGTTATTTTTATAGACTGGGGGAAACAGGGTGTTAATATTCCCTCCCCCTTAAAGGAACATCGTCCTCGATGTTCTATCTATCAACATGACATGTATGTACAAAGGTAAACAAAATAAAATATGTTTGTTTCATGGCATCCTCCATTTCCCATGTAGCCTCATCTGGGCCAAAATGTCTCTACTGCACCTTGGCCTATGCAATGGTTCGGTTCTGGAGCGGGGTTTCCTTTCTGTCCAGTATGCATTGAGGTTCTGGTAGGAATTCTCACTCCGGTTCCACTTGGATCACAGACCAGTCAATTATATGATTAGAATCATGTACATATTTCTTCAATAATGAAACATGGAAAACATTATGTGCTTTTACTATGGGAGGAAGTTCTAGCCTATAGGCTACAGGTCCCACTCTATCTAGAACCTCAAAGGGTCCACAATACTGAGGTGCCAACTTGACACAAGCTCCCATTTTCAGAGATCTCTTTCTGGGTCTAACTCTAAGATATAAATGGTCTCTCATCTTGAACTCTCTTGGAGTTCTCTTTTGGTCGACGTAACTTTTCTGTCGGTTTTGAGCGACCTTCAGGTTTTGTTTTATCTGAGTCACTTGTTGTTCCATTTCTTTCAACATGTCGGGTCCAAAAGAAATTATGTTTACGGGATTACTCCAACTAACAGGAGTGTTGCACGGTCTACCATAGAAAACTTCAAATGGACTCATCCTTAAGGATTCTTGGTAGCCATTGTTGTAAGTGAATTCCACCAGTGGCAGGTAGTCTTACCACTTCTTGGGTTGATGCAGTACATGCATCCTTAACATGTCTTCTAGTATTTGGTTCACTCTTTTTGTTTGTTCGTCGGTTTGAGGGTGATAGGTGGTGCTAAACAACAACTTGGTCTCTAAACCAGCCATTAGTGACTTCCAAAAGTTGGAAGTAAATTTCATGTCTCTGTCAGACATGATCTCTTTTGGCATACCATGTAGTCTGAATATCTCCTTCATGAATACCTGAGCGATGTTTATTGCCTTGCAAGTTGACTTGAGAAGGATAAAGTGAGCAGACTTGCTCAATTTATCCACCACTACCATGATGGCGTCATTCTGTTTGGTCGAGGTTGGTAATACGGTGATGAAATCCATGGAGATGGTTTCCCATTTCCGTTTCGGGATTGGTAGAGGTTGTAATAATCTTGCTGGGTGTCGATGTTCTACTTTTACCTGTTGGCATTCTATGCATTTGGCTAGGTACTCAACTATGTCTCTCCTTAATCCAGGCCAATAGAATTGTCTTCTGGTGGCCATGATCATCTTCTGGTATACTAGATGACCAGTATAGGGTCTTTTATGTAGCTCATCTAGTATGAACCTCTTCAAGTCGTCACAATCTGGGATATACAATCTGCTTCGGTAAGTGAGCGGACCTCCTTCCATCATCTGGTAGCCTCCATACTTTATCCCTGTGGGTTCTTGCTATAGGTACTAGGTCACGGTCTGGACGAAGGGATCTGTTTCTTGTGCATTTCTAACTCTTTCCTTGACATCCGTCTTATAGACGCTCACCGCTGCTAGGTGAATTGTTTTCATGCTTCTGCTAAGGGCATCAACCACCCTATTTTCTTTTCCTTTAATGTGTTTGATTTCAAATCAAACTCGCTAAGGAGGGCCATCCACCTAGATTGTCTGGCATTGAGCTTCGATTGGTCAAACAGATATCGCAATCCACAGTGATCTGTCATAAGTACAAATTTTCTTCCCGGGAGATAATGCCTCCACATTTTCAAGGCACGCACTATGGCAGCCAGCTCTAGATCATGGGTCACATAGTTGACTTCGTGCTCATTCAATTTTCAGGATTCATAGCAGACCACACTTCCTCCTTGTGTAAGGAATCCTCCGAGCCCTTCCTTATAGGCATCTATGCACACGAGAAAGTCAACTTCGAGATCGGCGATCTTCAACACGGGTGCATGGGTTAGTAGACGTTTCAGGGTTTGAAATCTTTCTTCACATTTCTGTGTCCACATGAAATTTTTCCCCTTCTTCTGGAGGGCAGTGATTGGACAACCAATCTTGGAGAATCCTTTTATAAATCTCCTATAGTATCCTACTAATCCCATAAAGGATCTGATATCCGAAACATCCTTTGGGGTAGGCCATTCCATGATAGACCTGATTTTGTCATGGTCTACTCCTACTCCTTCTTCAGATAGAACATGGCCTAAGTAATGTATTTTCTTCTGGAAGAATTCACATTTGCTTAATTTGGCATAGAGATGATGTCCTCTTAGCACTTGCAGCACAAGCCTAATATGCTCTTCATGCTCTTCTCTATTCTTGGAGTAAATTAATATATTATCAATAAAAACCAGCACAAATTTGTCTAGGAATTTGCTGAGTACATTGTTCATCAAGCACATGAAAGTGGCAGGGGCATTGGTTAACCCAAATGGCACTACCACAAACTCATAGTGACCATACCTCGTTCAGAAGGCAGTTTTATGGATGTCTTAACCCTTAATTTGGACTTGATGGTATCCCGACCTCAAGTCAATCTTTGAGAAAATAGACGCACCCCCCAATTGATTGAACAAGTCATCGATCCTGGGCAAGGGGTACTTTTTCTTTATGGTTACCTGATTGAGTTGTCTATAATCTATACATAGTCTAAGGGTACCATCCTTCTTTTTCACAAATAGGATGTTGCTCCCCATGGAGACACGTTGGGCCAGATATAGCCCTTATCCAACATTTCTCTTAATTGAAATTTGAGTTCAACTAACTCGGGTGTGCTCATCCGGTAGGGTGTCCTAGACATCGGCACCGCTCCCGGTACAAGTTCTATCGAGAATTCTATGTCTCTTCTAGGAGGTAGAATCGGTACCTCTTCTGGAAACACATCTCTGTATTCTCTCAGGGTAGGGTGGTCTTCGAGGCTTGGTTTGTCATCTTCAATAGTTTTCAACACCTGTATTGCATACAGGGGACATCCTTTTTGATAATACTTTCCCATTTGCAGAGCTGATATTTGTCTCACCGAGACAGGTTTTCAGATCCCTTGAAGGGTTATCCTTTTCCCTTCTTTACTTACACATTCTAAGGTTTTATGGTAACAGTCCAATCTGGCTTTATGGGCAGCTAGCCAGTCCATACCAATCAACAGATCATACGATCCCAGGGGTAATATGTTAAGGGTTACTTGGCTGGGGAATTCACCCAACATTAATTGGTAGGTTGGTATGACCTCTGCTACCCTTCTTTTGGTGCCAGTGGCTAACTGTACCAACCATGGCTTTGTAGGTTTTTGTGGTTGTAGTTTACACTTATCAACAGCCTTAGGGGCTATATAACTCAAATTTGAACCAAGGTCAATCAAAATAGACACTAGATGGTTGGAAATCATACCTTCTATTTCCACCACTAAAGCTTGGCGGTCAGCTTGGTTATTATCCAAGGCTGCATAAATTTGCGGCAAACTCCTGGCCACATCATTGACAGTGGTAGCTTCCTAGATGTTATAAATTCTTCGGCTATTCTGTTGTTGGTGTGGGCAGTCTCTTAGTAGATGGTCTTCTCCGCAACCCCAACATTTCAAAGGTTCTCTCTTTGGGTTATCAGTCTTCACTGGTATGGATCCAGAAGTTTTATTTCCGCCCAAGGAGGGAAAATTCTGCTGGTGTACACTCCGGGCTGGGAAGCTCATTCTTGGGTTCTTCTTATAGTTCTTAAATCTTGGGGATTTAATCCCCTTTCTCTGAAATCCTGAACTATTCTTTGGTTTCCAGCCTTTGCGAGGTTCTGTCCGATGTCCAAGATGTTCATGATAATAGGTTTCCTTTCGGATAGTGCCATCTAGGGTCTTTGGCTCATCAAATTCAATTATGTTTCGATAGTCCTTAGGTAGTCCGTTGATAAAGCGTTGTACATGTTGGAGTCGCACTTGTTTTTTCACCTCCCGCAATTTTCGACGTCTGATACTTAATATTTAAAGTTGTTTTTCTTTTCCTTCCGAAATCATAAGACTCTTAAATCTTGTCGTCTCAATGACAATACTTTTTAACTTCCAAAAGAAAAGATTCATTTTTTGCCAATATGTCTGCCTTTTTTTGTTTTATTTTGAAATGTCGCAAGTCGGGTATCGCAAGTCGGACACTTTGGTTTTTGAATTCTCAAATCCCGAGTCGCGAAACTGCGAACTCATTTTTCAAATCTTTCACCCAAGGCAATTGACTATGGTAAAACCTTTAACCCTTGATTAGATATCATCGATATTTCGTGCCTCGGCACTCGTCGAACCCAAGATTTTGTTCTTATAGCCCCGATAGCCGAGAACGCGATAACTTTTCTGAGAACCTTGGTCGAGAACTAAAGGTAAAAAACTAACCTTGGTTGGTTTTGGCTCTCGGCATGTCGCGACTCGGCATTTTCCTTCATGGACTTAAAGTGTCCAAAACCCTGATTCATGAAGTTGCGACAAGATTATCGCAAGTTTAATTAGGCGCCTAATCTAAGGTTTTTCTCAAATAAATTGGGGTCACAATTATCGCCGCATCGCAATATCGCGAGCTATAAATTCAAAACGTTAAAGGGAAATTCACGATGTGGCAAAAGGTGAGGAAATCTTTAAGTCATTGAGATTTGAAGTTTTAGGAAAATGAAATTAAACGAGATACGTCCCGCACATCGAGATTGACACACTTCATGAGGGATTTACTTGCTCTCCATGACCCGATTGCCTGTCAAGATTGCCAAACATTGATGACATTAATAAATATTTAGGGTAAATCCATGAATACATAAGATTGGATTTATGCATTTAATTTGGTTTTATGTGCGATTTGACAGACTTGTTCGAAATGTACATATTTTCAAATATATACAAAGGTTTTGTTTTGTTCCAAAAACATTTCTCTTAAAGCGCATAGAACTCACTTTGCTCCGAGGAAACTCATTCCCGCATGTATACACAGGTCTACTGCAGAAGAGCACAAAGACAAGCTTCAGCTATGGCACAAGGGAGAGTAGCGAAAGAGAATGTCAAAGTTGCAGCACAGGGTCCGGACAATGTCTCAGATACTTCGCCTCGGACGAGTGGCTCAGTATCTACCTGGTCGTCTATTTCAAATATTCTACAATCCGAGCTGGTAAACTGTTCAGATTCTGATGACGATGACCTTGATATTGTGAAAGACGACCTGAACACTAAGTACAAGACAATTGTTCAGTCGGGAATGCACCTGGTTGCAACTAGACCTCGGTTGCTCCCATACTATGATATGATCCGATGGGCATTGGATCACGTCGACCTACCCTCTAGAACTATCTTAAGTGACCGACGGGCCATGGTCGGGACTTTTAGGCCTGAACATATCCAGTCTATGTACAAGCTCCCAGCAAATTCTGAATATACATATGGCAAAGAATTCCTGGCGGACTTCAAAAAGAAAGAGTGTGAAGAATCTGACAGAACCTTGTCAGGCTTGATAAAAGATTGGGTGTCACGTTCCACGAAATTCAGAGTGAATAACGAGGGTGTGTATTCAATTTCTTCATTGGAGCCAAATTTTATGTATGTGGCAATGATGGCTTGTCGGCTTTTTGGATGGGAAGATACCACACATGTTTACATTCAGTGGGTACCTCTCATTTATCGGGTAGCAGAAGGTTCCTCTTTCAATTGGGCAAAAATACTCTCCGATAGTTTGTTCAACAAGATCACCGAGTACCGGGAGAAAAAAGCAGCCGGAAATCCATCCGGATTCTTCATGTCCGCATATCTCATGGACGCAATATGCTCCATCACGCCTTTTCCTTTAATGAATTGGGCTTGGAGCCCAGCCCATGAGAAGACTGTTCATGAGTACCACGATAAGCTGTGGGAAAATAATGCGAACAAGTTTATTTATGAGATTTTTAACTGGGTAATGGTGCCCCTGCACGTCACCATTTTTGGTCTTTTGCCACTCCGCATCTCGGATAGCATTGCCGAGAATCTGAGCCATATTGCAGACTGGTACGTAGAAGAAGAATTCTCTTATTTGAGAGTGTTCGGAGCTGCTATTCCTCCTTCGGCACTACCGCTATTCATTCCCGACAAACTGGCCTGTCGCGAAATTGCTCGGCAAACAGTAATCGGTGGAGTGAGCAAAGAGCTCAAGGCATCATCCAAGAAGGTATGGCCATCTTTCCCTATTCGGCTAAATTCATATTCATTATTATATTTCGGGCATGCTAAGGTTGAGGCTGCAGCCTTAGAAGACTTAAGCCTAGCCTACATTGAATACAAAAAGCATGATCCGCAGAGAATCGTAAGCACCCATTTGGGAAATTGTGGGTTAAAGAGGTTTGAACATGAATGTTCGCCCTCAGATGATGTTTTCCGAGGGGCGAGGTCCTATTCGAAGGTGCAATTTCGAATCGTATCCCTAGCACCTGAAGATAGAGCTTCTGTTTTAAAATTTCAGGAGCATCGAAAAAGGTGCCTCCCCGTTGTGCTGGGGGGTTTGGGACTTCCCAAGGATAAAGAAAAGGAAGATGAAATTTCTGAGGGGAAAACCTCTAACCCCAAAAAATGTCAGGAAGAGGAGCAAGAGAAGAATCTCGAAAAGGAAAAAATCCTCGAACGGGAGAAAAATCCAGACAAGGAGAAGAGCCCTGAGCAGGAGGAGAATCCTGAAACAGAAAAGGAGAATACTGACCCTCCCAAAGAGCATAGTCTGGAGGTGGAAATAAAAGACATGGACCCACTAGAAACTCAGAATCCGGAAGCAAGGACGAAGACTTCAGACCCCCCGAAAGGGCAAGATCCACTCAACACACCAGGGAAGGGTGTGAAACAGATCGGGCAACCCATCACCTCTGTCACACCCTTGCAGTCAGCACAGGAGGCATTAGCGAAGGATGGATATTTGGTGAAGAGATGAGACCTATAAGGGCAGAGGAACTCCCTCCTAACGAATTCTTCTTTGACAAAAAGAGGAAAGTTGTGGTGAAGCGAGAATTTTATCAAGAGGGAGAGTCCACTGTTAAGAAATTCAAAGTGATGACTGATGGGAGAAATAAAAGGAAAGATGAATTTGCCATTGAAATCGCAGGAACGCTAGGAGCGTACGCAACGACAAATCAATTCTCGGTCGAATTTTTAAAAAAGCAGCTCAAAGCAAAAAATCGACTGATCAAGACTCTTGAGGCCAGGGTGGCTTCGGCAGCAGAAAGCGCAAAGAGTCAAGTAAGCGGAGAAATCGAGTTGGCCCAATTAACCAACAAGAAAGAAATTGAAGTCCTTAAGACCAAGCTGGAACAAGCAAATTCTACGATCCGAAATGGTCGAGTACAATCGGGCTAGCAGAGAAATATGATTACATAGCTGCAGGCTCAGTTGGAGTTTGCGAAAAGCAAGACGGTTGACATCGAGACCATTAAATCCCGAGCAACCGATATTCAGAGCAGGATCTCTTCTGCTAAACTCAGCCTGCTAAATAAAGTTGGAGAGATTCGAGAAGACTGATTGTTAATTCATCAAATCTCCGAGAGTCTGACTAACCAAGAAAGGAACGCAGAGGCTGCTCGGGTCACTTTCCAAGAGGCAGTAATAGTGACCAACAACAGGTTTTCAGGGCCACCCAGGCTCACCACTGCCGAGCAAACCAGAGGTAATATCTTGTTAAAGAATTGGGAACAGGATATTGCTTTAAGCAAGGAGCAGACTCAGAAAGTGACGAATTCGTTAGAAGAGGCTGTCAATAACATAAATGGAGAGTAGTTAGGGATAGAGATTGGAGGTGACACAGAGGCGTTGAGGCAGATAAATATAGATCAGATTTCTCTCGACATAAAGGAGGAGAATGAGAGAAATTCGGCGGAAATATCCAAGATAGACAGGGTGGACCCAGCTCAAATTGACAAACATTTGATTCGACCCAGTGCACAACTTGGCGCCCTTGAACTCATTGATATACAAGTAGATGATAAGCTTCCACAGTTGGCACAAGAATGCTATTTAGTCGAAGCTCGTTGTCAGGCCGAGCCTTCACAGCTTGTCACCCAGTTTGTAGACAAGTGTATAATGTACACTGAATCCATGCGAGGACAGGCACCTAGCACTTCTTAAAGATAGAATCGGTGAAATGGAGTTATTTCGCTCCCCCCAGCTGTCAATGCAAAACCTTCACAACTTGTATTTCATTTCTTTTGGACAAATGTATCATATGTACTAAATCTAAGCAAAAACAAGCACCTGGCACCTTTTTGAAAAATGGATTCGGACAGATGGAATAATTTGGTTCTTCTAAACCGAGAGGTAAATCTTGTATAAATATATCACTAAAAGAGGAGATAAGGGTTGGACTTTTTGGTGCTCATTGTAACAGAGTTTTCCCCATGAAGGAAGTTAATACAAAGCAAATTGAAGATTCCCGATTCTGTCCCGACTATATTTCAAGTTTGTTTTGTCATGTTCTTTGTTTCTTTTTATTTTGCTCTACGCAATTAGTTTGTTTTGTTATGTTCTTTGTTTCTTTTCATTTTGCTCTACATAATTGAGAGGTATCACTATAACTTAGTGCGACTACTACTATAGTGAAGGAAGTCCATTTTTTCGGTAATTGTTTCTTGTCCTTCCTCTGCACCAGCTATCAGCCGGTGTAAGACCAAGTTACAGTTACAGATTTTTATGTTTACTTACACCATGTCAATTATGTTCATGTCAATTTCTTCTTCCGCGTATACGTGAGTTTTCTACCGATAGGAATTTTATGTTACTTACAGCTAGATGTTTTTCTCCCATTCCACACCTTTTGCTAAAAATCATACAGTTACGGGAAAGGGCCTTTAATTTGTATTCTTATTTCGTTCCTCATGCGAAGATCTCTCTTATTTCGACCGAATTGAATCAGCGATTAAAATCTCTCGTTAAATCATTTCCATACTCATATTGTTCCTCAATGACTGTGCCTACAGTAACTCAACCTAATATTCAACCCGAGATATCAGATCAAACACATATCACATTAAGTCTTTTTGACACAATCCTTAGAACTGCAAATACCCGGGGAGAATTAGAACGTTCATGGGCAACCATTGAACAAGATATTGCTACCCAGGAACAGTTGGAAGCTAGACAGCGTGAACGTAGAAACCTTCATTAGCTTCCTATACCGAAGGTTAATGAAATCCTTTATCGACCATTATTATACTTTCGGATGCCTTGACACTGTACTTTAAATCCTTAAGTACAGACTCAGGAACAAAATCTTTCTGGCGCCGTTGCCGGGGATCGAAGTTACGAAATCTTTTCCCTGGGAAAACGACAAACTATTTTGTTGATAGTGTTGCTCTTTGATAGTGAACATAGAGTGCACACCGTTGTAAGGCTTTTAAAAATCTTTCACTTGGCGACTCCACTGAAACACAAACTGGCGTCTGGTAGAAAGCATACCAGACAGAACCTAGCTGGCAAGCTGATTACGCCTGTTAATAACCCTGAAATTTTTTTAAGAGCGACAGGCTCATTTGAAGCAACCGCTTCAGTTAATAAACCCAAAAGTCCACTTTTAAAGACTAAATCCACTTCAGAACATCCTACTTCCGGTAGCCCTTTGTCTGATACCAAAGATCTGGAAACAGAGTACTCAGAATTTAGGGATGAGCCACATCAAACTTTCCCATCTATAAACAAGGGAAAAGGTCCTTTGGAAAGATCATTATCTTTTGACATACCATCCTTTCTTCATCAGAACTTCCTAGTTTCACCTGATTCAAAAGGGTGTTTTACACCCTTATTTCCTACTCCTAAGAAAATGGTTAGCGTCGGAAGGGGAGGTGGAGGACAACCTAATGTCCCTCCTCCTGGAGTATTTGCAAAAGTAGCGGCGAGATACGCTCCCCTAGTTTTACCTGCTCACCTTCATGATTTACCTGATAACTACATCAAAAATATTCCTAAGTTCACTGGGGAGGGAGATCTAACTGCAGCCGAGCATATAAACTTTTTTGACCAGTTCGCAAATATCTGTGGTATCGAGCATGAGGATGTCTATACAAGACTACTTGTCCAGACCTTCGAAGGATAGGTCCGAACTTGGTTTTGGAGTCTTCCTGCAGCTTCTATTCGGACATATGACGCCTTGGAAGATGCTTTCCTCAGACAATGGGGAGAGCGAAAAGATCACTTATATTACCTTACCGAGTTTGGGTCCCTAAAGAAAAAGAACTCTGAGACCGTTATGGAATTTATTCTGAGATTTAACAAACTTTATAATAAAATTCCAGCCGCTGTTAAACCTTCTGAACCCTCAGCCAAAGTAACCTTTGCGGAAGCTTTCGAACCTGATTTTGCCCTACTTTTGCGAGAAAGAAGAGGAGACACACTGAATAGAATGCAAGACGATGCTGTCGAAATAGAATCTAATATGATGGCTTCAGGTAAGATGAAGGCTAAAGTAGAAACAACCAATCGTGATAATAGACGCTATAGGGAACCAACGGGTCCTTCCGGGTCAAATAGATACATTGATGACAGAGTGGATGATATGGCCCGAATAATCAAAGATCTCTCTAATAAAATCTCTAGGATGGAATTGGATCAGGCTAAGGATGATTCTTCTAACAAAAGGGACTTCAGGAGAAACCCAAATCCCCAAAATCAACAGAGGCAAATAAAGAATGAAGATCAAAAAATACAAGCTCCCCTGAAAAACGAAAATTTTATAGGAGCAAGTGACCTCCAAGATGTCGGAGATTCGGAAGATGAAGTTGCATGTTTCAGAGATGAATGTTCACAACCATTTTTGACCAGAGAAGAGTATGAGGAATCTTTAAATACTCCTCAACCTTCCAATGAAGAAGAAGAAGGTGATCATACTGATCTCTGCATATCTCAACCAGAAACGGAAATGATAGCGGCTGATTTTCAATCCAGATACAATCTGAGATCTAAAAATTAGCCCACATCAACTGACCAACCTAAGAAAATCCTGCCAAAGGGTCAATCTCACGAACCTCCTGTGAAAGAGGTTGAGACCCCAATGAAAGAAACAGGACCGAGAGATAAGGTTACAACTTCGACTAAGATCACGAGTGGTAAAGCAATCCAGACAAACAAGTTGGAAAGAGAAAGCCCGGAAGTCTTAACCAAAGAAACGGGCAAGGCCAATATAGCTTATAATTTTGAAAACAAATTAAATAAAATTAAGATATCGATTCCTTTGGTAGAATTGGCAAAAAACCCCACTTATCGGAAGCAAATTGCCAAAGTGATGGGTGTTTATGAGCCAGAAAGTCACTCTGACATTATTAATCTAGAATATGACAGACCTAACATCACCTTTGGTCCTCATTTTGAGGGATTCAGAGACAACGTCGCTCCCTTCTATATCACCCTGAATATACATGACCAATTATTACATAACTGCATGTTAGATTCCGGAGCTTCACATAATGTTATGCCCAAAACTATAATGGAGAGGTTGGGGCTCCAGATCACTAGACGCTATGGAGACCTATACTCGTTTGATTCAAGAAAGGTTAAATGTATGGGGATGATAAAAGATCTAGTAGTTACCCTGGCTCAGGTCCCGGTCAAGAGTATCCTGATGGATGTGGTTATTGCAGATATTCCCCCCAAATATGGTATGTTGCTATCCAGATCATGGGGAGCCAAGTTGGGAGGTTCTCTACAATTAGACATGTCATATGCCACAATCCCAATTTTCGGTCGACAGTTTACCCATTTGTACCGAGAAACAAGATTAGCATATACTGTCAGTGATCCTCAGAACCCAAATAACTTTCCCATTTACGTTGCAGATCAAGATCTGGGGAATTGCATATTGTCTTTTGATGATGGTTTAGATGGACATCCAGAAGAACTTGATATGAAAAAATAAGAACTTAGCCTCTTGACCGAAGAACTATGCAAAGGCAGTATCTGGAAAATGTACTTCGATGGCGCTTCATCTTCTGAAGGAGCTGGTGTTGGCATACTTTTGGTAGCACCTGAAGATAAGTTTACCGTTCCTTTCTCATATCGCTTACAGTGGGACATAGATTACACCAATACCGTATGCGAGTATGAAGCATTAGTCTTAGGTTTAGAGGCTGCAAAGAAGTTAAACATAAAAAACTTGGAGGTTTACGGCGATGCTGAATTAATAGAAAAACAAGTAAACCGACAATACCTAGCCAAACATCCCAGATTGAGAACATACATAAATTGCGTTTGGGATTTAATGGAGAATTTTTTCTCATCTATAAAAGTCCATTTTATTCCTCGCACAGAGAATCTACATGCTGACGCATTGGCTAAGGCAACCTCAACCTTTTTCCCTCCCACAAATGTTAAGCTGAAATATCATATTGAAATTAGGTATAAACCCTCCATACCAGACAATGTCCGGCACTGGAAGGTCTTTGAAGATGACGAACAGATTCAAAAATTTCTTACAGCAATAGGTGAATTCTCTGAAACCCATCCAGACCAAGAAAACCAAAATGACCCGAGGTGAATTATGCAAGAAGATGAAAATCTTGAAACCTTCCGAGAAAAGATAGCGGATCATCGCATGTTGGTCCTTAAAAATAACCAAATCCTGAAAGGTTTAATTCCTTTGGAAAGACTCTTCGATCAGAACGACATACCCGTGAAGTCTACTTTACAACCCCAACTAGAAGAAGTGGAGGATTGCAACATAGGAACTGAAAAAGATTCCAGGATAGTAAAGATATCTAAATTCCTCCCTCCTAAGGTAAAAAACCAGTATAGGGACTTACTCAGACAATATAAAGACGTTTTCGGCTGGTCCTATGACGAGCTTCGAACATATGATACTTCTATAATTGAGCACAAGATACCTTTGAAGCCCGGAGTCAAGCCTTTTAGGCAGAAGCTTAGGCAGTTTAACCCCATTTTGTTGCCCGTTATTGAAAAAGAAGTTAAGAAGCTCCTAAATGAAAAAATAATTGTACCTCTAAGGTACTCGGACTGGGTAGCAAATTTGGTCCCTGTCAGAAAAAAGAACGGAGAAATCAGACTGTGTGTGGATTTCAAGAACTTGAACAGGTCCTCTCTTAAAGATAATTATCTACTTCCTAAAATGGATCACGTCCTCGAAAGGGTAGTTGGAGAAAATCGAATGTCTATGATAGATGGGTTTTCTGGGTACAACCAAATCGCCATGAACGAGCAAGACAGAGAAAAAACCGCTTTCACCACACCATGGGGTACATTCATGTATGATAAAATTCCTTTTGGTTTAATGAATGCAGGGGCTACCTTCCAGTGCGCCATGGATATCGCTTTCGTTGGTGAAAGAGATAAGTTCGTAGTAATCTACCTCGACGATTTGACGGTTTTTTCTAAAACCAATGAAGAGCATTTGATCCATTTAAAACAAACTTTCGAAAAATGCCGCAGGTATGGTCTGTCTTTGAACCCAAAGAAATCACATTTCGCTATGCAGGAAGGTAAGCTTCTGGGGAATATTGTATTTAAGGATGGGATCAAGATTGATCCTAAGAGGGTTGAAGCGATACAAAATATTAGGATTCCTAGAAATGTTAAAGAAATTCAAGCTTTCTTAGGAACAATAAATTTTTTACCGAGGTTTATACCAAATTTCGCTGAGATTGTCAAATTGATCACAGGAATGCTAAAGAAAGATAGCAGAGTAAATTGGACAATCGAGGCTAAAGTGTCATTTGAGCATGTTAAAAGAGTCATTAGCGAGGCACCCGTATTAACAAGCCCGGATTACTTGAAAGATTTCTTCATCTTCTCATTCGCTTCTCAACATACTATCGCCGCGGTATTGCTGCAAAAGGATGACGAAGGCTTTGAACGCCCGATCGTGTTTTTTAGCAAGAGCCTTAAGGACGCTGAACTTAAATATGATATAATGGAAAAACAGGCGTACGCAATGGTGAAAGCGCTAAAGGCATTTAGAACTTACGTTCTTCATTCAAAAATTATCGCGTACGTACCAACCAGTGCTGTGAAGGATATATTGGTACAGCCTGACAGTGATGGAAAACGAGGGCGTTGGCTCGCTAAGATTCAAGAATTTGATCTGGAAATCAAGCCAACCAAATTAATAAAAGGAAAGGGTCTGGCCAAACTCTTGGCTGAGTCAAATCTTAGAGCTCTTGACATCAATTGCCTACAAGGGGAAGACGAGGACACACATTTGCAAGAGCCAGATGACCAGACATATCCAAACAAGGTTGAAGAAAAATTCATGTCATCAGGCTGGTATAGAGATATAGTTTTCTACTTGTTAAACCTGAAATGTCCAGATGGACTAACACCAGCCAAATACAGAACTTTAAAACTCCATGCTGTAAAATATTTCATCTCGGACAATCAATTATTTTGGAAGGACCCACTCGGATTTTTACTGCTCTGTCTAGTTGAGTTGGAAACTCCACGAGTTATAGAAGAATTTCATGAAGGAATCTGTGGAGGACACCATGCATGGAGAGCCACAGCCTATAAGATCTTGAGGGCCGGATACTATTGGCCGAAACTATTTTCGGACGTTAATGCCAAAGTACGTGCCTATTACTCGTGTCAAATATTCGCTGGTAAACAAAAACTCCCTGCACTACCACTCGTTCCAGTCAAAACCGAAGCCCCATTTCAGCAATGGGGATTAGACTTTATAGGGGAAATTAATCCCCATTCCAGTGCTCAGCACAAATGGATCTTAACAGCCACAGATTATTTTACAAAGTGGGTGGAAGCAATTCCA
Organism: Picea engelmannii; assembly: GCA_009831015.1. NCBI lineage: Eukaryota > Viridiplantae > Streptophyta > Pinopsida > Pinales > Pinaceae > Picea > Picea engelmannii. Next base: position 52,969 of record ML790518.1, on the reverse strand, counting down.
ACTAAAAGGGCAACAGACTCGGTGGTGATTGACTTTTTGGAGGATAACATCTTGTCCAGATTTGGGTGCCCTCGAAATATTGTTACCGACAACGCCCAGGCTTTCAAATCCATGGATATGATCGACTTCTGCCAGAAGTACAGTATCGTTCTCGGCCATTCCACTGCTTATTACCCTCAGGGAAATGGGCTGGTCGAATCATCTAATAAGATCCTGGTAAACGTAATAAAAAAGGTACTGAACGAAAACAAGAGGTCCTGGCATGTATATTTAAAGCACGCATTGTGGGCAAACCGCATCAGCACTAAAAGATCAATTGGCATTTTGCCGTTTCAGATGGTATATGGGACCGAGGCGGTTCTGCCCATAAACTTGGCATTGCCAGTGATGAAATTATGGCAAGATCAAAATGAAGAGCCCAATCATGTAACCAGAAGAATTAACCAACTGATTGAGGTTCAACAACTCAGAATGGAGGTTGATGAGAAAATGCAAAAATACCAGGACGATATGAAAGCACTGTTCGACCTTAAGGCGAAGGATAGAGAGTTCCTCCCAGGTGACTTGGTGTTGAGATGGGATGCGAGAAGGGAAGAAGCCGCAAAGCATGGCAAATTTGACCACCTTTGGTATGGACCATTCAGGGTCTCGGCTCCAGAAGGAAAGAATTCCTTTCTTCTGGAAAACATTGATGGAGAGGTTCTAAGTGCCCCTGTCAACGGGCGATATCTAAAGCACTATATGACGTGACAGTGGTTGGGTAGAAAAGAAAATAAAATAAAAAATAAATAAATTATATATACATATACTTGTAAATAAATAGAATTTATTATGAATTTATGTATATATTTATGTTTTTATTCAAACATTTATTTTCAAATTTTGGGTTTCCGTCCTTAAATTTTCAACACATTTTCAAATTAGATTTTTTCGTTTGATGCAGGGTTCTAGCCTCAGGCAAAATTAACTCAAGACTTAAGGTGCATATCAGTGTTGGAAATAGGGCACCATAAAACAGGTGATACATAAGATAGTCCATAATCCCCAAAGAAATTGAAAAGAGAAGACATAGGTGAGTTTTCTAAATATTCAGATCATGAAAGGCTGTTTTTAGCAATCTAAAATAACATTGTTCAAATTGCAATATAAAGGGTTAGACAACAGGATTATTTTTGGCTTTGATCTTTAAACTAAAATTTGAATGAATATGTTAAATTCAAAAGCAGTCACTCATAATTTTTGTTCCCAAATGCATTCGAAGACTAGTCCAGAACTGTTATGACCTTTTTTATACTAAGCCATTTGATTGTTGCCTTGTTTTCTGTTTATACTTGGACCTAACTTTTAGTAACTCACTATTTTCACAAGCTTTGGAGAAGGGGTAAATATTTTGTGATTCAAACCTCAGGGATTCTGAAGCAAATCTTAATAAGAAAGCTGGTCTTCACAACTACTTGATCCTCTGCCAAGCAAAGGAACGTTTATAGTGATCCTAAATTTCCTAGGATTTTCAATAGTGTCTGAAAAATCAAAGCTTGCTTGAACAGGATGTTCCTTAAAATTTTATTCGTTTTCCCCTGTCTCCCTAAAAACCAAAGGACTTGTGAGGGTCAAAGGAAGGTTGATACTGAGTAAATCAAAATTAGTTGACAAACCTCTGATAAAAAATATTACACAGATCTCAGCCCTGATGTAAACTGATTGCTCCCATCTTCGTGTTGGTATAAATTAATACTTCTTAAACCTCTTAAGAAATAAATTAATACTGAGACAGGTGGTGAAAGGAAATTCATAAATGATTGCCCCCACCTAGTCCATTAAGACGATGAAAGGAAATTCAGAAATGATTGCCCTCATCTTAGCGTTTAAATGCATAAATATTTTCCGAAGTGGTGAAAAGAAATTCAGTGAAAAAGGGTCAGACAACTTCACCGGGGTACTGAACAGGCTCGCTGGCAGTGAAGCAATGTCTGAGAGATCTGTAAGGCTGTTATACATAAATATCAATTAACTCTGGTAATCAACGCTTTTTGAAAACCTGATCATTTCCCCAAATTCCGATGGGACTTCCCTATTTTTAGATTATATAACATCATCCTTTTGATGCAAGCTGAAAATCACAAGACCTGTTGAATATCCTTGGACCGTTACGACTGTCTTGAAGCGTTCCCCAAACTTAGCAGTGGGAAAGGGAAAATTGCGAAGGTGACTTCAGCTGTGTTTGGAAAGAGTATCTGAGTTCGAAAAAATTTCTGGGTTATCCAATGAAATTTTTTACCCCCTTTTTATCTTTTTCCTTGGATTTTTCTCTTGATTTTAGCCTATGACTCCATTTACCCAATTTTGGCACCTGGTCTACTGTTCTTCCCGCCTCACAGGGAAGCGAGATCCCTAGTTGGAGCCTATGTTGGAGCCACACTTGTTTTTTCACCTCCCGCAATTTTCGACGTCTGATACTTAAGATTTAAAGTTGTTTTTCTTTTCCTTCCGAAATCATAAGACTCTTAAATCTTGTCATCTCAATGGCAATACTTTTTAACTTCCAAAAGAAAAGATTCATTTTTTGCCAATATGTCTGCCTTTTTTTGTTTTATTTTGAAATGTTGCAAGTCGGGTATCGCAAGTCGGACACTTTGGTTTTTGAATTCTCAAATCCCGAGTCGCAAAACTGCGAACTCATTTTTCAAATCTTTCACCCAAGGAAATTGACTATGGTAAAACCTTTAACCCTTGATTATATATCATCGGTATTTCGTGCCTCGGCACTCGTCGAACCCAAGCTTTTGTTCTTACAGCCTCGATAGCCGAGAACACGATAACTTTTCTGAGAACCTTGGTCAAGAACTAAAGGTAAAAAACTAACCTTGGTTGGTTTTGGCTCTCGGCATCTCGTGACTCGGCATTTTCCTTCATGGAGTTAAAGTGTCCAAAACCCCAATTCACGAAGTTGCGACATGATTATCGCAAGTTTAATTAGGCGCCTAATCTAAGTTTTTTCTCAAATAAATTGGGGTCTCAATTATCTCCGCATCACAATATCGCGAGCTATAAAGTGAAAACGTTAAAGGGAAATTCGCGATGTGGCGAAAGGCGAGGAAATCTTTAAGTCATTGAGATTTGAAGTATTAGGAAAATGAAATTAAACGAGATACGTCCTGCACATCGAGATTCACACACTTCACGAGGGATTTACTTTCTCTCCATGACCCGATTGCCTATCAAGACCGCCAAACATTGATGACATTAATAAAGATTTAGGGTAAATCAACGAATACATAAGATCAGATTTACGCATTTAATTTGGTTTTATGTGCGATTTGACAGACTTGTTCGAAAGGTACAGATTTTCAAATATATACAAAGGTTTCATTCTGTTCGAAAAACATTTCTCTTAAAGCACATAGAACTCACTTTGCTCCGAGGAAACTCAATCCCGCATGTATACACAGGTCTACTGCAGAAGAGCACAAAGACAAGCTTCACCTATGGCACCAAGGAGAGCAGTGAAAGCGAATGTCGAAGTTGCAGCACAGGGTCCGGACAATGTCTCAGATACTTCGCCTCGGACGAGTGGCTCAATATCTACCTGGTTGTCTATTTCAAATATTCTACAATCCGGGCTGGTAAACTGTTCAGATTCTGATGACGATGACCTTGATATTGTGAAAGACGACCTGAACACTAAGTACAAGACAATTGTTCAGTCGGGAATGCACCTGGTTGCAACCAGACCTCGGTTGCTCCCATACTACGATATGATCCGATGGGCATTGGATCACGTCGACCTGCCCTACAGAACTATCTTAAGTGACTGACAGGCCATGGTCGGGACTTTTAGGCCTGAACATATCCAGTCTATGTACAAGCTCCCAGCAAATTCTGAATATACATATGGCAAAGAATTCCTGGCGGACTTCAAAAAGAAAGAGTGCGAAGAATTTGATAGAACCTTTCCAGGCTTGATAAAAGATTGGGTGTCACATTCCGCGACATTTAGAGTGAATAACGAGGGCGTGTATTCAATTTCTTCATTGGAGCCAAATTTTATGTATGTGGCAATGATGGCTTGTCGGCTTTTCGGATGGGAAGATACCGCACATTTTTACATTCAGTGGGTACCTCTCATTTATCGGGTAGCAGAAGGTTCCTCTTTTAATTGGGCAAAAATACTCTCCGATAGTTTGTTCAACAAGATCACCGAGTACCGGGAGAAAAAAGCAACCGGAAAGCCATCGGGATTCTTCATGTCCGCATATCTCATGGACGCAATATGCTCCATCACGCCTTTTCCTTTAATGAATTGGGCTTGGAGCCCAGCCCATGAGAAGACTGTTCATGAGTACCAAAATAAGCTGTGGGAAAATAATGCGAACAAGTTTATTTATGAGATTTTTAACTGGGTAATGGTGCCCCTGCACGTCACCATTTTTGGTCTTTTTCCACCCCGCATCTCGGATAGCATTGCCGAGAATTTGAGCCATATTGCAGACTGGTACGTAGAAGAAGAATTCTCTTATTTGAGAGTGTTCGAAGCTGCTATTCCTCCTTCGGCACTACCGCTATTCATTCCCGACAAACTGGCCTGTCGCGAAATTGCTCGGCAAACAGTAATCAGCGGAGTGAGCAAAGAGCTCAAGGCGTCATCCAAGAAGGTATGGCCATCTTTCCCTATTCGGCTAAATTCATATTCATTATTATATTTCGGGCATGCTAAGGTTGAGGCTGTAGCCTTAGAAGACTTAAGCCTAGCCTACATTGAATACAAAAAGCATGATCCGCAGAGAATCGTAAGCACCCATTTCAAAAATTGTGGGTTAAAGAGGTTTGAACATGAATGTTCACCCTCGGATGATGTTTTCCGAGGGGCGAGGTCCTATTCGGAGGTGCAATTTCAAATCGGATCCCTAGCACCCGAAGATAGAGCTTCTGTTTTAAAATTTCAGGAGCATCGAAAAAGGTGCCTCCCCGTTGTGCTGGGGGGTTTGGGACTTCCCAAGGATAAAGAAAAGGAAGCCAAAAATTCTGAGGGGAAAACCTCTAACCCCAAAAAACGTCAGGAAGGGGAGCAAGAGAAGAATCTCAAAAAGGAAAAAAGCCTCGAACGGGAGAAAAATACAGACAAGGAGAAGAGCCCTGAGCAGGAGGAGAATCCCGAAACAGAAAAGGAGAATACTGACCCTCCCAAAGAGCATAGTCCGGAGGTGGAAATAAAAGACACGGACCCACCAGAAACTCAGAATCCGGAAGAAGGGAGGAAGACTTCAGACCCCCTGAAAGGGCAAGATCCACTCAGCACACCAGGGAAGGGTGCGAAACAGATCAGGCAACCCATCACCTCTGTCACACCCTTGCAGTCAGCACAGGGAGGCGTTAGTGAAGGATGGATATTTGGTGAAGAGCTGAGACCTATAAGGGCATAGGAACTCCCTCCTAACGAATTCTTCTTTGACAAAAAGAGGAAAGCTATGGTGAAGCGAGAATTTTATCAAGAGGGAGAGTCCACTGTTAAGAAATTCAAAGTGATGACTGATGGGAGAAATAAAAAGAAAGATGAATTTGCCACTGAAATCGTAGGAACGCTAGGAGTGTGCACAACGGCAAATCAATTCTCGGTCGAATTGTTAAAAAAGAAGCTCAAAGCAAAAAATCGACTGATCAAGACTCTTGAGGCCAGGGTGGCTTCGACAGCAGAAAGTGCGAAGAGTCAAGTAAGCGAAGAAATCGAGTTGGCCCAATTGGCCAACAAGAAAGAAATTGAAGTCCTTAAGACCAAGCTGGAACAAGCAAATTCTAAGATCCGAGATGGTCGAGTACAATCGGGCCAGCAGAGAAATATGATTACACAGTTGCAGGCTCAGTTGGAGGTCGCGAAAAGCAAGACGATTGACATCGAGACCATTAAATCCCGAGCAACCGATATTCGGAGCAGGATCTCTTCTGCTAAACTCAGCCTGCTAAATAAAGTTGGAGAGATTCGAGAAGGTTGCTTGTTAATTCATCAAATCTCCGAGAGTCTAACTAACCAAGAAAGAAATGCAGAGGATGCTCGGGTCGCTTTCCAAGAGGCAGTAATAGTGACCAACAACAGGTTTTCAGGGCCACCCGGGCTCACCACTGCCGAGCAAACCAGAGGTAATATCTTGTTAAAGAATTGGGAACAGGATATTGCTTTAAGCAAGGAGAAGACTCAGAAAGTGACGAATTCGTTAGAAGAGGAATTAGGAATTTTACGTTACTTACGGCTAGATGTTTTTCTCCCATTCCACACCTTTTGCTAAAAATCATACAGTTATGGGAAAGGGCCTTTAATTTGTATTCTTATTTCGTTCCTCATGCGAAGATCTCTCTTATTTCGACCGAATTGAATCAGCGATTAAAATCTCTCGTTAAATCATTTCCATACTCATACTGTTGCTCAATGACTGTGCCTATAGTAACTCAACCTAGTATTCAACCCGAGATATCAGATCAAACACATATCATGTTAAGTATTTTCAACACGATCCTTAGAACTGCAAATACCCGGGAATAATTAGAACGTTCATGGGCAGCCATTGAACAAGATATTGCTACCCAGGAACAGTTGGAAGCTAGATAGCGTGAACATAGAAACCTTCATTAGCTTCCTATACCGAAGGTTAATGAAATCCTTTATCGACCATTATTATACTTTCGGATGCCTTGACACTATACTTTAAAGCCTTAAGTACAGACTCAGGAACAATAGTACCTTTGCCTTTTCTTCTTTTATATAAGGTACATACCTCAACAAATCGAGGAATTTGTTGACATATTCTTCTATAGTGAGTTGTCCCAATTTGAGTTCATAAAACTCTTTAGTCTTCTCATTGAAATATTTTTTCGACAAATACTTCTTCCGGAAGTATTTCTCAAATTTCTCCAAAGACATGTCCTCTTCGTGAACCCCTTTCACATTCCTAAGGTCTTCCCACCAAATGGAAGCCTTTCCGTTCAAGTTGAAGGTGGCCACTGAGGCCTTCAAATTTTCTGAGAAGTCATGGACTCTAAAATACTTCTTTAGTCCAAGCAGCCAAACAACTACTTCCTCTCCCTTCTTTATTTCACCGTCAAAGGAGGGTGGTTTGACCTTCCTGAATTCTTTGAATTTATGACCCTTGGAAAGATTTCGCTTCTTCTGTCTTATTCAGGAAAAAGAACTAGTTCTGCTACTAGAAGAGCCCTCCGAACCGCCAACTTCCTTCCCAGAGGAATCGTCTGCCACTTTTCTTTTATATCTGGGATGGACCTTTTTTGAGGTGCTCCTCTCAGTGTGGCCAATGATATGACCATGTTTCTATACCTCAGGTTCATGTTGCATTTGTCTTTGTAGGTCGGATAAGCTCTACAGTAAAACTGCGTTAATTTTTGTTTGTTTCTCTTGTTCTTTCATCATCCTCTCATTGTCAGCCTTGCAACTTTGTAATTCGACCATGAGACTCCTCACAGTCTCGGCTAGATCTGGAGGGGTCCCTACCGCCCTCCTTTCTTCAAACTCTTCGTCTCTATTGTGGGAGCCCTCCCCCACTTCATGGTGAGTCACCATTCTATACATCTCTAATTTCCCGTGGTTGATCATCCACTTAGGTGCAAAAGACAAACACTGGTTGTTAGTCATTATTTATATACATTCATAACCCACTCATAATTCATATTTCTTTCACATGCATACACACAATCGGGGTTTTCATTTTGAACTTTGACCTTTTGATTTAGGGGGTTAAGATAGAGGGTTACTCCTTTTAGGAGTGCTTTGAACAGATCTTTTACGCAACTTGTTCATGAGCCCAAGTAGGCTAGGTGTTGTAACCATGCTCTGATACCAATTTGTAACACACGCACCACGGGGCTAGAAATTTTTTTAGTTTTTTCCTTCCTTTCACCAAGGAACAGAATTCCCTAAATTCATATGGGGCCCGATGCAGTTCCTACCCTCTCCTGTCCTTACTCATGTGATCGTGGGTTATGACCACTTCCCTTACCGAAGAGGTACTTTTAGCTTTCGCGATTCGGGAAATCGCGTTGCATTTGTGTTCCCCTGCTCTCTTGTCTCTCGAAGTGCCAAAATCCGAAGGGGACCAATAGTTTGTCATAACTAAAAATGCCTCAGATTAAAACATGTCACTCCACCTTTCGGGGTTTACTCCTTCGGGATTTTTGGATGTGCAACGACAGGAGGTCTCGCACCTGGGTTTCCCAGGAGCCGAAACACCAAACTCTAACATGCTTCACTATTTCAAGGTTTCCTCCATCGGGATTTTGGGATGTGCGACAACAAGAGGTCTCGCATCTGGGTTTCCTAGGAGCCGAAACTCCGAAACACCAAACTATAACATGCTTTACTATTTCGGTGTTTCCTCCATCGGGATTTTGGGATGTGCGACGACAGGAGGTATCGCACCTGGGTTTCCCGGGAGGCGAAACTCTGAAACACCAAACTCTAACATGCTTCACTATTTCAAGGTTTTCTTCATTGAGATTTCAGGATGTGCGACGACAGGAGGTCTCGCACATGGGTTTCCCAGGAGCCGAGACTACGAAACACCAAACTATAACACGCTTCACTATTTCGGGGTTTCCTCCATCAGGATTTTGGGATGTGCAACGACAGGAGGTCTCGCACCTGGGTTTCCCGAGAGACGAAACTCTGAAACACCAAACTCTAACATGCTTCACTATTTCGGGGTTTCCTCCATCGAGATTTCACAAGTCGGGGGTTTCGAGACTGGCGAACATGTGGGGCCCGCACTTAGGTACCCCGGGTGCCGAAATATTGAAATATGATAACTTTTCCACACTTTATCTTTCAAGATATCGCAAGTCGGGATTTCGAGACTTGCGAGTACAAGAGATCTTGCCCTTGGATATTCCAGATGTCGAAACACCGAAATATCGGGATTTAGCCACACGTTATTATTTCGGGATTTCGCATGTTGGGATTTCAGGACTTACGAGTACAAGGAATCTTTCCCTTGGGTTTCCTGAGTACTGAAAACTCTAAAATACCAACTCTTAAACCTGCTCATCTTATTTTGGGGTTTTGCAAGTCGGGATTTCAGGACTTATGAGTACAAGGAAACTCGCACTTAGATACCCCGGGTGTCGAAACACCAAAACATCAAGACTCAAATCCACGTTAGACCATTTCGGGGTTTCGCTAATCGGGATTTCGGGACTGGTGAGTATAAGGGAATTTACCCTTAGGTGTCCTGGGTACCAAAACGTCGAAACATCACAACTCATCCACACGCTATCATTTCGGGTTTTTGTAAATCAGGGTTTCAGGTCTCGCGGGTACAGGAGAACTGGCACTTAGGTACCCCGGGTGTCGAAACTCTGAAAACTCATAACTTACCCACACGCTAGCATTTCAGGATTTCATATGTCGGGATTTCACGAGTCGTGAGGACAAGGGTTCTTACCCTCTGATCTCTTGGGTGCCGAAAAGATGAAACTCTTAACGTCCACCATGTGTACTCTATAGCAGGATGGTCCAGGTACTCCTATGGGTCTTGGAATCGACAGTCCTGTTTTTCCTCACTACTTACGAAGGTTGAAAAGGGGTCGAGGCATTAACGCCTATGTTCCTTCATCCAATTTAATGGTCGTAACAGACATTAGATCCTCTGAAAGGATCTCATTCGTGCATTTAGCAAGAGGGAGGGTATTTTGGGTACTGAGCCACCGAAAGGCCCTTAATTCCTCCGCACGCTGTCATTTCAGGATTTCGCGGGTCGGTGTTTCGAGACTCGCGATTACAAAAGGACTCGCACCTAGATACCTCGGGTGCCGAAACACTGAAATGTCCTAAGTCTAAGAGGACCATTCTCTCTCTCATGCAGGGTTTTTCAGACTTACGCCATAAAATCCTCCAGCAGATTCTTGGGTAAACTTTAAAAAGGGTGTCCCTGTGGGAAGATCTATCCAAGGCATTACTTGAGATAAAATAAGGGAATAGATTTCCCGGGAACAGACTTGAATACTGAATTCGTTCAAACACATGTATATATATATATATATATATATATAAGCCAAATGTGGTCATTCCAACATAAGCATTCAACCACCATTACGATCAAAATACCATGCAGACATTTCTACACAAAAACCATTTATAAGTGCTCAAACCATGAGCATACATTTTAAGACATTTAAATTCAAGATACAAGATATAACACTTATCAGAAAAACACCAGGTGATGCAACTGCTAAGAGGGGTGCTCGTTTCCACCCAACCGTAGGCTCAGCGACTCCGAATGGATTTACCACTAGCCACCCCCAAGCTAGACCACCATGCTTGAGGCTCTCTGTCTCTGTTCTTCAGTGATCGAGAACGAAGGTTTCTCTCCTTATTCTCTGCTATCACTCACTCTGTATTTTTTTCCAGCGTTCTTCTGATCTTTCCCTGTGATCTCTCCCATCGTGTCCCCCCCCTTCCACACCTTTTACCTGCCTTTTATTTTCCGGTGAGGTTGCATGTGGCAGGAATTTTCCTACGGTGGTTGGGTCGGAGGCCTCCACGGATGGGCGGTTCACCCCCATCCCTCATTAACTCATGAGGAGCCTCTTCACCTACCATCCTAACGAGGAATTCATTTCGGGCCAGCGAGCCGCTCTTGGTTCTTCGGGCCAGTGAAGACCAGATACGGTATTGGTTTCGGTGGAAGTTAATGCCACCATTCTAGGTGCCTTCCACCACCTTTCTTCTCTTTGTCAGCACATCCCCCTCTCAACAGTAATATATATATATATATATATATATATATATATATATATATATATATATATATATATATATATATATATATATTCGTAACATTATTTACATTCATGGACCTTTTACTAAGGTCCATTCAAATCACACATTCACATCTTTGAGTTTTCCATAGTTCTTGGCCAGTATAGTTATTTTTTATGTTAACAAATATATTATAAAATGTTCAAGAAAAGTAGCTCCTATTACAGAACATCTATGACCCGACGGTTGGTCATGGAAATTTACTATTGTTGTTTAGAAATTAAAGGAGGAAGCTCAGTGTATTCTCCCTCTCCATTGGCATTTTGGGAAAGGAAAATTAATCTTCCAAACTAATGTGTTTGATAATTTTTGGTCAATGTTATTCATTGAAATTTTTTATATCTGTAAATAACTTTGTGGAGAAAAATTAGGAGATTTTCTAAATATAAAAAATAGCATTACATAGGAGAAAATAGATCTTATATATGAATTGTGGAATTGAAAAGTTCCAACTCTATTCAAAATTTAATATGTTTTCAAAAACCAAAGCTAAATATTTACAACTCGTTCCCAAAGAAAATTATTGAACTAGAAAATTTGGTTTTATATGTTTAAATTTATAGTACGTAGAATGGATTAAGTCCTATGAAAATAGTTTTTTTGATGGTCTCACAAGAGAAATGGCTTCTACATTAATGGATCGTGGCTAAAAAACCTTGAACCCCATAGTTTAGACAATATTTCCCATGTTTGGAAGGGTTTCAAAACATTTGCAAATAAACCTTTCAATTGAGACCAAATAATGGATCTACCATGCCATTATGCATGGATTTGATTACACCTATGAACTTGAAGGACCCCCTTTTGATGACTTCCTTAATAAATCTGGGATCCTTACCTTCATCATCAATCATGGTAAATGGGACTGAAATCATAGTATTATTGTTGATATGATTTTGAATGTCGGATGTGACCACACAATAATCATGATAAGTAGATGTATAAAACCCAATTATAATATTCTTACAAGTATTTTGGACACTTACTTCCCAAATAAAACTTAAAAACCTATGATAGGAAAATAAATGATGATTTCTCCGTCTAGGTCACTAGTGCTTCCTGAAATGTTTTTAAAGTATCAGTCCAACCAAAAAACAATTATGATACTAGCCAATAATCACAATTAATTCCAATACTACATGTTTCACCAACTTGAGACAACCAAAGAATACACTTAGTGTTTCATGACTTTGATGATGCTCTATTGGACCCTATTCTCCATTATAAAGTTTTTTTAATAAATTATATGTGTAGTGAAGAAGACCATATATGTTTTAATGATGATATTGATATGTTTTGTAAAAGTAGTTTTTCCCAAGAGTAGACATTGTCACATGGTTATATTACCTTCATTGGGAATTCACTTTAATAAAGTAAGTTTGAATAGTTTAAAGTAGGCTTGATGTGATCAAAGACACTGTTGGATGAGTCATGCAAAGAGATTCTTTATGAAGACCTAATCTTATCTTATGTTTTGACATAATATTGAAGCCCATAAGGACCCTACCCTCTGTCGATAATACTAACTTCATAAAAAAATGACCCTTTTATAAGGAACATATTCATGTTCATCTTCTTAGGTAAGATCCTAGTATTTAGGTATTTGTAATTCTCTAATAATAGAACCTGGAGATTCAAATCAACCATGAATATTCTTGATCTTACAATGTACAATGTGTCGAGAACAAGTGTCTAGGGTATTGGATAGAGAAAACATAAAACATATTTTGATATTCAAGAGTAGACGTAGTCATATAATCATGACGGTTAAAAAGAGTTGTATTGTCCCTTGTTATTAAGGTACACATATCACAACAATTAGATGATGATTTCTTTTTGGTCAATTTTGGATTGCATTTAGATCATAAAGGACTTTTAAAAAACATGTTTTCCCTTCGTTAAAAGAAAAAAATGTAGTAATTGCATCTAACCACTCTTGCAATTAAATAGACAATTTTATTTACTCCAACAGTACGATATGAGGAAGATAACATGTTTATGTCATTATACCAAGCATATAAAGAATGAGTTAATAAATTGGCCAACTCACTTTTTTTGCAAGTTCATTTTTTTAATAATACTCAATTTTGTATTGACCACTTTATTTTTTCAAAATTTGACGATATGAATTATCTTAAAATATTAAAAAACCATGACATCAAGCATATAATACCCTACCAAATCCTTTTTCAAATGGGAGGATGAATTGACAATAACATCAAATATAATACCCTACCTAATCCTTTCTCAAATGGGAGGATGAATTGATAAGAACATGAAATTTAGGAATTGATAAGAACATGAAATTTATGAAAGAGTAATGGGAAGGAGAAAGATTTGTGACACCATGTTAAAGGTGTCCAAATGATGTTGACAAGGGGTACGATATAAACTAAGAGTTACTAAACTATTTTCTTTTTGTTTCTTTAGCCATAAATAATTTTTACCAACAATAAATTTATCTTTTATGTTAATGTGACTATATTAGTAAGCTAAACAACTAATTTCTATAGAAATGTCACCAAATTGTATTTAACCGCCTTCACCTTCTCATGGCTTATGGTTGTGCATTCAAAACAATATTATAGCGGATATCAAGTTGGCTCTCGACCAGTATTTAATCTCCTTCACCTTCTGTCGATCACTATTTAAAATGAAGTGCACTAGTCTCTTCCTTTTATCAAGCCTATGAAACTCTCCCTTCCCCTTCTGTCAACCATTGTTAGGCTTCATTTCATTTTTCTTGTAACTAATCATGTCATATAATTGGTTATTAATTTCTCCCTTGCAATATTGTTATATATCTTATACAGGTTGTTGTTGAGTATTGGTCTTTGTACGCTTAGGTTTTTGTTTTCCATTCTTATAATTTTTTTTTTTTGTAAGTAAGATTTGTATAAAAATCCTTCAAAAAGCAAGAATTACAGTGTCATCATGAGTTCCGGACTGTAAGAACTAAACTGCCCAAGAGGGAAACCAGTTCAACCAGTTGGTTAAAGTAAAGCCCATTGTCTTAAGGTACCAGTCTTAAAATTACATAAACTTAAACATAAAAAATCTAGTCCCCTGTGGGGGACCGAATCGACCTGTCAACTAACCCAGATATAAAAACAACATACAAAATATGATAATAGACCCTATGAGGCAGAGAGAAAATCAGACAGTTTTTGAAACTAGCATGAGGACACCTGTGCAAGTCAAGTGGTGGGCTTGTAGCAAGGCCATGCGTCCAAGAAGGTGGCGTTGGTCGTTGGGTCCACGGCTGGTGTTGTTTCCTCTTCGACCAGTGTCCATCCCTCCTCTATGGGCTCGTGAAAGGCAGCGCCCGTGTCGACGTCCCCTCCAACCCTTTTCTCTTCGACCATTGTCCCTCCCTTCTATGTGGCCTCGTGCATGGAAACACCTGTGTCGGCGTCACCTCCAAAGCCTTCTCCTTCAACAAATATCCCTCCATCCTCCATGGCTTCCTACATGGTTTCTCCTGTGTCGTCGTCGCCTCCAGCCACTGGGTCATATTCTCCTCCAACACCTGTGGCATCATCATTTCCGCCCCCTGTGGCATCGCCCTCTCCTGGTTTTGAGTGGCATGCCCCCTGTATATTTGAGAGAAATTGTAGGAGCATTGAAGTCTTCCTGTCCAGGAGTTCCATTTGGAATTTCAAGTCATCCAGGCAGTGCCGCAATTTAAAGACCATACCTTGTAGAATTGCAAGGTTGTCCTGCAATTGTTAGCTTGGTGTTGAGTCTATGAAGGAATGAGGCCTTGGTTGAGGTCCAAGGATTTCAAGTTGAGACCCAAGGTGAGGTTGGTCGAAAAAGATCTTTGGCTGGACTAGTGCACTCGTCGGCGAGTTAGGTGGGACTGCAGGTTCACGGGGAAATTTTGCTCAAGCTTGTGGGAACTTATGGACACCAGACTAAAGAAGAGCACAAAATTTCATCCATAGATGGACGGGCATACAGAGGTGGTGAACACAGCAGTAGTGCATCTACTTTGGGCATATTGCAACAATCATCCTAAGCTTTGGGATGAACATTTGTGTTATGTGCAACATGTGTATAATCGATCCAAGCATTCTTCTACTCAGAGATCTCCATTTGAAACATGTTTGGGATACTTGCTGAAATATCCTTTGGATTTTTTCTTTGGGAAATATATTGCAGCAAAAAGACACAGCGATGTGGACAGGGAAACAAAGTTCATTGAACGGATCTAGTTGATTCATCAGGCAGTACAAGAACAATTGGAGAAAATCCAAGCCAAGTACAAGGTGAGACATGAAATGCATCGAGTTGATCATCAGTTCAAAGAGGAAGATCAAGTTTGGTTATACATCAGCAAGGAAAGAATGCAAGGAGAAGGTAAAAAGATAAAACCAATTCGTTATGGTCCTTTCAAAATTTTAGACAAGATTGGTACTAATGCTTTCCTGTTAGAATTGCCTCTATATGGACAAAAGAGTCTGTACTTCTCGCAGGGGTGATGAGGAGTATCTTCAAGTGGGATTGAAGGGCACAAATCCAAGTTAGGCCAAGTGTATGGAGACCGAAAAAGTGAGGGAACAATATCCTCACTTATTTACCATTTGATACTAGACTTTTGGTGGTCCAAAAGCTTCTAAGTGGGGAGGATTGAATATCTAAGAGGATCCTCAGGTCCAGAAAATGCTCAAAAATAAAAGTTCTCAGAATCAGATGAAACCAATTCCATTGTGTCTGGCTCGTTGCGTTGATTTTGGCCATATATTTACTTTCTCAAACAGACACTGTATGCGATATTTATCGTACTTTGATCGAATTCCCAAACATGCAAAAAGTCAGCAAACTAATAAGTCAACACTGACGTGGCATCGTCTGGAGGCGACACATGGAAGTTGACCATACAGTGACGTGGCATAGGCTTGGCTTGTTGATTGGGCAGATGTGGTCCAATCAATGCTTAACAAGTGTCATTTGGTAGGCGAGTTAAATGGTGCCACATGGCCCAGACATGGGTTGCCACGTGGCACCCCGTCATTGGCTTACTATTTTAAAAGGATTGTGGAATCCACCGAAATCGACCATGTGACCTCCGGCGTGGGGCAACATCTTGGACAAGGCTAGGCTACCAGCCCGCCTACTATAGATCTTACATAACAAAGTTCAAATATAATATTTGAACTTGCATTGAATTATGAGTGGAAAAGGGTTGGGGTCTATCCATAGCCCGCGGTTTTGTTATACGTCCCTACATCCATCGTTCAGTGCTCATACTATACACCAAGAAACAGGGTTTGGAGTGGGGGACTAGCACTCAATACCATATGACTCAGGGCATGACTGCAGAGAGGGTCGATCGGTAGGGGGCTTATCTCATCCAACCGGACCCTGGTCCCACAGAATGCTCCAAGAATGCAGAAGCCAACGGAGGAGGGGCCAGGGCGCATCCCCTTGGGGGTTGGTGCTTGGCCATATGAACTCATGTGACTTTGGAAAAGGGTCACGCACCCATGCCTGATGGGCTTAATTCAATTTTTGTTATCAGAGTGGTTATTTTACTATAGTTTTGGCCTAGATTGGGCATTTTTGGAGATTTCTTGGCCATTTGGAGGGGGATTTGATCCCAAAAAGAGGCCATATCTTTGTGGGAGGTTGGGATTCCATAACTGAGCCTAAAAACTATATAAACTAGGCTTTTTGATCTTGAGGGGGTACTTTTGTATGAAAGGAATGTAAAGATAAATTTGAGATAATGGCCCATTTCTCATGTTTTGAGGGGCATTGAGTTATGTTTTGAGAGGAGATTGTTGAGGCCTGTGTGAATCTACACAAGGAGGTCTTATATAACAGATCAAAAGCATGTTTGTAACAACAAATATCCCTTGTAGAGAGAACTTGAGCATTAAATATCAATAAAGCGGTCCTCCACTTGGAAGCGCGCCCGGAGACGTAGCCACACATTGGTGAACTTCGTTAACAAGTTCTTTGTGTCTATTTATCTTTATTATTGATGTTATCTTCTCTTATTTGCAGTATGGTTTATGATGGCTGAACTCTATAATCATTCATGAGATTCAAGTTAATGTCATTTTGTTATTAATACCTTTCATTTTTGGATCATTTAGATTTCTTAAGAAAAATTTGGTGTTGAGAGAATCGACTGAGAACTTGATCCACATGGGTAATATTTTATGTCTAGGTTTGACTATAGATGAGAATATCATCAAATAAAACTAGGACAAAATGACATAGAAAAGGATGGAAAACATGGTTCATGAGACTTTGGAAAGTGGAGGGAGCATTACACAGGCCAAAGGGCATGACCAAGAACTCATAGTGACCCTCATGAGTTCGAAAAGTAGTTTTAGGAATGTCTTCCGCTTGCATACGTATTTGGTGGTAGCCAGAACAGAGATCAAATTTAGTAAAGTATTGAGCACCACTTAATTCATCCAAGAGATCATCAATGACATGAATGGGAAATTTTTCTTTGATGGTGAGTTTATGGCGGGCATGAAAGTATGGACACATGCACCAAGTACCTTATTTCTTGAGTACCATGACCACAGGAGAAGAATATGGGCTGGTAATAGGGCGAATAACACCTGCGACTAGAAATCCTTGAACAAATTTCTCAATTTCATTCTTTTGGGAAAAGGGATGACAATTAGGGACAACATTGGGAGGAACATTTTGCGCATGAGAGGAATGGAATGATGATGAACACCATGGGAAGGAGGAAGTCCCTAGGGGGTGGAAAAAATAGCTTGGTGTTTGGATATGATACATCGGAGGTCAGGATACATCAATGGGGTCTTAATTGCTTAGATAGAGTGGAGTTGGGAAATAATTCTAAAATGACTTGTTTAGGAGATTTTCCATTCGATGGGAATTGATGATCTCAGGTGAACTTGCAGTGATTCCTTGAAACTTATATTGTTGCCTGTCATGTTGGAATTGCATGGTTAATTCCTTAAAATCCATGAGGATGGGACCAAGAGTGCATAACCATTATGTACCGAGAAAAATATCACACCCACCCATGTCAATAGAAAATATATGATATTTCATGTTGTACTTCCCAATTTGGAGATGGACATTTTCACAACGCCCCCCACATTTCATGGAACCTGTGTAGTGACCGTACTAAATTAAATTATAAAATTTAATACAATTTAAACATATAATTCTTTCTCATACATAAATAATTCATTCACCAGCATATAAGCAAAATATTCAGCAGAGATTAAAATTTAGCTACAACATGAAAATAACTCAACAATTCATAAATAAAAATACCTACTTCTGATGCTAATTCCCCCGTTGATCTGGTTGTCCTTTGCTGAAGTTGAAATTGTGTCAAACACTGCCCAAAATCATGTTTTCCTCCCTGCCAGCTAGGAGCAGCCTGTCTGGCTCCCTAGCTCCAGGATACCGTAAGGATATCCTGGCCCCCGTGCCCAAAACCCCCAGCAAACCGGTGCCCCCTGCTTCTGATTCACCGAAAACCCCCAAAGCCAAACTCCTCACACCAGCGATCTCCATAGAAAATATCCCACAGAATTATATCCTCTCCTCAAAAATCTTCCTGCCTCCCAAAAGAATGCCCTACCCGTAAGACTCTTCCCCTTCATATCCTCCTTCACTGACTCTCCTCCCCTCATTAATTTCCTTATCTCCCCCTTTAATTTCTTATCCCCTTTTTTAATGTCTTATCCCCTTCATTAATGTATTATCCCCTTATTTAATGTTTCTTTCTCCCCCCCGTATACGTAAATCTTTAATACATTAAATTATTAACCCCCTTTAATTCTTTACTCAATTAATTAATGAGTCAATTAATAATTAATTAATCATTGACAGATATGAACAAATAATTAATAATAATTAATTAGTTAATATT
>ML790518.1:12613-34102 GCA_009831015.1 Picea engelmannii | reverse complement strand
ATAAACCAATCAAATGTTTGAGAAATCCTTTAATTACAATTATCCGGTTCAACAATTTTATTTAGACAACTGTGGTTTAGTTACGAAATTATGAATATTCATATATACACACTCTCTTTTTAGAAGGGAAAACATTTAAATTTCACCATCAGACAAATCTCCATATTTTCTCAATTATTTCTACTCATCCTTCCTCCCTAACTTACTTCCATCTCCATTCCTATCCTTCCTCTGCTGGATTATCTTGGAGCGTCAATTATATTGACCTAACTCCAAATAGAACTCGTAAGCGGAAGTGTCACTATCTCGACCAAGCTTCCCCAGCAGGCAACTAACAGTCATCATCACACGTCTTGGGGAGCGTGAGCTAACACCGTCCTCCCATGACTTCAAGTTTCATAGGATACACGGTGGGAAATGCCTCCACCCCTTCTAATCATAACTAGGGTCCACACCCTACAATGGAATATACAGTGGCACCGTGTTGTTGGGGGTTTTGTCATCGTTTATTTAGTTTTGGGCAGTCTCATCACCTGAAATCCTGCACTGGTCCACATATCATAACAATGCATCCAAACCAATATAATTTCACATACAAATATTCGTACCATAATGTTTCTCGGCTAGTGGTCATGATATCCACTTTCATCATCCTTATCCCTTGGCTATTTCATAGCCCATAACCTGCAGATTAGTCTGTAACACAAACTCATACATTTCTATGCATTATCATCATGTAATTGCATACCATCATCATTTCAATTCGGTATCCTTGTACCAACAGCTTAACATCAACGCTTTCAAGTTAGAAATAGATCCCATAATATCCCATTATTCAATTTCGACACCCATTCATAAGATTATGATTTACCAAAATAGATTGCATCATATCCAACATCATTCTAATAGCATTTAAACATTCATAAAAAATTTCATTTTCACAATATGTCGCATCATATCCATCATCATCAATAACATTTAAACATTCGTAAAATTTACATTCACATAGTAGATCGCATTATATACATCATCATCAATAACATTTAAACATTCATAAATTCTCATACATCTTAAAGTTTCACTATGAATAGAAAATTAAGTATATAGGCCTCAAGTAATCCTGTCTGTCTAAGTCAAAAGGTGGTGTTACATACACCCAACCTTCGAGAAACATATTCTCGAGGTGGTCAAAAAAGTGAGGGATAGTCTCGGCGTAGTGTCTTGGCGTCTTCCCAAGTAGCAGATCCTGGACTATACTTGTCCCACTGGACCTTAACTTGGTCTACCAGACGGTTCCTGAGCTTTCGGACTCTACGGTCCAATATGCGTAATGGTTCTACCGTGAGAGTTCCCACGTCCAATACTTGCAATTCCTTCCAATTTAGTTTATGTGATTCATCAGCAACACAATGACGTAAAACAGATACATGAAAAACATTATGAGTTTGATGAAAGTGGGGTGGCAATACGAGACGATAGGCAATGGGTCCAATTTTCTCTTAGATTCTGAATGGTCCTATAAATTGAGGTGACAACTTTGTCCCCTTCCCGAACCGTATGGTACTCTTATTAGGCCTGATGCGAATGAAAACATGGTCTCCCACTTCATAACCTCGGTCGGTCCTGTGTGCATCCGCATAACTTTTTTGCCTATCATGTGCTTCCTTTAGTCTCTGCCTAATTTGAATCACCTGTTCCTCCATCTCTTGAATCAATTCTGGCCCAACTATTACTCAGTCTTCTAATCTATCCCAACTCAACGACATTCTGCATGGCCTTCCATACAGAGCTTCGTAGCGTGGCATTTCGATGGAGCTATGAAAACTGTTATTGTAGGCAAACTCTACCAAAGGTAGGCACTTCTCCCACTGGGTTTGATTATCCATGACATACATCCTGAGCATGTCTTCCATGACTTGATTTACTCTCTCATTTTTCCCATCTATTTCAGGATGATAAGTTGTTCTTAAGTTCAACTGAGTCCCCAACGCTAACTGCAAACTTGTCCAACACCTAGAAGTGAATCGGGAGTCCCTATCGGAAATGATCTTCTTAGGTATCCCATGCAAACGGATAACCTCGCTTAGAAACACACGTGCCACATCAGTGACATCTTAAGTGTCTCTAACCGGAATAAAATGAGCACTCTTGGTTAACTTATCCACTATCACAAGAAGGGCATTGTGTCTATGAGATGTGAGTGGAAACCCCACAAAAAAATCCATAGAAATGACTTCCCACTTAGACATAGGAACATCATGTGGTTGTAGGAGGCATGCCGGGTGATGGTGATCGGCTTTCACTTGTTGAAACTCTAGGCATTTGGCGACGAAATGGACTATATCGCGCTTCATGCCTACCCAGAAGAAGAGCTTCCTCATGTCTGCGTACATCTTCTTCACACCTGGATGCACACAATAAAGTGCTCTATGGGCTTCCTTCAGTATGATGCTTCGAATATCCCCATCTTCAGGGATGTATATCCTTCCTCGATATCTTAACAGTCTGTCTACTTCCAGACTATATCCTTCATACTTTGGATCTAATTTCCTCTCACTCTGGAGGTTTGAAGTAAATTTTAAATACCAACTGTCTCCTTGGAGTTGCGTCTACACACGTTCCCTCAGATTGACCTTTAAAGGTACCAAGGAGAAGACATGTGGTCTCCTACTCAAGGAATCTGCGACCACATTTTCCTTCCCCTTAATGTACGAAATACCAAAATCGTACTCACTCATAAACTCACTCCATCGCCTTTGCCTGGCATTCAGATCTCTTTGAGTGAAGAGATGTTTTAAACTTTGATGGTCCGTTTTGAGCTCAAAGTTTCACCCTAAAAGATAGTGCCTCCAAAGTTTCATAGCTAGAATTACCGCTGCCAACTCTAAATCATGAGTCATGTATAGCTCTTCATGTTTCTTCAACTTCCTTGATGCATAAGATATCACTCCTCCATCTTGCATTAGCACGGCCCCCAACCCTTGCTTCGAGGCATCCGTGCAGATTGTGAAATCCTTTTCCATATCCAACACTCGTAGAATTGGTGCACTAGTTAGTAACCTCTTAAGCTCAATGAATGCACTATCACATTCTTTTGTCCATTCATACCTGACCCCCTTGCGTTGCAAAGTGGTGATGGGTTTCGTTGTTTTTGATAATCCTTCCACAAATCTCTGGTAATAACCTGCTAGCCCCATGAAGCTTCTCACCTCATGGGCATTTTTCAGCACTGGCCACTCCATAATGGCCTTTACCTTTTCTGGGTCTATATAGATTCCTTCACTGGAAATGATATGACCTAAATAGTGGATCTCTTTCTTAAATAAGGAACACTTCGACAACTTCCCATACAATTTGTTCTCTCTAAGGTAGGACAACACCACTCACAAGTGTTCCGTGTGTTCTCTTTCATTCTTGGAATAGATGAGAATGTCATCTAGAAAGACTTGTACAAAACGTTCTATGTACTTCCGGAATATGTCGTTCATGAGGTTCATGAATACTGCTGGCGTATTGGTCAATCCGAAAGGTACTACGACAAACTCATAATGTCCAAACCGAGTTCGAAAGGCAGTTTTTGGGATATCGCCTTCCTTAATCCTTAACTGATGATACCCTGATCACAAATCGATCTTTGAGAATACCGCTGCTCCTTTCATCTGATGAACGAGGTCATCTATTCGTGGCATCGGGTACCTATTTTTCACTGTAGCATGGTTCAAGTCCCTGTAGTCTATACACAGTCGTAAGGATCCATCCTTCTTCTTTACAAAAATTACTGGTGCACCCCAAGGTGAAACACTGGGCCTTATTAGCCCTAAGTCCAATAACTCTTTCAACTGCATTTGCAACTCACAAAGTTCTGGCACTGTCATCTGATATGGAGTTTTGAAAATCGGTTCTACACCAGGTTTTAGCTCAATAGTAAAATCAAGATCCCTCTCAGGAGGTAACCCTAGTAACTCGTTCGGAAAAACATCCTTAAATTCTGACAATACCGAGTACTAATCCAATGAGGGTCCCTTCCTTTCGTTCACTGCTTCCACTACATATAATCGACACCCTTGTCTCAAGCATCATTTAACCTGCATAGTTGATATAAAGCGTAATGACACTTTTCTCTGTACACCTTGGATCTCTACTGGCCTTCCCTCATCATCGACACAAAGCACCCTCTTTGCGAAACAATCTACCAAAGCTCGGTGAGTTGCTAACCAATCCATTCCAATGATTAGGTCATATTCCCTGAGAGCAGTGACGTATACCTTCAACCTGGTAGTACACACTCCTAGGTCTACTATACAATTATCAACACTAGGTCCTACCACTTGTTTTTCCCCCGAAGCCATCTCAACTTGTTTAAATTCATCGTGCTCATAGGCTGCCAACCCACTCTTTTCTAATGCAGATGGTGAAATGAAACTATTTGTAGCACCAGAATCAAATAAAATCTTAACGTTGATATGATTTAGCATACCTGATGACTCCTCCACCATGGATTGATGTTCGGCCTGGCGATTATTAACCGTTGCGTAAATCTGGTGGCTACTACTTGCTCTTCCCATCGGGGCCTTTCCTTCTCTATGCGTGAATCTTGATTGTAACTCTGGACAGTCAGGCTGGTAATGGGGTCCTCCACACCCCCAACAAGTAACATGAGATTGAACCTACGCATTGTTTTGGGACTGTCTCTTAAATGAGTTCCTTCCCCTGGAACCCCTGCCCCTACTAGTTGTTCCCTGAGATAGCCATGGACCTGTTTGCATCATTGGTGATGAACGAGATTATGCACTCGCTAGCATTGAAATCCCTACGGTAACTGTCCTTGGTGCAACTCTGTTACCATATGGAGGTGTCCTTGAGCCCCCTCCCCTAGGAAATGTCCTCAGAGCCTTCCCTACGAATCCAGGATGATGCAGAAATGTCGGTCTTGTACCCCCGATTAAGTTCAAGTGTTCCTCCGCATAACGCGCATTTTCCACAGCTTCCGCTACCGAAGACGATTTGCACATCCGCACTGTCAGCTACCCCTGTGGCGTAATAGGTTTTTCGTCTTTTCTCGAGGGGTATAATTCCCAAAACCCTACAGGGCTTAGCACAGGCTACAGACGCCACCTCTGCCTCGACAGAGTCTCCGCGCAACCTCCCAGTCTTAAGGATCGTTCAGTTTCTTTTAGGAGCCAAAACGACTTCTTTTGATTCTCGGCTGGAATCTCCTTCCAATCGATCCACAGGTCCTTTCGGAAGCTCCCCTATGTGAGCAGCACTAGGCATGAACTCGACCATCTCTGAGTGACCACAGCGCTATGACCGAGGCTTAAACCCAAAAGGTACTTTTCGCAACTCACAATCTCACGGGTTCACGAGTCGAAACTCCTAACTCTTCCTTCCCAATCTCGTGATACCCGAGATCACGAAATGGGTATAGGTTCCTTTCGTCGGCGTCCTCTGCACGTGACCGCCAACTAGGCTAAATGCTAGCTCCTCTCACTATTCGCTGCTTCGTGAGTTCAACAGTTGAACTCTCATTCCTTCCTTATGTGATCCTTCGAGACTTGAAAGTCAGCGAAGGTTGACCTTCCTTTCGCACTGCTCGCAACTCGCCACTTCGTGAGTTGTAGCGTCAAATCTTGGCACCTTCCCCTCACGAACCCCCGAGAAGTGATATTTATTTTCCCTCTCGTGTTCTCGCTACTAGCGACTTCGCAAGTCCAAGGGTTGAGCTCTCATGCTCTTATCTCACGAATCCCCGAGACGCGAGAAGTCAACAAAGCATTGACTCCCTTCTCCAGGCGACGCGTGTCCACCCGTCAATCACGTGGGCCCCACCTTGAAGTTCTGCCACATGTTCTCTCATGCTCGGATCTTGGCACTTCTCTACTCATGAAGTTGTAAATGACTCCTTTCAACCTCCGAACCCCTGAACGCGCGATAGGCGATGGGGTTCCTGATCCAATGGTCCTCCTGTTCTCTGGATCCAACGGTTGTCTCCGCAACTCGCGACTTCACCACTCGCGACTTGGAGCACCCAACCTTTAGGCTCTTACCTTGTGAACCTCTGAGTTCATGAGATCCCTTTATCTCTACCACCTGTCCTCCTCAGATGGACGGTCCTGATCCTATCACGACTTCGCCACTTGCAAAGACTAGCCGCTCACCTCAGTGAGTCCTGATGCCCGAGTCTCCGAAGCGGATGATCTCGTGACATGCATCCTCCCACTGATAGACGGCTTTGATCCTTTCACAAATTTGAAACTTCTGAAGTTGAGTGTCCAGACCTTCGTCCTCCAGACTCCCAAACTTCCAAATCGCCGATATCCCGATACAACCCCTTCGAAACTTTCGCTCTGCTACTCTTCGCGTGAGGTTTTAAACCTCGTGCAACTCCTGACAGATCCAACGACTGTCGAGTTTTCTAACTAAGATCTGATGGCTCAGATCTGTCCCATGCTGTGCCCTCTCCCATTGCTCCCTGGACATGGAAAAACCAACGGTCCAGATACTCCCACAGACCTTGGGGATCTACGGTCCCGATTCCTTCGCTACTCACGAAGATAAAGGAAAAAAGGGTTAAGGCATTTAACGCCCTCGTGTATTCCTCCAATCTAACGGTCGTGAATGACCGCAGATCTTCCGACATGATCTCATCCGTCGATCGATACTTATTCATTGAATCCTCAAGGGATTATGTGACCTCTGCGCCTCTCCAGATTCTTTGCACACAAAGTGCTACCTCTTCTGATATTTTCAAAAGGGTGTCTCTATGGGGAGGTTTATCTAGGGTATCACCTAAGATAGATAAGGGTATAGATTTCCCGAGAAACAACTTGGTCTCTAAACCAACCATCAGTGATTTCCAAAAGTTGGAAGTAAATTCTGTGTCTCTGTCTGACATGATCTCTTTCGGCATACCATGTAGTCTTAATATATCTTTCATGATTACCTATGCGATATCAATTGCCTTGCAAGTCGACTTGACGGGGATGAAGTGAACAGACTTTCTCAATTTATCCACCACCACCATAATGGCGTCATTCTGTTTGGTTGAGGTTGGTAATCCAGTGATGAAATCCATGGAGATGGTTTTCCATTTCCATTCTGGGATTGGTAAAGGTTGCAATAATCCTGCTGGGTGTCGATGTTCTGCTTTAACCTGTTGGCACTCTATGCATTTGGCTAGGTACTTGGCTATGTCTTTCTTCAATCTAGGCCAATAAAATTGTTTCCTGGTGGCAGTGATCATTTTCTGGTATCCTGGATGACCCGAGTAGGGTCTTTTATGTAGTTCATCCATAATGAACCTCTTCAAGTCGTCACAATACAGAATATAAAATCTTCTTCTATAGGTGAGCAGACCTTCTTCGGTCTCCTGGTAGTCTTCATATTTTACTCCGACGGGTTCTTGTTGTAGGTACATGGTCACGGTCAGGACGAAGGGATCTGTTTCTTGTGCATTTCTAATTCTTTCCTTGACATCTATCTCGCAGGTGCTCACCGCTGCCAGGTGAATTGTTTTCATACTTCTGCTAAGGGCATCAACCACCCTATTTTCATTTCCTTTAATGTGTTTGATTTTGAAATCAAACTTGCTAAGGAGGGACATCCACCTAGTTTGTCTAGCATTGAGCTTTGGTTGATCAAACAAGTATCGCAATCCACAATGATCTGTCATAAGTACAAATTTTCTTCCCAGGAGGTAATGCCTCCACATTTTCAAGCCATGCACTATGGCATCCAGTTCTAGATCATGGGTCACATAGTTGACTTCATGCTCGTTCAATTTTCGGGATTCATAGCAGATCAAACTTCTTTTCTGCATAAGGACTCCTCCGAGCCCTTCCTTACAGGCATCTGTGCACACGAGGAAGTCAGCTTCTAGATCGATGATCTTCAGCATGGGTGCATGGGTCAGTAGATGTTTCAGGGTTTGAAATCTTTCTTCACATTTATGTGTCCACAAGAATTTTGTCCCCTTCTTCTGGAGGGCAGTGATTGGACAACTAATCTTGGAGAATCCTTTTATAAATATCCTATAGTATCCTGTTAATCCCATCAAGGATCTGATGTCCAAAACATCTTTTGGGGTAGGCCATTCCATGATAGACCTGATTTTATCAGGGTCTACCACTACTCCCTCTTCGGAGAGAACATGGTCTAAGTAATGTATTTCCTTCTGGAAGAACTCACATTTGTTGAATTTGGCATAGAGTTGATGTTCTCTTAGCACTTGCAGCACAAGTCTAAGATGCTCCTCATGCTCTTTTCGGTTCTTGGAGTAAATTAGTATATCATCAATAAAAACAAGCACAAATTTGTCTAGGAACTTGCTGAGTACATTGTTGATCAGGCACATAAAAGTGGCAGGGGCATTGGTCAACCCAAATGGCACCACCACAAACTCTTAGTGTTCATACCTCGTTTGAAAGGTAGTTTTATGGATGTCTTCACCCTTGATTCGGACTTGATGGTATCCCGACCTCAAATCAATCTTTGAGAAAATAGACGCACCCCCAATTGATCGAACAGGTCATCGATCATGGGCAAGGGGTACTTGTTATTTATGGTTACCTTATTGAGTTGCCTATAATATATACACAGTCTAAAGGTACCATCCTTCTTTTTCATGAACAGGACCGGTGCTCCTCATGGAGACACGTTGGTCCAAATATAGCCCTTATCCATCATTTCTCTTAATTGCAACTTGAGTTCAACTAACTCGGGTGTACTCATCCAATAGGGTGTCCTAGACACCAGCACCACTCCTGGTGCAAGTTCTATCGAGAAGTCTATGTCCCTTCTTGGAGGTAGACCCGACACCTTCGATTGTTTTCAACACTTGTATTGCATATAGGGTACATCCCTTTCGACAATACTTTCTCATTTGCAGAGCTGATATTTGTCTCACCGAGATAGGTTTTCATATCCCTTGAAGGGTTATCCTCTTCCCTTCTTTAGTTACACATTCTAAGGTTTTATGGTAACAGTCCAATCTGGCTTTATGGGCAACTAGCCAATCCATACCAATCAACAGATCATACAATCCGAGGGGTAATAAGTTAAGGGTTGTTTGGGTGGGGAACCTACCCAACATCAATTGGTAGGCTGGTATAACCTCTGCTATCCTCCTTTTGGTTCCAGTGGCTAATTGTACCAACCATGGATTGGTATGTTTTTGTGGCTGTAATTTACACTTGTCAACAGATTTAGGGGCTATATAACTCAAATTTGAACCAGGGTCAATCAAAACAGACACTAGATGGTTGGAAATCATACCTTCTATTTCCACTACTGAAGCTTGGTGGTCGACTTGGTTATTATCCAAGGCTGCATAAATTTGTGGCACACTCATGGCCACATCATTGACGGTAGTAGCTTCTTGGATGTTATAAATCCTCCGAATATTCTGTTGTCGGTGTGGACAGTCTCTCAATAGATGTTCTTCCCTGCAACCCCAACATTTCAAAGGCTCTATCTTTGGGTTATCGGTCTTCACTAATATGGGTCCAGAAGTTTTATTTTCGCTCAAGGAGGGAAAATTCTACTGATGCATACTCCGGGCTAGGAAGCTCATTCTTGGGTTCTTCTTATAGTTCTTAAACCCTGGGGATTTAATTCCCCTTGTTTGAAATCTTGAACTATTCTTTTGTTTCCATCCTTCACGAGGTTTTGCTCGATGCCCAAACTGTTCATGACAATAGGTCGCCTTTCGAATAGTGCCTTCTAGAGTCTTTGTCTCATCAAATTCAATTCTATTCCGATAGTCCTTAGGTATTCCACTGATGAAGCGTTGCACCTTTTCCTTTTTTGCTTTTATATAGGGTACATACCTCAACAAATCAAGGAATTTGTTGACATATTCTTCTATAGTGAGTTGTCCCAGTTTGAGTTCATAAAACTCTTCAGTCCTTTCGTTGAAATATTTTTCCGACAGATACTTCTTCCGGAAGTATTTCTCAAACCATTCCCAAGACAAGTCCTCTTCGCGAACCCCTTTCACATTCTTAAGGTCTTCCCACCAAATGGAAGCCTTTCCGTTCAAGTTGAAGGTGGCCACTCAAGCCTTCATATTTTCTGAAAAGTCATGGACTCTGAAATACTTCTTTAGTCCAAGCAGCCAGGCCTCTGCTTCCTCTCCCTTCTTTATTTCACCGTCGAAGGAGGGTGGTTTGGCCTTTCTGAATTCTTCGAATTTTTGACCTTTGGAAGGATTTTGCTTCTTCTGTTTCTTTCAGAAATAAGAACTGGTTCTGCTGCTAGAAGAGCCTTCTGAGTTGCCAGCTTCCTTCTCCGAGGAATCACTCGACACTGGTCCTTTACCTCTAGGGTGGACCTTTTTCGAGGTGCTCCTCTCAGTGTGGCCACTGATATGACCATGTTTCTGAGTTTCAGGTTCATGTTGCATTTGTCTTTGTAGATCGGATAAACTCTGTAGTAAAACTACGTTAATTTCTATTTTCTTTTCTTGTTCTTTCATCATCCTTTCATTGTCAGCCTTACAACTTTGTAATTCGACCATGAGGCTCCTCATAGTCTCGGCTAGATCTGGAGGGGTCCCTATTGCCCTAATTTCGTCAGACTCTTCATCTCTATTGTGGCAGCCTTCTCCCACTTCATGGTGAGTCACTATACTATGCGTTGATAATTTCCCGCGGTTGATCTTCTGCTTGTGTGCAAAAGGAAAAACATTGGTTGTTAGTCAATATGTATATTTATTTATAACCAGTACATAATTTATATTTTCACATGTACACACACACAATAGGGGTTTTTCATTCTTAACTTCACCTTTTGATTAGGAAGGTTAAGACAGGGGGGGTTACTCTTTTTAGGAGTGTTTCGAACAGAGCTTCTGCGCAACTCGTTCATGAGCCCATGCAGGCCGAGTGTTGTAACCATGCTCTGATACCAATTTGTCACCTACCCCTACGGCGTAATAGGTTTTTCTCCTTTTCTTGAGGGACATAATCCCCAAAACCCTACGGGGCTTAGCAAAGGCTATAGACACCACCTCTGCCTTGACAGAGTCTCCACACAACCTCCCGATCTTAAGGATCGTTCAATTTCTTTTATGAGCCGAAATGGATTCTTTTGATTCCCGGGTGGAATCTCCTTCCAATTGATCCACAGGTCCTTTCGGAAGCTCCCCTGTGCGAGAAGCACCAGGCGCGAACTCCACCCTCTCCAAGCGACCACAACGCTATGACTGAGGCTTAACCCCAAAAGGTACTTGTCGCAACTCGCAATCTCGCGGGTTCGCGAGTCGAAACTCCTAACTCTTCCTTCCCAATCTCGCGATACCCGAGATCACGAAATGGGTATAGATTCCTTCTTTCATCATCCTTTGCGCATGACCGTTGGCTAGGCTAAACGCTAGCTCCTCTCGCTATTCACTGCTTCGTGAGTTCAATGGTTGAAATCTCGTTCCTTCCTTATGCGATCCTCCGAGACTTGAAAGTTAGCGAAGGTTGACCTTCCTTTCGCACTTCTCACAACTCGCCACTTTGCGAGTTGTAGTGTCAAATATTGGCACCTTCCCTTCACGAACCCCCGAGAAGCGATATTTATTTTCCCTCTCGCATTCTCACTATTCACGACTTCGCAATTCCAAGGGTTGATCTCTCATGATCTTATCTCGCGAATCCCCGAGATGTGAGAAGTAAACGGAGCGTTGAATCCCTTCTCCAGGTGACGTCTGTCCACCCATCAATCACGTGGGCCCCACCTTGAAGTTCTTCCACATGTTCTCTCATGCTCGACTCTCGGCACTTGGCTACTCGTGAAGTCATAAACGACTCCTTTCAACCTCCGAACCCCCGAACGCGCGATAGGTGATGGGGTTGCTGATCCAACGGTCCTCCCGTTCTCTGGATCCAACGACTGTCTCTGCTCCTCGCGACTTCACCACTCGCGACTTGGAGCACCCAACCTTTGGGCTCTTACCTTGTGAACCTCCGAGTTCGCGAGATCCCTTGATCTCTGCCACCTATCCTCCTCGTATGGATGGTCCTGATCCTCTCGTGACTTCACCACTCACAAAGCCTAGCCACTCACCTCGGTGAGTCTCGATGCCCAAGTCTCTGAAGCGGATGATCTCACGACATGCGTCCTCCTGCAGACGGACGGCTTCGATCCTTTCCCAAATTTGGAACTTCTGATGTTGAGTGTCCAGACCTTCATCCTCCAGACTCCCGAACTTCTGAATCGTCGATATCACGATACAACCCCTTCAGGACTTTCGCTCTGCTGCTCTTCGCGTGAGGTTTTAAACCTCGTGCAACTCCCGACAGATCCAACGGCTGTCAGGTTTTCTAACTAAGATCTGACGGCTCAGATCTGTCCCACTCTGTGCCCTCTCCCATTACTCCCTAGATGTGGAAAAACCAACGATCCAGATACTCCCACAAATCCCTTGGGGATCTATGGTCCCGATTCCTTCGCTACTCATGAAGATAAAGGAAAAAGGGGTTAAGTCATTTAACTCCCTCGTGTATTCCTCCAATCTAACGGTCCTGAATGACTGCAGATATTTCGACAGGATCTCATCCATAGATCGATACTTATTAATCGAATCCTCAAGGGATTCTGCGACCTCTGTGCTTATGCAGAGTCTTTGCACACAAAGTGATACCTCTTCTGAGCTTTTCAAAAGGGTGTCTCTATGGGGAGGTTTATCCAGGGTATCACCTGAGACGGATAATGGTATAGATTTCCTGAGAAACGGCTTGAATTCTAAATTGATTCAATGTGCATATATACATATAAGTCTATTTATAAACATAAGCCATATGTGGCCCTTCCATTATAAGCATGAAACCACCATTTCTGAATAAAAACACTACACAGGAAATCTTATACTCAAACCATTCATAAAACTGCACAGACTAAGAGCATATATGTCAGCATATAAATTTCACGATGCAAGATGTAAAACACTTATCAAAAATAACACCAAAAGTGAGTGCAACTGCTGAGAGGGGTGCTCGTTTCCACCCAACCGTAGGCTCAGCGATTCCGATAGGATTTACCACTAGCCACCCCCGAGCTGAGACCACGATGTTGCGAGACTGCGTCTCTGTTTGCCAGTGACTGAGAACGAGGGTTACTCTCCCCCTTCTCTGCTATCACTCACTCTGTATTTTCCAGAGTTCTCTCCCTCCCCTTGCGTCTGCCCCCTTCTCGCTTCTCCCTCAATCCTTTTTCCTCTTGCGAGGTTGCGTGTGGCACAATTTCCCTCGCACTGGTCAGGCCTAACAAATCTCGGATGGGTGGTTCACCCCCCCCATCCCTCATTACTCATGAGGAGCCATTCACCTACCAATCCTGGTGAGTCATTTAATTCGGGGCCAGCGAGCCACTCTTGGTTCTCCGGGCCAGTGAAGTCCAAATACGGTATTGGTTTCGATGGAAGTTAACGCCACCTTTCTAGGTGCCTTCCACCACCTTTCTTCAGCCATCGTGGTCTCTTTTTTAGCATATCACAACTTAGTAGTCCTGCAATATATAGATATATTCATAATATTATTCACATTCATCGACCTTTTTCACAAGGTCCATTCATATCACACATTCACATTTTTGAGTTTGCCACAGTTCTTGGCCAGTATAGTTATTTTTACAAACTGGGGGAAATAGGGTGTTACACGCACCATAGCTCTTATCTTAGGGTTCAATCCATAGACGAAGTGCTCTGCCTATCATTCGTCATTATCCGTATATGAAACATATTTGACCAATTCCATAAATCTGATCTCATATTCTTCTACAGTTTTGTTTCCCTGTACTAAGGCATGAAATGCCCCTACCTGTTGTTCCTCATAGTACGCTGGCAGATATTTCCTTCGGAACCTCTCCTCGAAAAGTTCCCAAGATATAGTGTCTGGGGTAAGATGCAGTTGTCTTTCCAGGTTGCCCCACCAGTTCAAGGCACTGTCTCTTAATTGAAAAATTGTGATTTTCGCCTTTGAGTTGGATGCATAGTCTCTTAAGGCAAAACACCTTGTCATTCCTTCCAACCATGCTTCTGTGCGTTCATTAGCATGACCCCCGACAAATTTCAGAAGTTTGATCTTCTACAATTCTCGAGTGATGTCTTCGGGTGGAGGTCCTCCCCCTGAATACCTTGACACTTCTGGATTACCCGTTCCATATGGTGGGGGTTCCACCTCAGTCCCTACTGGTTGTCACCCCTTTAAAGTTTCATTTATGGCCTCCAACAAGCGCAGTATGAGAGCTAGTTTGGACGATGGTGGTGGCGGCGCTGGCGGTGCCTACGATGATGCTCCCCTGCCTCGATTCCCTCGAGTCCTAACCATCCTGTATGCTTTAACTTGCATCAACCAAAGTTGTCAGGGTGAGTTCAAGGACGTTTCAAATTGGTGCTACTCAAACTAGAAACAGGGTTAGGCATAAGTTTTTCTTTACCTGTTTGTAAACAAACATTACTCTCTTTAGGGGATTGGCTAGGTTAGGGTTAAAACGTCTAAGCTTGATTTCTTCGCCTAAGAAAACTATTGACTCCCTTGCCCGGTAGCTATGCTAGCCTTGCGCCATACTCGCCAATTCCTCTAGCTTACTTTTCTAGTGTGTATGTCGCCTCATTCCCGCTTGTCCTAGTCTAAGTCCTTTAAACTTTTCGCTTACAACTAAATATCCTTCGATGCTTGACTCGTGGACTTTCCTTGGCGTGTTGTACATATGCATTGAATTGCATGTCTCGGTGGCTGCAGGTGCGAGTCTTTAAGGATTGTAGAGTGGCTTTCAAGCATTGGAGTTTAGCGCTTGGATTTGACTGGTGGAATGGAATGAAAGGGCTCGGCGATTGGCTCAATGAATTGTGTGTAAGGTCTCGTGAGCTTGACGCTTGGATAATCGGAGTTTATACTTCGGAATACACTCTGTTACCATTAATCTATTTAAGTATAAGAATTTATTTGTAAAGACTCATGAGGGCACGTTGGCGTTAGTGCTCTTCTTAAGGGACTTCGCTTGGTGGGTGGTCTTGGGTTCAAAACCCATGGACCCTCTGACATTTTAATTAACTTTTAATGTAGTTTAACTTTACACTAAATACACAATTAATTTAATTAAAATTTAAATTTTTTTTTTAAAGATAATTAACTTAATTAACTTTAAATTAATTTAATTAAATTAAGCTAAATTAATTTGAACTAAATTAACCTAAATTAACTTTCCACTAAAATAAAATTCAAACGAACACACACACAATTTATAAAAATATTTTTTTTTTTAATAAATAATAGACGAAAATCAAAATAATTTAAAAACAAGTGCGAGCACGCATGGATTCCACATGCCCACCTTGCTTCCTCCAACGCCTTCCTTTCTAAACCCTAACTCTCCATTTCCCATAATTTTCTTTTGGCTACGCAGTCGACTGCCATAGTTGTTCCCTCTGCATCTTTTCTTTTTGGTGGTTCTCTCGCTGAACTGGTATGCAATTAGTTCTTCCTTGGTCTCCTTCCTCGTTTGTCAGGTGATGGCTTGTATTGTGTGTGTTCCAGGGTTTTTTTTTTTTGGTTTATTTTGTTTATTAATAAAAAATAAAAAAAATTGTTTCCTTTGTGCAGTGCGTGGCTCCTCCTCCTTGACAGCTTGGGCGTTTGGGGCATTGGCTTTGTGTTAATCCGCGCTGTAAAAATAGTTTTGCTTGGTTGGTCGGAGCTTTGCATGCGCTAGGTTTTTTTTTTGGTTTATTTTGTTTATTAATAAAAAAAATTGTTTTGTTTCCTCTATGTAGCACGTGGCTCCTCCTCCATGCAGTTTCGGCGCTCTGAGCGTTTGGGCAATTAGAGGTAGCTGGCAGATGTATTGGGCAATGTAAAACCCCCCGGTGATATCCATATCCTAGATTCCCTTGTAAGTGAACAGTAGCGTTGCATGATAGGTCCATCTAAGGTATCTTCTTTGATGAGACTCTCCCCATCCTTAGAACTGAAAAAAAAAAGGAGAAGTTCTCTGGCAAGCTGAGAAACTTTACTCCTCCTGCACCAGTCGAGAATAGGTTTGAAAATTGGCATTGAGTTCGTTGGTAGAAGTCATCTGTGCAGCTCCTACTTTCACTCGCCCCTCCATGGAGAATTTGGTAGTGCAGAGAGTAGTGCACTGAATATGTCTATGCACACTTCTTGATCTGCCTCGCAAGCTCACACCTCCTACTATACCCGTGAATGTCGATAATGCCATCTGAAGCATCACTCCTTGAGTTGGGGCTGCGTTGTATTGTGGTCGGTGCTTGACACTGTGTCGCTGGCTATCCTCTGTTGTAATCGAGCTGGTGCTCTCTGAGCATGGAAGATGGTTGCAACTACTCTTATCGTCATTATTATTAGGCGTTCTCTGTCTCTGGCGGAGACTGTCTTGACTGCTGTCCATTTCTGAGGTCGATTGAGGCATCAAAGAAATACGCTGGGAAATCTTAAGGTGTTTAAAAATATTTTAAAAGACAAGTAGATTTTTGCACTCGAATCCCGCGTCTGCACCATGCAATCTTCATGCATATGCATGTCATGTGGAGAGGAAGCTAATTATTGTATGCTTGAATGATTGGATGCAATTCTCCCCAACACAAAATCTCAACCGCTACTTCCCTCCATCAATGGATGTGGGGATAGCTCAATTGGGAGAGCGTCAGACTGAAGATCTGAAGGTCACGTGTTCGATAAAAAGTTACGCCCCTTTTTTTTGTGTTTATGTCTCAGGGAGAGGGACTCTTTTTTTTTTGTTTTTAAGCTTCCAGTATTACCCGTTGAAGAGCCCCCAACCGTAGATCGATATGAGGTTCTATTTGCAATCATGGTTCGAGTGGATCCAGTTGAAGGCAACATGGTCGCATGGAGTCTCAAGTATCTATTTTACAGGTTCATTACTTGGAGATTGTATGATCGATTCCTGCTTAAGCCAATATAAAATCTGAAATATGGCCATCGTCTTGTTCATGGCCGCAGTCATTCTCTTGCTCGCGAGTGGCACAGGAGAAGATTGTTCCAATTGGAGTTGCCATGTCATGGTTCTCTTCAGCAAGATTTTTTTTTTTTCTTTTAGTCACATAAAAATGGTAGAATTAACGCAGAAGAAACTCACATGGAAATATGAAGAATTTCCTTTTTGGGTAGTGACGATATTGCATTCTAACAGTGTCTTTGGTTGTGAATAGCTTTTGGACTCCAACTATACTAAAGGAGACTGTGGATCTAGTCTTTATTGCAGTACATGTTAGGTTGTTGGCCAGAACTAACCAGTTTGTGTTAGAGGACAAGCCCCAATAATCACTTCCATAATAAGTTCATATATAACAAGTTGTATGCTTTGTTTATAGCTAGAAATGGGCAGAAACAATCAATTTCACTGGGTTTTCGATAATTAAATCTCATGGTGATCACACTGAGCCTAATACCCTACTAGGGGAAGTTGTAGTTAGTGAATAGGCTGGGACTCGGAAATTGTTTGGCAGATAATATGGAACAAAATTCTGGCTATTACAGTGCTTTGCTTTTGCAAGGTTAATTTTTTAGTGTTTTTGGGTTAAGAGCTTGTTTTTCTTGAGCTCTTAGTGTTACAGTATTTTTTTTTTTTTAAGAGGATTAGGATTAAGAATTGTTTTGCTATAGAACTCCACAATAGAGCTTTGACTATTATATTATTCTGGTTTTGCAAGGATAACTATTCAATATTTGGAATTAAGTGTAACAACCCAAATTAGCACAAAGAAAAAATTATGTTGTAGGTGGTCAAGCCCAGGTTTCAGTTTTGAAACCGGGCTCTGATACCATGTGTAGTGATCGTACTAAATTAAATTATAAAATTTAATACAATTTAAACATATAATTCTTTCTCATACATAAATAATTTATTCACCAGCATATAAGCAAAATATTCAGCAGAGATTAAAATTTAGCTACAACATGAAAATAACTCAGCAATTTGTAAATAAAAATACCCACTTCTGATGCTAATTCCCCCGTTGATCTGGTTATCCTTTGCTAAAGTTGACACTGTGTCAAACACTGCCCAAAATGGTGTTTTCCTCCATGCCATCTAGGAGAAACCTGTTCGGTTCCCTAGCTCCAGGATACCGTAAGGATATCTTGGCCCTCGTGCCCAAAACCCCTAGCAAACCGGTGCCCCCTGCTTCTGATTCACCAAAAAAACCCAAAGCCAAACTCCTCACACCAGAGATCTCCACATAAAATCTCCCACAGAAATATATCCTCTCCTCAAAAAGCTTCCTGCCACTCAAAAGAATGCCCTACCTGTAAGACTCTTCCCCTTATTTAATGTTTCTTTCCCCCCTCCCCCGGTATACATAAATCTTTAATACATTAAATTATTAACCCCCTTTAATTCTTTACTCAATTAATTAATGAGTCAATTAATAATTAATTAATCATTGACAGATATGAACAAATAATTAATTAGTTAATATTATTT
Source organism: Picea engelmannii (assembly GCA_009831015.1). Classification (NCBI taxonomy): domain Eukaryota; kingdom Viridiplantae; phylum Streptophyta; class Pinopsida; order Pinales; family Pinaceae; genus Picea; species Picea engelmannii. The sequence continues at coordinate 15,655 of ML790518.1, read as the reverse complement.
AAGAAATAATTATTGTTTAACTAACATATTAGGATAGTCAGATTATCAAATTAATTATAATTAATAATCCCTATACATCTATTTAAGCAGGGTCGTTACACTCCATTGGAAATCAGGATTTGAAAGTTGTTGACTGCATGGATATAGCAATGGGTTTCTTGGGAAATATGACGATGAATACAATTATGTGTACTTCCATTGTCGATTAAGATGATGACCTTTTGATTATTCATGTAGCCAATGATCTTGAGGGTTTCGGGAGAAGAGAATCTAGTGAGAGAATTCAAGGAAATGGTCGGTTCAACTGTTGGAGGGTGAGGGGGTGAAGTAATATCAATTGGCTCGGGTAATTATTTCATAGGGGGAGTCTCGATCTCTTCTTCAGAAACATCCTTAGAGATGTCCATAAACAACTTTTTTTCCTTACACTTGTGCCCAGAAAAATATTTGTCATCACAATTATAACAATGGCCCTTGATTTGGCGTTCCTCCATTTCAACCTCAGTTAATTTCTATATCTTGAGGGGAGTGGGAGGAGGGGCGGGGTTGGTAGGTTGAGTGCGAGGAATAAAGGAAGGTTTTTGGGTTTGAGTAGAGACAATATGTTGGGCTTCCTTAGCACGTTGAGTAGCTTCCAACCAAGTTTGAGGGTTAGCCATGAGGACTTGGGCTCGAACTTTAGCTTTCAGGCCACTGATAAAACATTCCCGGAAGAAGGCATCAGATATTCCCTCCCTTCTGAAAGACAAGTGTTCAAAGGCAGATATAAATTCTTCCACTATGCTAGATTGCTTCAACTTGGTCAAACAGTCGAGATAGTGGGTGTCAGTGTCAAAGCGTTCATATAGATCTGCCACAAACTATGTCCAAGCAACATACCCTTGGCTTGTCTTTCTACGCCATTGCCACCATTGCCAGTGTTCTAGATCCAAATAGAGGACACCATAACGAAGTTTGGCTAGATCATCAGTACTTCATGCAAGGAGAAATAATGTTCCATTTGAGTATCCCAACTTGTGGGATCTTATCCATCAAATTTCTTCACCTCAACTTAGGGGAGACGAGGGTCACAAGGAAGGGAGTTGGAATGAAAGGCCATATGATAGGAAGATTTCTCACCTTCAGAGTGGAAATGTTTTTCAAGGGAGGGAGAGCCATGGGACTATTTTAACCACTGGGTGAGGGAGGCCAATTCTCCCTTAACATCGACCAATTTGCTTGTAACTTTTCCCTCTAAGGTTTCCAATCGGGTATTGTTAGAAGAAAGTTCAGAGGTTAGTCTGATGTTTGTCGTGTTCTGTTTGGATTCATGTTCGATGTGAAGGAATTCTTGGTTGCAAGTGTTGGACATGGGTGAATGAGGGGTACATAGGAGGGGAAGTGGGTCCATATAAAAAAGAGTGAAAATGATATATATGATTGTGTTCAGTTTGAAAAGAGGAATGCAATAACATAGGTGTCAAATAAGGGTGTCGGTAAGGGGTTAGATCCATGGAAAAAAAGGGTTGCAAATGATAGGTACCACTACGATCATGGCAAAGAGAAGAATCTAATGGGATAGGTCTCAAGAAATGGTGCCGACATGATCCATACCTTTTTTTTATTACTCCTGCGGAGTTATACTCCGATCTGAATAATATTGTAGTGGCGAAATGGCCAAATGCTTAATAGGAAGAAATGTGTAGGAATTTCACAACCAGAATGCAGGAGGCACAGTTGCATGACAATAGATCTTGTTTGTTTTGTTTTTGTTTCCATCCCAAGGGTTAGGGTATTCAAGGTTTCTATAGACAAGGGTTTTCCCTTTTCTATAGCTCTTTGATATATGTGTGGGGTCCAACAATAGTACTCGGCCAAATATCTTAGGGCACCAACTAAGAAGGGTAGATCATTCCCTTAGCCATACTACCCGACTACCCAAGTACTAGAGAGTATCTTCCCGAGTGTTGTTCTCGGTGGCATTATAGCAGTCAGGTGACCAATTGGTTTATCTACGGAGTGCTTTAGAATATCTAAGTTGATCGGTATATAGGTGTTGTCTGAAGCACTACCACTCGAAGGAGTAGCAATAGGGGTTACAAGGGTGGCCAACAATGTGCGCTTAATTACTGTTATTGCTCAGTTTGTAGTTTAGGTCAAGTAGCTGAAGGATAAGGGTCAAACTGGCGCAACAGGGACCTACCCCACCCAATGTCACCACAATGGGGAGGTCCTTTCTATTTAGGGTGGCTAAGCCCAAGGGAGACATCCTTGGAAACCTGGGGTTTTGAAAGGAAAAGGCTTCAAAGGATTAAGGCTAGTTTCCCCTTCACAGATTACCGCCAAGAAGATAGTCAAATGAACAGAATTCACAAAAAAGGGGCACCTGCTTGCGAAACAAGACAACAATGACACTAGTACATGCAATAGTGGTTAACACTTCATTAATCAATGACTATCAATATTTAATGTACATGAGCATAAACAACAGTAAATATTGACGAAGTCAATGTTTGCAATAATGACAAATGGCATATAATCTTACTTTGTCAATAAACAATGGAACATCATAGCATCTAATGAAAATAATCAATCCTTAAATTAATCAAATGCATCAAATATCATTAATTGCTTATATACAAGAAGTTGTTGCGTCAGGTATGTTAGAGATGACGTCAGCTTCTGCTAGGGTTAGTATGATAGACAAGAAGGTCAACGTTTTGCAATTTAGCCAATGAAAATCACCAATATATCAATGTCTATCACTTGATGAACAAGCCACAATATTTTTTATCAACTAAGAGCTTAATAAAGGCATGACGTCATCATTTTCTGCTAGGTTAGAAGACGTTAGGGTTAGTTAGGGTTTCAAATTTGAGAGTTTTGAAAGTTTTTTTTTGCACAACAAGCTCAACGTTGAAGAGAAAAACCAGTGCCTTAGGGTATTATGGAGTCAAAAGTAAGGGCAAGATCTCAGGAGGATCAAAATCTAAAGACTAGAGAGTTAGGTTCTATGGTGTTGCAATGGCAGGGCCCTAGAATCAAAACCCTAAGGGAAGGAGG
>ML790518.1:0-12563 GCA_009831015.1 Picea engelmannii | reverse complement strand
CCTCTTTCTTTAAATATTCTTGGCAAAACGGCTAGCTTTAAAGTACAAGTCTAAGGGAAAAGAGTGTTGCAAGAGCAAGGCTCTTCAAACCCTAAAAAGTCAAAACCCTAGGTGTAGAATCAACTAGGCCTAGGACGTCACCTCTCTTCAACTTATATTTAAATGCTAACTCAGAAAAAGGATGATTAGTGTAGCAACGACTAGGCTATATCTTCCTTAATCAATGGCTAAAACAAGTTTCTCTAGCATGGGGACATATAGCAAGGACCTACTTGTGTGCTTTCTACCTAGGGTTTCAAGATTAAGCAATATAATAGCAATGTAATAGTAAATGCAAGAGATTTAACCTACAACCATTCATTTAAGAATTTTTGCATGAGAAATTCACTTACAAATCATGAAGAATGCTCATCAAACCCTAGCTGTAAACCTTCCAATGAGAGAAACACCATAATATGCCAAGAAAATCCTCCAAACAAGAGTTGTGCCCCACTTCCAAGAGAAAAATACCAAGACAAATGACTAAAAGTAGATCTCTCACATGAGAGTGAGTTGTGTTATGTTTAAAATGAGAGGCAACGTCCTCTATTTATACCAACCAATGACCTTTTAATTAAATTTTAGGTCATTAAAACAGTCGACAAGGCTGACAATAAGATTTACACTATTTTTACATTAATTGCCAAAAAAATGTCATAAAATGAGCTAAAAGGGCGACGTCAAGCCCTTCTGAGGGAGACGTTGGCCCTTTTTGGGCAAGCACAGCATCCAGAAAACCAAACGTTGGCCTTTCTAGGGATCCTCCAAGCTGCCACACGTGCCAAATGACCTCAGCACCCTGCCACATGCTCCAAACAACGTCTAGCTCTCTTAGGTAACGTCCTGTCCATCAGAAGAAAATGTCCCATCTGCAGTGGGTGATCCCCCCTAGGTCAGGCTCTGCCAAAGTATCCTGGGTGGAACGTCCTTCTTCCTTCTTGTGCAGTGGCTTATCACAATGTTGTCCTGTCTCTGCCATCCCAGCAACCATCTGATGGGCTCTTCAGCCCCATGGAGGTCCGAGCTAATCATATCCCCATGTGTATCAGTCCACTGGTACCTGTCCATTAGGTATGGTCCTACACATCAAAAACTACGCCCTCCATGGGCTCATCAGTCCTCGGGATCATAGCAATGTCAATCATATTTCATCATTAAATTTATCAAATACATGCATAAAACCCCTAACATATCCTTTAAGAGCTCAAAGACATTACACATATCTACTATACAACCTATTGGGCTAATATCCACAAGAAAAGGAAAGTTCCCACAGAGGATCATTCAAGCCATGTTCATGAAGTGATATGGTCTAGGGATGTCCGGTCATAGTAAGACCAGGGGTTGGTGTTGTCCGTGGGTGCCTTTGTAGGAGGTGAGCTGTACCCATCATGGATGCACTTTTTCCAAGCCCCTTTATTGCCTTTATTTATTTATTTCTTTTCTTTCTTTTTACTTTAAGGTCTGACCAAAGGACACTACCTTGGCGTGGTGACCAGAGCTGACAGTGTTACCCACTGGTATTTTCGCAGAAATGATAAGGCTGTCTCGTGATGAGACCCCCTTTCCTTTGGCCATGCAACCAAAGGTCATTGCCCTGGCGTGGTGACCAGATGATGGCAATGTCATACTGCTAGATACTTATGAACATAATGGGCTGGCTCGTGATGAGACCTCCCATCCTCTTGGTTAGGTCTTATTTTATTATTTTTCTTAGGGTCCCCTTTGTTTCTTATCGAGAGGCCTTTTATTGCCTTCTCGGGGATCCTTGGGCGAAGCATCTCTAGGTTTCATTTCTTATGGCTTTTATCTTTTACCAGCTGCTTTTACCCCCTGGGCCTTTAGCCCCTTCTTCCCACAGGACAAAGTGTAACCCTCAAAGGTCATCCTAATGGACGGACTAGGGGAATGGGATGGATGTATGGGAGATAAGATGTAAAATGATAGAATGGTGGGAGCGGATGATGGCTTTGCAAATCCCCCCTGGTGGCTAACCAAAACCCATGAATACAAGCTTGCTAGGTCACCTCGTTAATCCCCCCAACAATGGTCAAGTGGATTAGTGTAAGATCCAAGCAGTTATCAGAAATGTAAGGAACCTGATGCATATACAAGAAGGTTATAATGATCAAACATGACACATACCATGATACCTTGGACCAATTACCTCATGGAGCAAGAGTCTTCTCTGATGCAAGTCCAAGACAATGGTGATGGAAGCTGTTGCTGCTAACAGGACAAGTCTGGCGAAGAAGAAGAAGCATGGGCCCTCCAGGGCCATGCTCAGGTCAATCCTGCTCTCGGTACTTCAGGTCTAGGACCTGTGGGCCTCGATACATGATCTCCTAGTTATCCCTAGAGATCGGGGATAACATCTGGCTCCAACTCGGGGACATGTGCTCACTGTAGAGCACATGAGAACCTCAACATCTCTGGCATAAACCTGCAGACCTGCTCACACTTGAAAAGAAACATTAGCAACCCCACAAAATATAATATGTATACAAAGTAATCATAAATGCAAATAGAGAGTGAAACACTTACCTGTACTTACATGTTGGATGCATGTTGGTGTAGTCAAACAACCAGTGAAGCCAACCCAACAACGTTCCTTGATACTTGCCTTTGTGCTTTATCATAAACCAGAACAATGATAAGTCAAGCACAAAAATGTCATGAGTTACAATGTATATCATATCATCGGAAAAGTCAAAATCTAACTCATGGAGGCGAGTGGGAGGGATAAAATCCTGCCAAGTCCATCTCTGAGGAAAGTACTCAATCCACTTCAAGAAAGGGTCATGAAAAATGAAAGGTTTAGAAAACTGACTCAAAGGACCTGCAAACTGGTTATCTAGGACATCCTCATGCCCTGAAGTCAAAGAAGGGATCGACAAAGGTCTAGCAGATGACTCGCAAACTAGAAAGGGAAAGTTGAAAAACTGACTGAAACACACAATACCCAACCAACCCTTGGAGTTCAGGGTTTTCCTAAAGGGAAACTCAACATTAAAAATATACTTCCCAAGCACACCTTTAATGGATAGGCACGGTAAGGTAACAACAGGTGGCTGGAGTGAAAAGCCATGAGAGACTTTCCTTAGGCAAACAATGTTCTCACTTGTATCAAAATCTGAGCAGATAGGTGATTGACAATCATCTTCACAAAATAAGTCCAAATTCTCAGAAGAACAGTCATCAAAGTCCTCAAGGTATGACCGAAAATCATAAGGTACCGGATCATCCTTGGTCCTTTGGATGGTATGGGTAAAAACCTCATCTCTTTGTTGCCACTGGTCAAAAGTAATATGTCGTGGTAATTGCAAGGGCAACGTCTGAAGATGACCTTTTATGTCATAGATGGGATCTATATCATAGCTAAATGCATCCCACCTACGTCTCCCAATATCTATGAACTCATCGAAATCAGTTATGTCAGTATCAGTATCATAACATGGAGCAGTCAAAACATCCAATACTTCTCCACTCTCTATGTCATAAGGCAAAGAACCACTAAAAACTTGGAAGGGGGAACAATTTACCTCGCTTAATCCTTTATGTGCAAAAGCTTCAAGTATTTGGATAGCATCATCAGGTGGAAGATCTGCCTCTACAACTTCGGTCCTGAGACATAGGGGATCTAGCTCGTCCAAGGCTTCCACTCCTTCTTCATTTTCTGAGTCATAGAACAAGGTATCAACAAAAGAATAATGACTTACCTCATTTTCTTCATCTTGTGTAGGAGGGACAGGATCTTGGAGAACTTCATCAGACTGAGGAGTGATTACTAGTGCTTCATCCTCATAATTCACGTTTCTGGTTATATCTTCGTTGCATTCTGTTGGATTATGGGAGAGGTCTTTCTCCTCTTCAAGGGGTTGACAATGGTCTTCATAAACCTCGTCTCTTATATCAGAGGATTCTTGGTATTGATCATGATAAGCCCTCCTGAGATCTTCTACAATCTCAGTGGTGAATCCTTTGTGGTGCAAGGTTGCCATGAGGTTTTGAAGGACATCTTCATACGTTTGGAAATCTGGCTAAGTAAGGTCGATAAAATTACCGATGAGGTGTAGGAAGGATGATATACCCCTGTCCTTGCAACAACTCTTGAAACGTTTTTGTAAGTAGGATGGTAGGGTGAGCAAAAACAATTTTATGAGAGCATCCTCCCCTCCCAGCTTTATCTCGCTCAAATACTCCAAAAAATTCACTATATGAGGAGCTGGGAGGCCCAAAAAAATTGGAGAGTTGTCTAGCCATTATGTATCAAAGTAGTTTGGGTATCCTTGAAAACTTCTGAAATCAACACTTGGATACATTTGTTCCCAGTGTGCCATGATCCCATAACTTGAAAATATCACAGAAGGTAATGTGGCACCCTAAGAAAAATCAGTGGAGTTTCCAGATAGTTTTCCTCAAACTACCAAAGAATAGGGGGAATAAGATCTAGTGGAGTCGCCAGGTAAGCTTGTAAGAAAAAGGTATTTGAGGCAAGCCTTACCAAATGATTTTTCATTGAGAAATATTGACTCAGTGTTCCCCGGCAACGGCGCCAAAATGTTATAACTCAGCTTGTAGTTTAGGTCAAGTAGCTGAAGGATAAGGGTCAAACTGGCGAAACAGGGACCTACCCCACCCAATGTCACCACAATGGGGAGGTCCTTTCTATTTAGGGTGGCTAAGCCCAAGGGAGACGTCCCTGGCAATCTGGGGTTTTGAAAGGAAAAGGCTTCAAAGGATTAAGGCTAGTTTCCCCTTCACAGATTACCGCCAAGAAGATAGTCAAATGAAGAGAATCCATAGAAAAGAGGCACCTTCTTGCGAAACAAGACAACAATGACACTAGTACATGCAATAGTGGTTAACACTTCATTAATCAATGACTATCAATATTTAATGTACATGAGCATAAACAACAGTAAATATTGACGAAGTCAATGTTTGCAATAATGACAAATGGCATATAATCTTACTTTGTCAATAAACACTGGAACATCATAGCATCTAATGAAAATAATCAATCCTTAAATTAATCAAATGCATCAAATATCATTAATTGCTCATATACAAGAAGTTGTTGCGTCGGGTATGTTAGAGATGACGTCAGCTTCTTCTAGGGTTAGTATGATAGACAATAAGGTCAACGTTTTGCAATTTAGCCAATGAAAATCACCAATATATCAATGTCTATCACTTGATGACCAAGCCACAGTATTTTTTATCAACTAAGAGCTTAATAAAGGCATGACGTCATCATTTTTTGCTAGGTTAGAAGACGTTAAGGTTAGTTAGGATTTCAAATTTGAGAGTTTTGAAAGATTTTTTTTGCACAAAAAGCTCAACGTTGGAGAGAAAAACCAGTGCCTTAGGGTATTATGGAGTCAAAAGTAAGGGAAAGATCTCAGGAGGATCAAAATCTAAAGACTAGAGAGTTAGGTTCTATGGTGCTGCAATGGCAGGGCCCTAGAATCAAAACCCTAAGGGAAGGAGGCTCATTCCGGTGTTGCTTAAGCAAGGCCTCATGCTCCTTCCTCTTTCTTTAAATATTCTTGGCAAAACGGCTAGATTTAAAGTACAAGTCTAAGGGAAAAGAGTGTTGCAAGAGAAAGGCTCTTCAAACCCTAAAAAGTCAAAACCCTAGGTGTAGAATCAACTAGGCCTAGGACGTCACCTCTCTTCAACTTATATTTAAATGTTAACTCAGAAAAAGTATGATTAGTGTAGCAACGACTAGGCTATATCTTCCTTAATCAATGGCTAAAACAAGTTTCTCTAGCATGGGGACATATAGCAAGGACCTACTTGTGTGCTTGCTACCTAGGGTTTCAAGATTAAGAAATATAATAGCAATGTAATAGTAAATGCAAGAGATTTAACCTACAACCATTCATTTAAGAAGTTTTGCATGAGAAATTCACTTACAAATCATGAAGAATGCTCATCAAACCCTTCTTGTAAACCTTCCAATGAGAGAAACACCATAATATGCCAAGAAAATCCTCCAAACAAGAGTTGCGCCCCACTTCCAAGAGCAAAATACCAAGACAAAAGAATAAAAGTAGATCTCTCACATGAGAGTGAGTTGTGTTATGTTTAAAATGAGAGGCAACGTCCTCTATTTATACCAACCAATGACCTTTTAATTAAATTTTAGGTCATTAAAACAGCCGACAAGGTTGACAATAAGATTTACACTATTTTTACATTAATTGCCAAAAAAATGTCATAAAATGAGCTAAAAGGGGGATGTCAAGCCCTTCTGAGGGAGACGTTGGCCCTTTTTGGGCAAGCACAACATCCAGAAAACCAAACGCTGGCCTTTCTAGGGCTCCTCCAAGCTGCCACACGTGCCAAATGACCTCAACACCCTGCCGCATGCTCCAGACAACGTCCAGCTCTCTCAGGTAACGTCCTATCCATTATAAGCAAACGTCCCATCTGCAATGGGTGATCCCCCCTAGGTCGGGCTCTGCCAAAGTATCCTGGGTGGAACATCCTTCTTCCTTCTTGTGCAGTGGCTTATCACAACGTTGTCCTGTCTCTACCATCCCAGTAACCATCTGATGGGCTCTACAGCCCCATGGAGGTCCGAGCTAATCATATCCACATGTGTACCGGTTCGCTGGTACCTGTCCGTCGGGTATGGTCCTGCACATCAAAAACTACACCCTCCATGGGCTCATCAGTCCTCGGGATCATAGCAATGTCAATCATATTTCATCATTAAATTTATCAAATACATGCATAAAACCCCTAACATATCCTTTAAGAGCTCAAAGAGATTACACATATCTACTATACAACCTATTGGGCTAATATCCACAATAAAAGGAAATTTCCCATAGAGGATCATTCAAGCCATGTTCATGAAGTGATATGGTCTAGGGATGTTCGGTCATAGTAAGACCAGGGGTTGGTGTTGTCCGTGGGTGCCTTTGTAGGAGGTGAGTTGTACCCATCATGGATGCACTTTTTCCAAGCCCCTTTATTGTCTTTATTTTTTTTTTTTTTTTCTTTCTTTTTACTTTAAGGTCTGACCATAGGACACTGCCTTGGCGTGGTGACCAGAGCTAACAGTGTTACCCACTGGCATTTTCGCAGAAATGATAAGGCTACCTCGTGATGAGACCCCCTTTCCTTTGGCCATGCAACCAAAGGTCATTGCCCTGGCGTGGTGACCAGATGATGGCAATGTCATATTGCTAGATACATATGAACATAATGGGTCGGCTCGTGATGAGACCTCCCATCCTCTTGGTTAGGTCTTGTTTTATTATTTTTCTTAGGGTCCCTTTTGTTTCTTATCGAGAGGTATTTTATTGCCTTTTCGGGGATCCCTGGGCGAAGCATCTCTAGGTTTCATTTCCTATGGCTTTTATCTTTTACCAGCTACTTTTACCCCCTATATCTTTAGCCCCTTCTTCCCACAAGACAAAGTGTAACCCTCAAAGGTCATCCTAATGGACGGACTAGGGGAATGGGACGGATGTATGGGAGATAAGATGTAAAATGATAGAATGGTGGGAGCGGACAATGGCTCTACAAATCCCCCCTGGTGGCTAACCAAAACCCATGAATACAAGCTTGCTAGGTCACCCCGTTAATCCCCCCAACAATGGTCAAGTGGATTAGAGTAAGATCCAAGCAGTTATCAGAAATGTAAGGAACCTGATGCATATACAAGAAGGTTATAACGATCAAACATGACACATACCATGATACCTTGGACCAATTACCTCATGGAGCAAGAGTCTTCTCTGATGCAAGTCCAAGCTGATGGTGATGGAAGCTGTTGCTACTAACAGGACAAGTCTGGCAAAGAAGAAGAAGGATGGGCCCTCCAGGGCCATGCTCAGGTCAATCCTGCTCTCAGTACTTCATGTCTAGGACCTGTGGGCCTCGAGACATGATCTCCTAGTTATCCCTAGAGATCGGGGATAACAATTACCACTTGTATTTTTTGTGTGTATGCTTCCCTAACCATAGATTTATGCGTTGAATGATAGATCTCTGTAGATTTAAGATGTCTAAATACGTCTCTACCCTGGAAAAAATAACCCACAATTTTCTTCCATGAAAGAGCTCTGATACCACTTGTAAGGTACCAGATCTATTATAATAGATGAAAACAAAAATATTGCAGAGAATAACAGTAGAACAACACAATAGATGAAACCACAACACCAGAATAATATCTTTATTGATAGGAAACAATGTTCACTTGCCTCTTCGAGGGGGTAACCTCTAGCAAAGTAATGCTCCATTACAATAATTCTCAAGACAAGCTCCTCTTATACCTTCTACTCTTATTTATATTAATTCTATCTTCTAAAAAGCATTCTAGAGGAAGATCTTTTTAGAAGCAGAAGTTTCTATTAGGTCTTCTTACATTGACTTGTTCATATTTATTAAATAGACCTTGTTAAATAGTATCAGCCTTTATTACATGGAAAATATATTATTCTACCTACATGAGAGGTTAGGGGGTTAGGTCCCTAACATAAATGCTCAAAACTTTTTCCACATGGAAAGAATGAATTTCCTCATGAGTTGTAGCTTCCTACACGAGTTTAGAAATCTCATGTATGTGGAAAATCAAAATTATACAAGTGGGCATGTTGAATCCTCCCTCCAATAATTAAAATCATGATTCCACTTTAAAATTGAAACTATACATGTGGACATGTTGAATCCACCCTCTGATAATTAAAATCATAATTCCACCTTTTAAAATCTTCTCGCATGGTTCTATTATTGAATTCATGGCATCTTTTTTTAATTGGTTGATTTAAATATCTAATTGTTGAGTGTTATATGTTGGGTATTCTAATTCATGGAATCTTTAATTATAATATTTTAATGTGCTACTTGTATCTCTCCACAACTTATGTATGTTGATGTGGAGATGTAATGCCCATGAGAACCACACTCATACCCTAGATGACTAGAATTCCATCGGCTTGTATACTTGGAATTGGAACTTGATGGCTAGAATATTTAGTAGCATGTGTTCTATGGTGACATCACTAGTTTTGTAGTAACTGCTTGAACTCATGAGACCCCCCGCAACTATAGAAACTAGAAAAAGTGACTTAAATAGATGTGCGCCAACCATGATTCAAGGATTTGTAGCATGTGAACCTTTAAAACAATACTATGTAACAACTTGTCCACACATGAGCCATCACTTCAAAAGTAAATACATAATACACTATTTCCCCTAATGTTAGTAAAAAAATCCAATGAAATACTAAGAAATGTAATAGAAAACATTTTAATCCTAAACTTCACACATGAGCATTAAAATGGGCTAATACAGGATTACAAGTAAACAAAAAGCAATTAAAAACGAGGAAAATAAGATTTCAATAGATGGTAATTTAGTGACTCGTCAACTCTCACAAGATAAATGTCTTCTACGCTAATGGTGCATGGCTAGAGAAATGTTGAACCCCTTGTTTTAGACAATCTACTCATGTTTGGAAGTCCTTGAAACTTTTGAAGATAAATATTTTGAGGCTAGAAAATGAATTTACCATGCCATTATTTGTGGTTTTGATGAGACATGCTATGAACCTGAGGAACCCCTTTTTATGTCTTCCTCAATAAATCTAGGTTTCTCACCCTCATTTTCAATCATGGCAAATGGGAACAAAATTATAATATTATTGATGATGTGGTTTTGAATGCAATATGTACCTACATAATTATCATAACTAGATCTACTAAATCTAGCTCTATTACATTCTTACAAGTTATTTGGACACTTACTTCCCAAGTCAAACCTAAAATGTTTCTAGCAATTGATGATGTTCACTTGGACCCTATTCTCCAATACAACGATTCTATGAAAAGATGCATGTGTAATGAAGAATAATGTGTATGATTTCATCATGATATGATGCATGTGTAATGAACAATAATGTGTATGATTTCATGATGATATTTGGTTGTTTCTGTAAACGTAGCTTTTCTCATGAATAAACATTGTCAAATGGTGATGGGGACCTCATTGGGAATCTACATTAATAGAGTAAGTTTGAATATTTTAAGGTATGTTTGATGTCAGTATAGACACTATCATATGAATCACGTAGAGGGAATCATTGATATAAAGATTTTATCAATTAAAATAATTTTGTATTTATTTGTAAAAAAAAAATATTTTGTATTTATTTTGTATTTATTTGTAAAGAAAAATTATTGTATTGTATTTTAATTTTATTTTGTATTTATTAATTTATTGTATTTAAAGATTTTATTAATTAAAATAATTTTGTATTTATTTGTAAGCAAAAATATTTTTCCATTTTGTTTAAAAAAACATTTAAAAAACATTTATCTTTGATTTTTCTTTTCATTCAAGTAAAGCTTCTTTTCATTCAAGTTAAGTACTTATTTTTCATTTAAGTAAAGAATTTACTTTTGATGTGATTAGAATAATTATCTTTAGTTTGTTCATGAAAATTCGTGCAAATCGAATTAAGAAGAGGGACCTTACGCTTCATTAATTATTCTTCTGGTTAAAAGCAGAATTTGTGCACGCAGGATTCGTGCAAATTCGTGCACGCAGGATTCTTCCCTTCTCAAATACTTGGAGCATTCTATCTGAAAATTAGTCCAAACTACATATTCTATGTATATTAATATTTCTCCAAGTTATATTTATGTTTCATGGACTACCAATCAATGCTTTTATACACACTGGTTACTCCACTAATATGGGAAACTCTTGTGTTTTTCATCTTTGGTGGAATATACCTAATCCAAGTCCTTGTGCTAATGTTGGTGGAAGTAATGCCTTTCTATACTATGTTTCCAATGAAAATTAGATAAGAACCTCTCAAAATCCATTTATGTAATGATAATGACGATGTCTCATTAGACTCTCAATTCATTTTTTGAATACTATTGGGGAAATTACTATAGTTGAATCTTGTGTTGACTTCAAATCAATGGAAAATTATCAATTGTCCATTCTGAAAGGTTAATTAATCCCCCAAACCATGGGAAAATGATTAAATGAGAAAAACCCTTCTTCAAACCTTGAAATAATAATTTTCTACGGAGATAAAGTGCTCTCTCATGCCAAATTATAGAAAAACACATAATGTATCCACAAATCCTTCAAATTTAGTCTCAACTCATTCTCTTGCGTTGTAAAATATATTTAACCTTTTGGTATAAAGATATGCCTCAAGTTACTATTAGAACTTAGCATAATAAATGTGTTGAAGGTAAGGCCATTAATATAAATCCTTTTGAACAAGAAGAAAGATACAAACAAATTCTCGAGTTACTTGACCAAAACCTTCTCTTCCCTAGCAACTCTCATTATTACTATGCCAATTTTCTAGTCAACGATCATGCCAAACAAGTTTGTGGTAAACCTTGATTAATTACAAATTACAAACCTTTAAATAATATCACTATTCCATTTCCTTATTCAACCTAACATAGGTATGATCATTCAAAAGGTCCTAACATAGGTATGATCATTCAAAAGGTTGTAGGAGCCAAAATTTCTCCAAAATTGATTATAAATCAAGCTATTGAGACTAAGGTTGTTGATGCTAATATTTAGAAAACTACTTTCTCTATACCTAAGGTCATTTTGAGTGGTTAGTTATGCCATTAAATGGATTTAAAATGCTCCTACGTGGTTTCAAATTTGCATGAATTTCACCTTTCAACATTATAAAGACATTGTAAGAACTTATATTTATGACATGTTGGTGTTCACACCTGGTCTCTTGATGATCACTTCGATCATATCAAGAGATGTCAAGAAATACCTCATTACTACTAGTGATGAAGGAAAAATAATAATGCAACCCAATATTGTTTCCAAAATATCTTCTTATATACTAATGAAGTCATGGATAAAACTCAAATCCAACGATTTCTTGGGTGTATCAATTATGTTACAAAATATATTTTAAAATGTTCAAATAAATGGTAGCTCCTATTAGAGAACATATATGCCTTAATGGTTGGTCATGGAAATTTACTATTGTTGATGTTTTGGAATTAAATAAGAAAACTTAATATATTCCCCCTCTCTATCCATCTTTTGGAAAGGAAAATTAATCCTTTAGGATAATTTTTTGTCTACATTATTAATTGAAAAGCTTGATAATGGTAAATAATTTTGTGGGCCAAGATTAGGATATTTTATAAATCCAAAAAACAGTATTGTATAGGAGAAAAGAGGTCTTATCTATAAATTGTAGAAATGGAAAGTTCCACTCTATTCAAAATTTTATAGGTTTTCTCATAACTAAAGTCAAAGAATTACAACTAGTTGCACAAGGAAAATTATTAAACTAGCAACTTTGGTTTAACATGTTTGAATTTACAATATATAGAATGTCTTAAGTCCAATGAAAATAACTGTGTTGATGCTCTCACAAGAGAAATGGATTGAAAACTTTTGCAGATAAATCTTTCAAGATCAAAAAATGGATCAACCATTCCATTATGTGTAGTTTTGATAAGATCTCCCATGAACTTGAAGGACC
>ML790517.1:206846-234485 GCA_009831015.1 Picea engelmannii | reverse complement strand
ACCACAAACCATATCAACAACAATATGTTCAAGAACAAGATTGCATACCAAGAACTAGGTTGCATATTTGATCATCTGTTCACAAGCTCAAAATCAAACTTGGAACCTGACTCAACTAGATTTCCCCCCTGTCAGGGACAAGTGGTTCCATTTCCCTTGACCGTCATTCGCAAGTATGGCCAAGAAGAGATCCAACACATCAAACTTCTTCCGACGGAGTCTGAAAACTGCATAATTTTTTCAATTTGTTCTTAAGATTATTGTTTTTCAACAACACTTAATTTGTCAATAATGCAGGATCTGCCTCTGTTAAACTTTGTAGATTTTTTATAAGGTACTTTGTTAAAGGGTTCTCCTCAAATCCTTGATTCGTTGTTTCCTACATACAATGTTATTTTAGAAAAGTAACACTGCTATTGCGAGAACTATGAATTTTTGGGACTAAATAGAGGTATCCTTAGCCACAACTAAATGTTATTTAAACCTTGTAAAATTTGATTGATACATACAACAAAATTAGTGCAAGAGCATTTGTGAAGGGTTTGGAAAATATAGGCATGTAATGAAAGGTAGGCCACCTATCTTACTTCCATATTCAATGTAAACTCAACTTTAGTCACCCAATTAGAGAGGCCTCTAGGCGCTTTCCAAAAATTAGTGAATAAATTTTTGAAAATGGTCCAAAAAGGTTTTCAAGGCAATTTTGAAATGTATGGCAAATACTTGAAACTCCAATGTGTGAGTTTTGGAACTGGATCCAATAATTTCCAAACCCAAAAAATAGTTCACTTACGAAGAGGGTTCAAAAAACCTCCACGTGTTGGGACTCTACTCATCCACAAAACTCAACAAAATTACTTTTTTATTTGGCCATAGAGCTTGGTGTAGCTAATAGTGGTGAATAGAATGTTTGGTGTAGCTAATAGTGCTGAATAGAACAATGTTTCAACTTTTAAGAGGATACAATCATAGGAATATAAATACTTAGACATAAATCTTATTTATATTTAATGTTTTTTTAAGGAAATTGTTTGCACTACTACCAATAAGTTCCCCTTTAATATCTATTTAGGGTATTTACCACTATTATCTTTAATTAATTTGTATGAAAAGGTTGAAATAGAATGCAAAAGAACCTTAACCAACACATAGAAAACCAAAATGTTTATTTAAATAATTTGTACAAAATCCTAAAGTAAAGTGAGTAGAAATTTTAAACAACCCCTTGAAAGATAAAAAAAAACATGTTTATATTATATATGGAAAGCATAAAGTAGATGGACAAGGACCTTAAACAACACATTGAAAGCCAAAAAGTAGAATAGAAACAAGTCTTAAACAATCCATTAAAAGTCATAGAAACCTTTTTTTTCATGGGCTTGGAAAACTCATCAATGCACACGTCTTACCAATTGTGCTACCCCACTAGACTAAAAACCTTAAGCAATACATTGAAGCAACTTAAGAAATACATTGAAAGTCAAAATGATATTTAAGAAACCTTGAAATAAAAATGATAATAATTCAAGATGATAATAACCACATACCTTACACTTTACACATAAACCATAGATACTAAACAAAAATGTTATGACTTCACACATAAACCATAGGTACCAAAAAAAAAAAATGATTTATTTATACTCATTCTTCCAAGGCTATGGGAGAAAACTATAATACTAATAAAATTGATATTATAAATTTTCATAATTTCAACCCTATCAAAAAAATTATGATTTCTCTATATTAATTATTCCAAGGCTACAGGCTACGAGAGACATGGATAATACTAATAATCATAAAATTTCATAATTTCAAAAAAATTCAAACGAACCTTATAAAATTTATCTATAAAGTTAAACCTTGATTTTTCATAATTCCAAAACTACTTTCATAACTAAAAAATCATATAATAACATAGAGCAACAGTTTCCAGTACCTTAATTCATAACCTTGGCTACATCAATCGAACCTTCGTCTCATCTCGTCTCATTTCTCCTTGTTCCACGACATTAAGACCAAGGATGTATACATTCTTAAATCCGCACAGCACTGGAGTTCATTGCGATATAATAATAAGTAGCTATGAACCAGTTCCTTCAACCCTCTTCTATGTGTTGGTGTTCTGTATGATCTATTTCATCCCTGATGTGTTTATGTATGAACCAGTTCCTTCAGCCCTATTCTATTGATGTGACTACTCGACTGGAGGAAGAAATATGCCAGTTGTTCTTTATTCCTTTCTATTGCTCTGGTTCCAATTTCTCATGGTTCGGATGGATACATTGTTGGTCTTCCCTGGCCATTGCCACCAATAAATACAGAGAAATTTCTTATCAACAACAAGTGCTTTATTTTCTGTGATGACTGGAGATGGGATTAATTGGACCGCTGAGTGGATTCGTCATACATATTGAAATTCTGAGTAATCCTTTATATTTAAACGGATTGCAGGGTGAAATTGATAAAGCGGATGACGACGATACTTTGAACATATGTCGGGAGATAGGTAAGCTTGTTGAGATTGCATGCTTTAGTGTAGGGGACGGGGATTCTATTACAAACTCGCGGTCCTGCTGGACAATATTTTCGGTTGGGGGTAGAATACTTGACCCAAATCTCTCACGCCGACAAACCTCAATGACACTGGAGGCGACTATTCGAATTCCAACCGCCACTCCTGGGAATCCATTCCAACTATTTCATAACTCCAAAAGCTAGAAGTTCAAAAATAGTGACATAATTTAACAAACATATATAATACATTCGAATTCGTTTTAGCACAACATCATAAGCCTACAACTTCAGGTATTACAACACAATTCTATTTCGGAAAGAGTTTACAGTGAACAAATAAGGCGGATTATCAAATTTCAATGACGATATATTTTCACAGGAGGATTTGATCGCCCCTCTATATGAAACCAATGCGAGAACCCGGATCATGATCAGGAGACCCCCCAAAAATGAAGCAAAAGTCGACGATTCAAGGAATAAATGATGTGTTTCATCTTTCCAACTCCATTGCTTACTTTCACAGTGGTTGTAGGAAAGACTCGGGCAAACCGTGCGCATCACCCACACCATGTTTAACAATCCATTGTTAGAGAATCAAACAACATAATTGATGTGGTGGGGTTACAAAATTGCAGGATGTGGCAGATTTTAATACGCAGAGAAAAGATGAAAGTCAAGATACAATTTCAATATGTGTCATGTATTGATAGGGCATTGACAGACGACGAATCCCTGAAGGGAACTCTCCTCTTAAAAACACATTCAGTGTAAATATCTAATATGGAAAATATCTATCCTGAAGATGAGGCCTAACTACTTTTTTCTTGTAAATACAAAAAAAGTAATTAATTATGAAGTTGCCATGGACAATGTGGTTTATATGGATACTATAAGGTCTTTTAGTTTCTTTATTCTACTTCAATATGTGACTAATGATATCCTCTCTTATTTAACAATACTTAATACAATGAATGAAATGTCTTCTAAGGTATTTGGTTTGTCAAACTCAATCTTTGTTTCGGTAGGTCTAAGGTAATCCACTGATAAATCATTGCAATTTTACCTTTTCATCCCTTATGTAGGGCACATATCTCAACAACTCAAAGAATTTATTAACATATTTCTCTATGATGAGTTGTCCCAGCTTGAGTTCATAGAACTCCTTAGTTTTTTTGTCAAAGTATTTCTCTAACAGATACTTTTTCTTGAAGTGTTTCTCAAATTGTTTCCATGATAAGTCTTCTTTATGATTCCTTTCACATTGTTAAGGTCTTGCCACCAAATGGAAGCCTTTCCATTCAGGTTGAAAATGGCTATTCGAGCCTTCAAGTTTTCAGAGTAGTCATGGACTTTGAAGTACTTTTTAAAACTAAGTAGCCAAGCTTCTGCTTCTTCCCCCTTTTCAATCTCTCCATTGAAAGAGGGAGCTTTGGTTTTCTTGAACACTTCAGGGTCATGACTTTTGGAATGCTTTCACTTCTTTATTTTCTTCCAAGAATGTGAGATAGTTTTCTACTAGAAGATCCCTAAGAGTTGTCAGTTTTCTTTCTAGAGGACTCTCCCGATGAGAATTGCTTACCTCCAGGTTAGGCCTTCCTCGAGGTACTTCTACCTATGTGGCCACTTATGGGACCATGTTTTTGTATTTCAGGTGGGCTTTGACTTCTCTTCGTATGTCATCGGTCCACATGACTAGTTGCAGGTCCATGCTGCAGCTGTCTCTTTATGTCGGATAAGCTTTACAACAAGACTGCATTAATTTTTGTTTTCTTTTCTTGCTCCTTTATCAATGTCTCGTTGTCGGCCTTACAACTCTGTAATTTGGCCATGAGGTTCCTTACAGTTTCAGCTAGATTCAGAGGGGTTTCCACCGCCCTCCTCTCATCATATTCTTTGTCTCTATTTTGGGATACATCCCCCACCTCATAGCACGTCACCATCCTTTATGCTTGTAGTTTCTTGCGGTTCACTGACTCCTTGAGTGCTGACAAAAAACTTGATGTTAGCTAACAGTCTATTAGTCCATGAGAAACACATAGTTCATATTTCTTAAATACACATACACATAGTATAAATCTTTCATTCTTTTATTCAGTAAGAGTTTAACCAGACTTTTTAGGAAAAAGGTAAGGTGGGGTGTCACCCTTAAAATTCCTTAAATATGGTTTTTATGCAACTTGTCCATGAGCCCAAGAAGGCCAAGTGCTGTAACCATGCTCTGATACCAATTTGTAACACACCTGACCCCTAAGTGGATTTCCTAGGGATGGGGTCTCAAAATTTCATTCTCCTTAAGTGATCAAATCCTTCATTCGGGGTATCTACCACACTCTGCTCATCCAAAGTTCTCCAACCATTGTCTCTATGCTCAAAACCGAGCCCAAAATCGAAAGATATATCTCTCTGGAGTCCTTCAGACACTCATTGGTTGAGGGCCACGTGGTGCCCACGTGGATCCACCCAACACATACTATTTCCAAGTTCCTCCCTCCACAATGGAACACCATCCACAGTATGATACCATGACTGGACTTACTCTCCTTCTCCTATGTCAGTTGCAAAGGGATTCGATGCTTCGACGCTTCACGCCTCGTTACTTTCTACACACAAGATCGCCTAGAATTTTGAATCTACGAAGTCCCGTAAGCTCACCACGTGGCTCTGACCTTCGAACCATTCAGTCTCTCCACCATACTGCATCCCAACTCCTCCTGAGTCCCGAAGTCTAGGACTCCTGTTTACTTCACCAACTACATTGTCTAGGTGGGTACGTACGAGGAACCGACATGTAGGAGGGGTCAGGGTGACACGTGTTACATTCCAATGGACCTATAGGGTATGTGATACACACAAATCTACGTGACATGTGTCACATCAAGATGGGTTCCACATCACTCTAGGTGACATCACTGCGCCATGTCACCCCAGACTGATATGATTCTAACATTCCCTAGATCTCACGGTCAAGATCCGACCATGTAGATTCATAGATATATGTCTCTAGTTACCTAGGGGATTCAACGTTTGGAAGTGTTGCAATGCAACCTACTCTTATCTCCCAAAGTTACCGACCTCCTAACTAAAGGGGCTAGCGCCACACATCCCCGGTAAATCGACAGTTGGAAAAGAGCCCGAAGGGTCCCTTGATTTACGGCTCTGGGCCCTTCGCGACTCAGACCTTCTGGGTTTTGGATCCCGGTTTAGTTGGTAAGATAGGTCCACCTAACCCTTAGGAAACCGCCTAACGTCGGTCAACCTTATGGGAAACTGAGTCTCTTGGTTACCTTCGGTGAGTATAAGGTTGGTAAGGTTGGTCATACTCTGAATTCCTAGACTTCTAGAGCTCCGAACCTAGGAGGAATTAACTTCCATAGGCTTAGCCCAAGGTTCCTAGGTATTGGTCATATGGGTCCTCTTGAATAGATCTCATCCACTCGTCTTCCAAACGAAGAGACCTCCTCTTTTCAAGGCTTGAAATTTGTTATTCTTCCTGAACTTTATCATGAAATGGTTAAGGACTTTGGTCCTAGAATCTTGGTCGCACGACAAGGAGTCTGAAAGAGGTATCCTTTCCAGCGGGACAGGTTCAGGTCGACACGATATCTCTTATCTCGGTCGTCTTACAATATTATGCCCTAGAAAGCCTCAGGAGCTAAGATGGGCATACAGACTATTAGTCAGAAGTGTAAGTTCACAAAGAGATGAAGGCATACACATATCATAACCATTCCACACAAAAGATATTTATAAATACACATATGTATAAATCAAAGAATTCATCCATTATTCCAGTTCAATACATAAAACAGGGAAAATACTTATCAGAACTATATAACGTGAAGTGAATGATGAAAGGCATGCTCATTTCCACCCAACCATAGGCTTAGTCACTCCTAATGGATTTATGACTAGCCACCCCCGAGCTACACCACGAAGCTCTGTGATAAAACCCTTTCTTCCAGCTCAGCGACAGTTTGGACGGAGGTTACTCTCCTACTCCCATAGGATATTGGCAATGGTTTACATGATACCAAGCAAGGAGGACCCACCTCATTTATCATCTTGTATCATAACCTGATAGCCATATCCCTACGACCATAACGTTCATCCTCAGTTCTTCCTTGAACCTGAGAGTTTAGCCTCTCGTCTTTGCACTTTTCGCAGGTCTTCCTCTACCCACCACACCTTCCTTTCTTGCCTTTCTCAGCAAGGTCTTTTGTGGCTCGAATTCCTATTCAATGGTTAGGTTTGAAAGCCTTATAGATGGGTGTTCTGCCCCATCCCCTCCTTAACTCTTGAGGAGGTCTTCCCACCTACCAACCTGACTGTAATTCAATTATGGGTCAGAGGGTTGTTTTGGTCCTGAGAAATTAATATCCAGTAAGGTACTAGTTGGGTGGAGGTTAATGAAACCATTCCTGGTCCCATTCACCATCTCTTTCATATCATTTTTGGTCTTAATTAGCAAATCCCCCTTCCAACAGTCATGCAACACTGATCCATTTTCTAGTAAATAACACGATTTACATTCATTGACCTTTTATACAAAGGTCCATCAAATCAAACATTCACACATATTGAGTTTTCCATAGTCTCTTGGCCAATATGGTTATATTTATAAATTGGGGGAAACATGGTGTTACACTTTGCTTTCTTAGTCACTTCAACAGCAGGCCACCCCCATTCCAGGCCATGATACCAGCAAAGATTCTCTCTCAGGTTCTCAGTAAAATATGAAGGTCACTCTCCTTCACACCACTATGGGTATAGTCTTTCTGAACCTCCTAGCCCAGGCCTCTTTGAGGTTTATCAGATGCCCTCTCGGCATCAATCTCACAACTTTATTGGCTCAGGTTGGGACCTTGGATTCTCGAGCTAGTTTGCACAACTTTGCCTTCAATATCTTCTCATGCTTCTCTTGCTCACAACATTTCCTTTTCTATAGGTCTTTTCCTCAAACCCAAAAACTTAGAGCTCTTATTTTCTCATGCTCTCTCGCCTTTCTTCCTATCCTCTCTATCTTTTTGTCTATCCTCGTGTGCTTCTCTTGCACACATATCTTGGGAAGTTTTTTTACCTATCCTTTTGTTTCTTTTGTCAGAAGGAAACTCGTGGGTCAATCATGGGGACCTATGGCGATCTTTCATGTTGTCCTCTAGTTGAAAAATTCGTGTCCCCTTTGGAATCTCTCCATACTTCCATTCATTGGGATGGTTGGTTGTTCAACTACCAACCTCCCTCGTTAACTGATTTTCCTTGAAATGGAGGCTCAGGGAAATAATTGAAAACTTCCAAAATAATTATTCAGTAAGGAGGCTTGGGGTCCTTTAGCTTAAAATAACCTCCTCTCATTCCTCTAGTGTTATCATGGCCAATACTTTTAAGTCTTTACCCCATATTCAACTCTTGACATTTTTAATTAAACAATTAATACATTTACATTGTTTGTATGCCATGTCATGGAAATCATCAATCATGATTATTTAAAAACTAGGGAAATAGGGGTTTTACAATGTTTGGCTCTTAAATGAGCATGCTATTAAAATATCCTTGACTTTCTACAAAATATGGCTTACCTTGGGTACCATCCTCAAAATGAAGGGAAGTACCTGGTGGGTTTCCCCAGGAGTTATTCCCCTGGAAAAAAAAATCATTAGACTGAGAGTCTAAAAATGTTTTCTAGTTTGGATGAAAGTGTAAAATTAGATATTACAATGGGGAAAGATAACAAAGTTTTAGTTATGGGAAAATGAAACATCGACATTCTAACTAAAAAGGGGGAGAGAAAGTTTATTTCTGATGTGTTCTTGGTTCTTGGGTTGAAACATAACTTGATGAGTATTGGGAAGCTTCTTCAACAGGGGTATAGAATCTTTTTCAAAAAAAAACAATGCACAATTTTAGATAAATATCCAAGTAATCAGCTTATAGATAAAGTCCAAATCAGCAGCAATAGAATGTTTCCTCTAAGACTAAGACCTGATTTGAAGGTAGAATTATCTCAAGGACCCCCTTCAACAAAATCACAAGAGGATGAAGAGAAAACTGCAATAGTCGCTCAAGGAACTTTTCAAGCATAAATTAAAGATGTAAATTGATTACAACATCTAATATTTGGACACCTAACCTTTGAAGGTTTAAACTTATTGTACAAGAAAAGAATGGTAAAGGGGTTGCCACTAAAAAATGGATAGAATATATGAAGGTTGCATTTTGGGTAAACAACATAGGGAGTCATTTCTAGCAAGAAGTCAATTCATGCAAACACACCATTGTATATTTCTCATTCATATTTGTGTTGACCAATGTTAATTGGTGGAAGATACTACTTATTGACATTCATAGATGACTACATAAGAAAAACACGGGTCTACCTTCTAAGGCATAAGAATGAAGTGTTTGATTATTTTCATCAATTCAAAGCCCTTGTTGAGAATCAAAGTGGTCATTACATAAAAGCATTGAGAATAGATAGGGATGGTGAATGTATTTCAAATGAATTCATAAGGTTTTTCAAACACTGTGGAATACAAAAACAATTCAGCACAAGGTACACCCCTCAACAAAATGGAGTAGCTAAAAGAAAAAATAGGACACTCATGGAAATGGCAAGGAATATTGGGCTAAAGTTGTAGCATGTTCACCATATATTATGAATATATTTCCCACTAAAAGTGTCATTGATATGACTCCAGAAGAAGCATGGATTGGAAAAAAACATAATGTTTCTCACATGAGAGTATTTGTATGTGTAGTATATGCACATGCCCTGAATGAATTGAGAATAAAATTAAATAACAAAGGAGAAAAATGCATATTTGTGGGATATAGTGTTGAATAAAAGGCATACAAATTGTGCAATCCGATAACCAAAAAATTCATAATCAACAAAGATGTGCAATTCATAGAAGATGAAGCATGGGATGGAAGTTCGGATAAAACAATCAATATTGCAACCAACTTACCACAAGAAGTAAAATAGGATTTTATACCAGTAGGTACTCCTTCAAATGTGACTCCTTCCACACCCATTTGAGCTCAACCAAGTGGTCAAATAAAACCTTCATCAAGGATAATAACAAATCCACACACTCAAGAAAATACTTCATCAAATGTGCAACAAACACCATCTTGAATTGGTACTCTTGGTGCTTGACCATCAAGTACACATTCTCAAGTTCAACTAATATGTCAAACCCCACACTAACAAGCTTAAGGAGACAAAAATCAGAAGTTTAAGAGACATTTATGAGCAAAATGAAGGTGAAAACAATGTAGGTCTAATTTCTCTCTTTTCTTTATATTCACATATAGATGATCCAGTTCATTTTGAAGAAGAAATTAAGGAAGAAAAATGGCTAAATGCAATGGATGAAGAAATAGATACTATAGAAAAGAATAAAAAGATGGAATTAGTGAGTCTTCCACAAGGAAGAGAAGTGATAGGAATGAAGTGGGTTTACATGACAAACTTGAATGCAAATGGTGAGGTGCAAAAGTATGAGGCAAGCTTTTAGGCTTGGAGAAAAAGGCTATTCACAACAACCCGGGGTAGATTATAATGATGCATTTGCACCCATAGCCCATTTATACAGCATGAGAACAATTGAATCCAAAAAGGATCTAGGAAGGCCTAAAAATCAATTTTTTCGGAATCAGACGAAACTAGTGCCATTGCATTCAGCTTGTTGTGCTAATTTCAGCCATACAATGTTTTTCAGAAATGGACACCATATGCGAAAGTTATCACATTCTGATCGATTTCCCAAACATGCAAAAAGTCAAACTAGTCAAATTCAATAGGTCGTACTGCTGATGTCAGCAGTATGATAGGTGATGCCAGCATGACATCATGATGACGTTAGTAGGGACACATGGCAACATGAGGAGGTGACATGTGTCACTCAGTTTTGGTGTTTTCAGACTGCATTGGACTAGTACAAAATTGACACATGGTAGTGTACGGATGTGACACATTGTAGTCGGTACATGACATGGCCCAATGACAGGATGATACGTGGAAGTACGGACGTTGATGTGGAATGACACGTGACTGTACGACAATGACATGGCAGGTGATGTCGTAGTTGATCATGCATGCTAACTGAGTTGTTGACCGGGTGTTGATTGTAATGTATGGGCCAATCACAGGGTGACATGTGGTCCAATAAGAGAGTGTTAATTAGCACCCCAGATTTTTCCAATGTTGATTAAGACAAAAATTTGGTTGTGACTTCGTTAGGCTCGAACCCCCAACCTCGACATGGGCCATGTGGGCGTGATTGGTGCTTGTTCAAACAATTGATGAAGTTGTAATTTAAAGTTGCATGTGTTGGTGGTTTAGTGCTAGCCCCTATTAGTGAGGGGGGAAGTGCATAACACATGGCACCTAACCCATGAACAAGATATTAGAACCAAGAGCTAGTCCAGAAGGTGGGCACGAGTTTTAAGACATAGGCCATATGGCCATGCATACGACCAACCAACAAAAACCAAGGGATAAATACTAGGGACGATGCCTATACCAAGGGAATATGGTGCACTCCATATGCCTAGGGGCCCAAAGAAAGGGGGTTGCGCCCATATTTTTTTAATTTTTTTTTTAAACTATATGTTATGATTTTTTGTAATTTTCAGTGTGATTATGGAGGATTTTAGCAATGTTTGGAGGATCTGGAGCTCGATTTGAGGCCAGATATTTGGAGGAATTTGGGAGGAGGATACCAATTCAATATATATATAAATTAGAGGTTCTTAGCAGCATGAGGAGGTTCAGGTTGGAAGAATGATGATAAGTTTATGGAGCTAGAAGCCATTTTTTTATTGAGAGAAGACATTGAGGAAGCGAACTTTGGAGGCCAATTCCGAGAGCTACACTCAACCTTTTCCAGTTCCGTCAGTTGTGTTGGATTATTGAGGTCAAAAAGAAAAAAACCAGACAAGTTTGTAATCCTTTTGAAACTTTTCTGATGTACATGTTGGAATAGGGGCAGACCTAGGGTTCAATGCTACAACAATGCACCAACAAAACCCTAACTATCGGCCCTTTCAACAACACCTAGAAAGAAGATGAAGTCTCACCTGAGGTAGAGGCAGGGGTGGTTACAAGAATCAGATGTATGCAACCTTAGTTGGGACAGAGATCTTTGATTGTAACGCCTTAACAAAGAACTTAGTTATTACAATTTGTTAATATTCAACCTTAGTTCACAACGCAGCTAAACCCTAACAGTAGATTAGCACAACATTCACACAGATCTAATAGATTCAAGAACTAAGCATACCAATAGAGATCATATCTAGCATTCATTCACATTATTCAACACTAAGCTATCATATCATATTCATCCATCATCTAACATCGCACTAAGCATTGAATCACATGAACAAAAAAACATCCAAAAAGAAGAAATCATTCACAACACAGGATATACGTGGTTCACCCCCACCCTGGGGCTACATCCACTAACTCTTTGTCTTATTTATTAGCTTCTCTCAATATTCTACATGTACAGAGACACAAAATCAACTCCACAGAGGATAGGATATCTGCGCACCTCGCTAGATCTTCCTTCCTTGAGTTATAGCACAAAGCCTTCCATAGTCTCTTACAATCACTTGCACTTAGCTCTGCAAACCTCACACAGTATGCACAAAGCAGTCACCACTTAGCACTTAGCACTTAGAATGCTTGCAACTGACTAGTCACTACTAGTCACTATTCACTTATTCTTACATCACCTAGACTTCTATTTATACATTACAAAATAGGCCTAAGCATGGGTAAACCCATGGGATGACATTCCCATACCCATTACATAAGATCAAAACCAAAAAATGCCCTAAATAGGGGCCGAGATCCTGTGATCTCCGATTCTTCTTGCGCTCCGCCTTTGACAGCTTGTCGAAGTCCCAAAAATAGGTCAAACATGACCAAGGATCCTCAAAACTTGGTCAAGGGCCAACAGGCCCCCAACACTCACCTGTGACTCATCTCGATTCAATTTGATATGGGTAATTCTTCCTCAAAATCCTTGATCTTGGCTCGATCTGCTTCGACCTGTTGTTGTGCCACGACCTCCTTCTCAATGAACTCTTGGATAACAACTTCGTTGACAGGTCCCTCTAAGCGTTGTTCAACTGCACTGACGACTTGTTCCAATTTTGCTCCTCTGCCTTCGATCTCTGAGAACAGTTAGCAAGCCTCATATTGTATAGGTTGGAGCCTCTGAGTCACTTCCATGACTCTGCTATGAATGGTCTAGACCTACTTTTGAGCAGTGCACTACTCTTGGGATTTCTTCATCCTTTAAACAGCTGATAGGGGCTTCAACTGTGCCTGCATTTTTTCTGCTTGTTGCTTTGCCTCCTGGAGTTGTGACTCTAGTGCCTTCAATTATGGATTCTTAGTGAGTCGCTCATAAGTCTGGGAACTTTGATGAATTAGTTATTTACATTCCATGGCAAGGGCCTTTATTCTCTCAACTGTGTTTCGAGCAATTGCATCTCTTTGATCCCTCACATCCTGTGGGGTGTCTGGCATTGTGCGGAGCTCTAAGTTTTATATTCTTTGTTGTAGCTGCTAGATAGCTTCTGTGAGATGCTCTAATTGATGCTCGACTCGGTTTTCTGCCTTTGTCTCTAAGACTATTACAAAGCGAAGTGCTTTTTTGACTGTGTCTTTCACATCGAGTTGTTCTGCGAGCAACTGTTCTTTTTCTTGTTGAATTTGTGCTTTCTCCTCTTCAAAATTTGTCTAGAGAGAAACCTTCTCCTGTTCTGCAACTTGGCATTTTTCTACGGATACTTCTTACACTTGCTTCAAGGCCCGGGTAGACTTTTCTATTTCTTCCTATGCACGACGAAGGTGAGCTTCAGTCGCATCAGCTAGTCTGTGGAGTTGGGATGGCTCATCTCCCAACTCTAGTTCTTTCGACGCCAGGGTGCAGTGGACACTGTGTGATTGGACTGAAGGGCCTGTTGTACCCCTCTGAGCTCAACCTAGATTCTATCATACATCTCCTCCTACTTGGCTTCATGTTTATGCAATATTTCTTGCGAAGCGTCATTCACAACTACGATGATGAAGTCAAAGTCATCGATAGTGAGAACAATCTGCATCTTAGTCATGGTGGCTTTGGATTTCTTCTAAGAAGAGGGTTTCAGGGGAGAAACCTTCCTCTTATTCAAGGTATCAGCCTCATCTCTAGGCGGTTTTACTTTTCCTTGATTCTGCTCATATTCTTTTCCATTTATCTCTTCTACTTCGTCATCACCCCCTCGGCCAGGTGATACTGAAGTACTTTTTCTGATGCGCTGCTTAAGTCTTGGAATTCTATGGTCTTCTTCCTTCTACTAGTTTCAGGTGTGTCATGTTCTTTGAGAATGGCCTCTGAGATGTCAAGTTCGGGGTTAGATATCTCTGCAGGGTCGACAGGGGAAGGAGGTCTGTTGACTAGTCATTATTTATCTCTTCAATGTCCTCTTCTGTGAGCTTGTAGTACAATTGAAGATCCTCCTTATGATTGTCTTCTCGCGTAGTGATATATATAAAGTGTCGATCTACACAGAAGTTCATGAGGGGTCAGAACCCCTATAGGGTGTTTGGTGTCATGCGAGGTTCAACTTCGATAGCCCTCTTTAGTTGGAGATAATATGTATGAAATACCACGTTCAACTGCCACTATTTTCCCATATCGCTCGAGTACCAGAGCGTAGTGAACTTCGCAATAAGCGACTCAAATGTCTCAATATATGGGAAGGTCACACCTTCTAGCATATCCCAAGGAGTAAATGCGATAAGGATCACAAGCCAGCTAAAGTGGAACTCGTAGCCCTGATCATGTGCTTCGCGACAATCTAATTCCGGTGGATTAGCTAGGTACTTCACCACGTTCATCTGTAGGCCTTCCACACATTTTCCTGTGAGGTAAACAACAAACCCTGTGACCTGCATGGGTCTGTTCTTCCTTAATATCTCTCCTACAATTAATTAGCATGCTAGGCGCATTGTGTCATTATGGATGGAAGCTACCTTGTAGCCTTGTGTCCCCTTCTCAGCATTGTCATTGGTATCCTTGATCTTCTATGCTAAGGCGTGATCTATGGCTTTCCCTGGATAGAAGTCCTCTGGTTTGGGTCCTTTCATACTCAATCTGATGATCCTATGGATCAACATCATATCAAATGTGATACATTGGTCTAGCCATAAGTAGCCACCATGGTAACATGAGAGTAGGATCTTAACATAGGCATTAACCTCCTGGTGCCCTCTAAAGTGTGGGATTTTCATTACGTTCAATAGGGTGGACTGCGCGAGGTTCATCGTCCAGGGATGGGGGATTATTTTTTATTTCTTCCCCTTCATCCTGGTCAAGTATTTCTACGGGACAAGCATACTATGGTTCTTGCGGTCTCCTAGGTTGAAGTCATTGAACTTCAAAGTTGTGATCTTGTCCTGTTGCACTCTAACTACGTGTATCCCCTTCGGGAGGTACACAGTAACCATGGTGTAATCAAAATCCCTCGACATGTTGTCATGACTCACCATGCCGGCCAGAGGTGAGATGTAGTTGAGAAATATGGTCAGGAGTAGCTTTGCATTTTCTAGGTCATCTTTGTGCTTGGTTCTCTTTTCTGTGACGACTCAGGATGGTCCGGATCCACGAGCGGTCGATGAAGAGGCTTACACTCCTCTCGTTGATGATGCTTGTACACCCACAGGCATTACCCTTTCAAACATTACCCTTTCAATCATGAGGTCGATGAGTACCTCCTTCACAGACTCTTTGACTGCGCTAAGTTCTTCAGACATACACGCTCGTGGATGAATATATCGGGTTTGAAGAGTAACTACTCAATGCAACGAGATGGATGGTGATAGATCAATTATCACTATGAGAAATCAACTGATCCATGCGCTCAGATAATCATGGTTGGAAAAAGTGTTCTCGGTGCAAGGCTCGACGAAATATGTAGATAACTAGGCAACAAATCTCTCCAACAGGCAAGAAGCCTTCATTAATTCAGTTATGTCCATTATGGCGTGGTCCCAACGGTCTGATGGCGAGATTTCTGACCATAAATGTCATTCTACCTATTCGGGGAATTAGTCTAATGGTTATACTATTTCCAAAGAATATATATCTTCACCATGGAAAAGTGCCATGTGGCGTTGTTCTGCTATCTTGGCAATGTTCCAATTCTGCAAATTTTCCTTCTGCGAAATTCCCTCTGGAACCTTTTGTAACTTTTAGATATTTGATCTCTTCTTACTTAGTTTTCTAGCCTTCTTTCCAGTGAGCTTCGTCTCTGTATTCCTCTTTCCATTCTGATTCTTATCTCCTCTTAGCATAGTAACTTCATGTTGTTGAGATACTTTCCTAGGATTCAAGGGAAATACTTCTTCTCTATCTGTGGTAGGTTCATTAGTCTTATGTGAGTCTTCTTGTGTTCTTTCAACTTTGACATCCAAGTTTCTGGTTCTAAATATCTTTGATTTGTTTTCCTGTTCTTCAATCAAGTGCGCGATCCTCCTAGTCATGAAATCTTTTAATTCTTGCTTATTTTTCTCTAAGATTTCCTTTTCTTTTCTTCTAGCCTGATCCCTTTCAATCCAAGGTTTTCCTAGTAATATATTAAATGGGGTGTTGTTCTCAATAAATTTAACAACCTCAAACTCTTCTTCTATCAAATTTCCATGAGCACTCATAGATATCTAGGTAAGTCTTCCACATAGGGTTATCAACTTTCCTCGAAATAATCCTATTCCTCCCAATGAATGAATCATAGCAGGATTTCCTAAAATTTCCCAAGTTCTTTCTGTCATGATATTCACCTATGTTTCCTCATCCAGAATGAAGTCAATGTCGAAGTCTCATATTCTTGCTTCTATGCACTATTTTTCTTTGAAGATCTATGATAAGTTGATATTTTGATGGTGATTCAGGGTTTCTTTCATTTGTAGCAATACATCCTCTAATTCTTTCTGGGGTTCTACCATGGTCTTAGTGTCTTGACCTTTCTCATGGTCTTCTTGTTTGATATTCATTCCTTCAACCTTAACAATCATTCTAGGGAAATCTAAAACTTCATGGTAAATACAACAAAGACAAATAGGTATTCTGCCAAGGAATTCCTTAGCAAGATGTCCCGGTCTTCTGCAACTGTAACAAAGAGTTAATCCTCTCTTTCTCTTAAATAATCCCCAACCTTTCATGTATTGCACACTAGGATCATGATAACTAACCTGCAAAAACTTCTTTCTAGGATCCTGCATCCATTTGTTAGTCCAAACATTCTTTCTATGCATAGGAATAACATATCTTTCACTATTTCTATAAGATCTACTCAAATCAAGCCTTCTTTCATCCAGTTGTGCCCTAGTTTTCATGATAGGAAAAAAATGATCATACCTAGATGCATACTTTAGAAACAAAAATTTCCACTTATCTCACATCTAGAAAAGCACAAAGCTTATAGATCTTACCTCTTTAATAAACAATTCACACTTTTAGCTTTAACAGAGCACAAAGATTTCAGATCTTACCTCTTTTCTTCAGATCTGACCCTTCTTCTTGGCACAAAGATTAAGTAGAATACTGCGCACTAGGGAAACAAACCTACACATAGATCTTTCACAATTTTAAATCAGATCTTCACACAAAGCTTCTTCTTCTTCAATTCCCAACAATCACAGTTTCAAGTCCCAGCAACAGAACCATTTGTTGGTACAGGGGCAGAGCCAGGGTTCAATGCTACAACAATGCACCAAAAAAACCCTAACTACCGACCCTTTTGGCAACACCTGCAAAGCAGATGAAGTCTCACCCAAGGTAGAGGCAGGGGTGGTTTCAGGACTCAGATGTCTACAACCTTAGCTGGGACACAGATCTGTGATTGTAACACCTTAACAGAGCACTTAGTTATTACAGTTTGTTAATATTTAACCTTAGTTCACAACGCACCTAAACCCTAACAATAGATCAGTGCAACATTCACACATATCCAATATATTCAAGCACTAAGCATACCAATAGAGATCAGATCTAGCATTCATTCACATTATTCACCACTAAGTTATCATATCAGATTCATCCATCATCTATCATTGCACTAATCATTGAATCACATGAACAAAAGAACATCCAAGAATCACAAAGCATTCACAACACCGGATATACATGGTTCACCCCCACCCTGGGGCTATGTCCACCAACTCTTTGTCTTCTTTATTAGATTCCCTCAATCTTCTACATTCCTAGAGCCACAAAATCAACTCCACAGAGGACAAGAGATATGCACACCTCACTATATCCTCCTTCCTCGATTTATAGAAAAAATCCTTCCACAGTCTCTTACAATCACTTGCACTTAGCCCTACAAGCCTCACACAATATGCACAAAGAAATTACCACTTATCACTTAGCACTTAGCATGCTTGCAACTGACTAGACACTACTAGTCACTGTTCACTTCTTCTTACATCGCCTATACTTGTATTTATACATTACAAAATAGGCCTAAGCATGGGTAAACCCATGGGATGACATTCCCATACCCATTACATAAGCTCAAAACCATAAAGGCCCTAAATAGGGGCCGAGATCCTGCGATCTCCGCTTTGTCTTGTGCTTTGCCTTCGATAGCCCATCGAAGTCCCAAAAATAGGTCAAACATGACCAAGGATCCTCAAAACTTGGTCAAGGGCCAACAATATGTTTGAAGCATTGAAGAGAAATAAGAGAGCCTCACCCACTAAGAAAAAGGCCCGAAGACGTAGGCAATCTTGTTGAACTTTGTTGTTATGGTTTGTTGTTCTATTTGCTTATATTATGATCTAAATTTATTTATGATGGCTACTATAATA
Source organism: Picea engelmannii (assembly GCA_009831015.1). NCBI lineage: Eukaryota > Viridiplantae > Streptophyta > Pinopsida > Pinales > Pinaceae > Picea > Picea engelmannii. Next base: position 216,100 of record ML790517.1, on the reverse strand, counting down.
TCTCATTAAGTGCTTCTTATTTCCTTAATTCCTAATTGGTAATTGAACAAATGCTTAAAACTTAGCCAAGTCTTTAAAGATCAATTTCGGATCAAGTGGTATCAGAGCAGGTTGACAGTTGGTTTTTGAGTTTGCATGATTTCTAGGGAAAACCTGAGTCATGGTGAAGGTGAGCTTATAGAAGGGGATACTGAGAATGGATCGAGAGATAATACTTCTCAAAGTGAGGAGATGGAACTAGAGGAAGGCATGTCTCAGAATGAGATAAAGCTGCAAAATACTTTATTTTCATGTCTGAGATGGTAAAGGTCTTGTATGAGGATTACTTGGAACAAAAGATGCCTTTCCAAGGGGAATCTTCCAAACAGACAAAAGTGTAGAACAAGAGGATCCTCCTAAAAATCCTCCTTCACCTTCTTCTTCTCCATCATCATCTTCTTCTTCAAGTACAAGATCAAAATACTCTGCAAGAAAACATTCCCATAAACATAAACATGATATGCCTTTACTTAAGCTTGATGTAAAATTTGAATTTCCCGTGTATGATGGTGAAGTCAATGATAAGTGACTTGGTAACTGGGTCAGATAGATGGAAGTTTTTTGCAGTGTGAAACAAATCAAGGATGAGGCAACCCAAATCAAGTTGGCATCGCTTCGTCTTGCAGGCACAACACTCATCTGGTGGCAAAGTTGCAAAATGGTACACATCAAGTTGGTAATGTATTTCCATCATGGAAAGATTTTGTTTTTGCACATAGAAAACTATTTTATCCTTTGGGTTATAAGGAGAAGGATTTATATGAATGGAAAAGTCTTAAACTAAGAAAAGGACAAATGGTGGAAGAATACACATATGAATTTCGTAAGATGTCATTAATGTTAAATATTCCATTACATACCCAAGAAACTCTTATGAAGTATATAGGAGGTTTTCCTGCACATATTCATAACACTATATTTATGTTTGGAGATACTAATCTTGATGAGGTTTATGTTCAAGCAACATACATTGAATCATGGAAAACAAGAGTTGGTGTTTCAGGGGAATCACCATCAAGGAAAGAGGACAAATGGAAGGGGAATGGAAATAAATCAAATTCAACAATAGTGAAGGAAGGGAATCTCTCTTGCAAGCATTGCAAGAAAGAAGGGAACGATGATGACCATTCATGACAATTTCACCCAGAGAAGAGATCGAAGTGGTTCAAAGAGAGGAAAGGGAGGCAAATGCTTGCAACAACAATAAGACAAACAAACTTGGTATATGATTCAGGTGATGAGACTAAAATCACAACTTTTGGTTTGACAGGTAAAATTGGCGATGGATATGATTCTAGAAGTAAGTTGTTTCACATAAGAGTGATAATGAAACAAACTAATATTGATACATTGATAGATAGTGGATCTGAATCTAACTTGATTTTAGAGGATGTGGTTAAACAATTGGGATTGAAAACTCAACTACATAATAAACCTTACTCACTTAAATGGATAAGCAACAATCATAAATTGCACATAACAAAGAAATGCACTTTAACGTTTGCAATTTCATTAAATTTTGTGGATGAGGTAACGTGTGATGTAGTTCCACTAAATGAATTTGGAATGGTCTCAGGTAGCCCTTATTTGTATGATCACAAAGAAAACTTCTACAAGGAACATAATCAATATCACTTAACTAAAGAAGGAAATGAATATGTTGTACATGCTCATCACATAAAAGAAAAAAAATCTCTACAAACAATGGAACAATTAAGGAAGGAAGATTATGCAAGCAACACACCTATAATTGTAACAAGTAAAGCAATTGATCTTAATCATGAACATGAGATGGTTGTAGAATGGAAGTTCAATCATACTTTGCTTCAAGATAAGATAATGTCATGCTAGCACTTCAAACATATTAGTTCATTTGTAGTCATATTTATGATGTTATCGTTGCTAATATTTTCAACATGGATGGTAGTGGCTTCAGTAAGATGTTTCTATAGTGGGAAAAGGCCCCTACAGATTACACTAGGGTTCTAAAGTGCAGGCATATCTAACCCTCTAAAGTCTCCTACTTTTAACAACTATCCCGACAATACCCCACATTCATGCATAAAGTATAGAGTATATGGATCCAATAGTATTACCTTAAACTCCACGTTTGGTGTTGATCCCTATGCGCTCAATCGCTTCTTGACTGCAAATCTCCTCCCAAGGCTAACCTACATTCACCAAAAGACAAACAAGAAAATACAAACATGCATCTTATATATGAATTAGTGGGTTAGATGTCACAATAAAATGTAAATCAAACATAAATATTGAACACATCATATGGCGGGATGAAAAAAGTACTTCTTTATATTAATCTCACAAAGTCACTTACAAAATGAGATCGACGACTGCTCCTTAAACCCAGTCCTAGGATCCTCTTCACCAAGATCCAACTACTTCCACGTATCCTTCTCCTCTCACACTTCTCTCTAGAGAATGGGAATAGGCTTATGAATGAGGAAAAAGGGCAAGAATAAGGAATTATGGCTCAAAACTCACAATGTGGCTGCAAATTCTTGGGGCAAGGGGGGAAAGTGAAATGGGCAGAGTTTCACTGTTCTTATGATTCTCCCTTGAATGAAACCCCAAAACCTCTTTTTATGTTACAAAAGGGTGTTTATTCAGTTGGGCGACGGGCTATAGTTGGTGAATTGGTTGGGAAACCACCCAACAACCTGTAATCTCAACGAATTCCTTGCAACTTTTTATTTTTTGCAACTTTTGTGGGAATACGCAGGCTGTAATGAAGCAAATAGCATATGTATGTGGGAATTAGTGGTACAACTGGAATACATAAACGGGAAGTAGTGGGGAAGGGCACATACATCTTCAAAAATAGTGTTTTTAATAAGAGCTGCTCAGTGATGGCTTGGAAAAAATAGCAAGTAAGATGGCCTGATGCCAGGTATGCATGTATGGTGCAATTAATGGTTATAAAATATGCCCCCTAATGTGTGAGGTTAGAAGAGCATATGATGGCCGAAATACAAGTGAGTCCGGGACCAGAGTTCGGGAGGTGCCATATGAAAAATAACAATTGTCTCACCGAGGCAGGCATACCCATGCTCAGGATGAAATAAATCATGGATTCCAATGAAATACACTGCAGATCCATGTCATATAACCATATAAAGTGTAGTCGTGAGAAATACCAGATATACATCTCAAAATCAAATATATACATGTATAGTATCCATCTTCAAGAAGCCAAATGACACCGGATGAATGGAGATGAGGCCTTCAGAGCTTGAGAAACAATTTCAAGATCTTCAAACTCGGGTAGGAGTGTAATGCGAGTGTACAAATTCACTACCCAGAGGTCTTTGATGGCTCATCGAGGAACAAACAAGAGGATCTTGATGATCAGGCAGATAACTTCATTGATTTTGAACAAGGACTTGATTGGACTTTTGGGATGGCCGGGCATGAGGTCAAGAGACAAAATACAGAGGGGCCGACTCAAGTTGGGGAAAAATTCCCTTGGAAAAAAGCATGAATGATGATCAGACTCAGGCAACATGACATTGACATAATTTCACGATGCAATAAGCAACGTAAACTCTCCATATGTTTGGAAGAATAACCAAATGGAGGAGGACACAAATCTGTGTTACAAGAACAACTTCCTAAGGTCATATTAAATCACAATGCTTGATGACAAACGAAAGGATGTGTTTTGTCCAAGGGTGACTCATTGTGCTGCCATAAAACGAAAATACTTTTCTCTTCCTCTTTTTGGGGTATATTTGATTTTTTTATCTTTTCCAATATTTTGAAGAGCTTGAAAAATAATAAAATAATGCTATGTTACAAAGGAGGAATGAGTGTTGCAAGTATACTAATTCCAAGTGCAAGGAACACACTAATTCTCATAGCATGGAGACATGTACATGAAAAGAACACTCGGGGAAAATTCCTCCATGGGTCAAGGTGTTAGATCATAGAGGCTATGTGCTAGAAAGATTGCATATAAGACATGCTTGAAAGGTTTAGTTGAGAGTACCATGGAGCTGAAATTAGGCCAAATATGCAGAGATGCAACTGTGATTAGCAGGACATGATGAAACCCCCTTCAATGTATTTTTTACGAGCCTAAATAAGGTAAGATCGGTGGTTTTTCATTTTTAGAGAGTCTGAAAAAGCATAAAAGAAGACTCCAATGGGGTACCCTTTTCGAAAATAATCTAGTCGACTCTAAAAAAGGGTAAAATAGCACCGAAAATATGTCTATTCAAAACCATTTTAACGAGTGTGACAAAGACAAGATCACTCGACAATCTTTTCAATTTTAAGGAGTCTGAAAAAAGCTTAACTAAGGACTCCATTCCTTTTTCTAGATTTAGTCTCCTTAGCCTGAAAAAATATAAAATATACTAAGGAGAAATCTCCTGGTGAGACGAATATCCTGAGGTGTACCTTTTTCCTCCTTAATCTACAGTCCGAAAAAAGGGATAAAATCATGCTAGTATATTTTTTTCTGAACCAATTAACAAGTGTGAAAGAACAAGGTAAGTCAACGATCTTTTCACTTTTAGGAGTCTGAAAAGAGCTTAACTATGGACTTTGTAATGGATGTTATTCTGGACCGATTTAACAAGTGTGAAGAAACAAACTCACTCGGTGATATTTTCACTTTTAGGGAGTCTGAAAAGAGCTTGACTATGGACTCCATGGGGGTTCCTTTTTAGTAAATTTAGTCCCTCAGGCTCGAAAAAGAGTTAAAATTATACCTAAGAATACTCTTCTAGAGAACCAAAGTTCCTAGAGTATACCTTTGTTTGTACAATTGACCATCCAGACCGAAAAAGGGGTAAACTACCACCGGAGAGACCTTCCTTCAAATTTTAGTTTGGCGAGTGTGAAGGGAAACAAGATTGCTCAAAAATATTTTCATGTTTAGAGGGTCTAAAAAGGGCTTAAAAGAAGACACGAGAATTTACTTTTCTCAGTTAATTCGAACGAGATCGAAAAGCATAAATGTAGTCTCGCCGGATGTTTCTTTCAAATTTCAAAGTGATATTGAAAGACAACAAAGCTTTCTCATGCTCGACACCTCGTGGGTCGATGCCTGACATCTCCTCGGGGGAGTAGTCCGCTCCGACAAAGAAATTCTCCATGACGCTAGAGGTTCTAGAGATATCAATAGGTATCATTTTAGAGATGGTTTCCATATTACCCTTGGGATAACATGCATGTGTAGCTAGAGGATTAATAGGACAATACCTATCTCCAGTCATAGTCAACACAAATTCTCCTGCCTCTATTCTTCCTAACTCTGGGAGGAAATATGATCTGTGATGGAGATCGTCCCAGGGTCTGTCTGAACCAATCAATGCCTCTAGAATCGCCTCGTCAGAGGTAAATACCAAGTCTAAAGAATCGGTAGTGGCAAGGGAAACGTGAGCCCAACCAGGCTCGAGAACTGGATCTAACTCTGGTGTAGGAGTCGGATCGGGGTCGACTGAAGCTTGCTGGACTATAGAGTACACAACTTCTTCTGTAGACAAGGGAATGGACATGATATGGTTCCATGTCCCTTCGATCATGGCCGATGGGGAAGGAAGAATCCATGGATCATTAAAGTAAGTTGTACGGAATGACGACACTGAAAATATTTTAGCCTTAGGCTGGTTGGGGACATCTGATATCATATTGACATTGCCGAAAGGAGGCGGGTAATCGAAAGTACCCATGAGAGGTTGTTACACATTATTTTCATCACCCTTATGACCATTAATGATGTTAACCTATATGTTGCCTTCAAAGGGGTCAATGGCATGAATTCCTGAAGAAAGAAGGGAGAAGAAATTTTCTTGAGAGAAGAAGTTGTATTTTCCTTTGTAAAAACCCTATTAAACATGATTTCCATAGGCTACTCTATACACAGGTTATGAAAATTCCTGATTTCCGTAGGTTGCACTATAGCTAGGCTGCGGAGTTTTCGCATGTTGCACTATAGCTAGGGTGCGGCGACTTTCGTATGTGGGAAAAATGGGCATCTTCTCGATGCTTCTAGAAGGAGAAGCTTCTATGGTGAGGTGGCCTTCGAACGGTTTGGATCTTACTCCCTTTCATGATTTAGTGGGATCATCCTAACATCCTCACCTTATCCTCTTCAGCTTATAAAAGGAGAGGAGATCTCATGGAGAAAGTTAGCTTGAATGGGTTGGAAAGTTCTTAAGCCTTTGAGATAGGAAATTTGGCTTAAGATTATTAGCTTGGTTAGATTAGCTTTGATCTTTTCTTTGTCAAGATAGATTGTGAGAAGCTATCAGATCCATAGTCTCAGAATCCATTGGAGCAAGAAGTGTGTGGGAAGCAAGGAATTGTTGGAAGGAACCTGACAACATCAAGGCATCTAGTTGTATCTTTCTTCAACATTCTTTAATACAGATATACTGTTCTTTCCTATATGAATGTTATTTGTCCATATTGTATGATTCCTTGATCATGTACATAGATTCATATCAAATAGACTCTATTCTTCATGTCTTTGTTTTCTTTTGTTTATTTGCAGATATTTCTCCATAAGCCTCGCGACGAAGCTTGGATTGCATTGACGAAGCTGGATCTTTGATATTTAAAAGGTATGTCGTGGATCCATTTCCCATTTGATAATTGAAATCTAAGGAAAGAGTAGTGTACTGTCTTGTTTAGTTCTAGTTTCGTAGTGAAGCTAGGGGGATTGATTTGTGCCCACACTTAATAATTAGCCTGATAAAAAAATTGGCGACTCCACTGGGGAATGGATTGTTTTCCTAGTTTGTCTTTCTTTCTTTCTTTGATTGCCTGGGTTCTGTTTTCTGAGTCACTGAGAGATCTAAATTGATTCTTTGATTGTTAAACTTCACTGGAAAACCTTCTTAATGTTTTTTATTTTTTTTCCTTTTTTGTTTGATTTCCACACCCTGCTTTGAGGAACAGTGCAACGATGTAGGATTTCTGCACCCTACCTATTTAGACCAGTGTGGAAACTCCACACCCTACCCATTTATGGCCTGCGACGATCAAGGATTTCTGCACTGTGCTAGTTCCAGCCTACGAAGATTGTGAACTTTTTTGTTTTTGGTGGTTTTCCCTGCCCAGATCTGTGATTTGGTTTTGGAGTGAATTTTTGGGTTTGATTATGGTCTGTTTACAGTCTACTTGAAATCTTTGAAGCTAATTTTAGCCATCTTTGCTTTGTTTTAGCTTGTTTTCTTTTGACATATTTGGTCTCGTTCTTTGAGTGTCTTTCATTTACAAAGCATTGTTTTTATTTAGAATTGTTTAGTGAAAGAATACTTCTTTTTCTAAATAAATCGTGTTAAAAGAGAACTTAGTTTGGGTTTCTTTTGTTTTGAGGAAACTCGCTCTTTCTTTTAGTGTTTCTTTGAAACAAAATTTTTAATTTTCTTGCTTTGCATTAGTTTGGGGGCATCTTTGCATTTGAAGTAGTGAAATTGTGTGATTTTTGGCATTTTTTGGTCTTGAATTCCCAAAAATTTCCCCCCTCATGGTCAGGAGGGCTCGTGAATCGTGTATTGGTGTATAGTCTCTATGTTTCATTTCTTGAAGATATTTGATATTGATGAATTTAAAAATTTTGGGACATTGTGCATCTGGGAATGATAAACATTTTCTCCTTCTCGTAATATAGCTTTCATCGAAGTGGAATATTTGCATTCTAATTTCTGAAGTGGAATAGAGTCAGTCAAAACATCACATGGTCCATGCCATTTTCCTCTTGAGTAACAACAACCTTAAAATGAATCACTTATAAAAATTGATTAGACATTTTTATATTTTCTGATAGCAAACCTACATTAGATTAGTTGTAGGGCTTTGGAATAGCTGTGAAAGATAACTTTCCAAAGCTACAAACAAACATAGAATCTTGAGTTAGGGAGCAGTAAATCCACTTATTACATCTTGTCCTGGGAATACCTTCTCACACAAGGGTCAAACCTGAGGTTGCATTGAGACTGGCAGAGTTACTCACCCTTCTTTGTTGGTCTTGGTGTAGAGATTGTGTTAAGCCCTAATATTGGCTCATTACCCCTTAATTGGGGCATATTAGATTAGTAATGTTATTTTATTTATGTCGGCTTTAGGCCATTAGTTGTAAATTAGATTAGTAATGTTATTTTATTTATGTCATCTTTAGGCCATTAGTTGTAATTATACCTCTTAGTCTCCTATATATACCAAGGAGACATTTTCATTTTGAATCATCTTGTAATTGAACATTTAAGTGGGGTAAAAGGAGGTTGCCCCCTCGAAGAGGCTTATTATTTGAAATTATCTGTTTTTCAAGGCGTTGAGTACTTTTCCTGAGGTTTTTCTATGCTATATTGATGTTTGGTTCTTAACATATGGTATCAGAGCTCAAGGTCTTGGGGTTTCGCTGCTACATCTGAGACACCGTGAAATTTTCACTATAAATTTTTTTCTACAATGTTTCAGAAGGAAAGGCTTAGAGGATATTTAGAAGATATATCAAGGTACGTTGGGTTAAAAATTCAACTCCTGAGGCCTTATACTTTTGGAGATACAACTTGTACAAGATCGGGTTCTGGAATCATCCTGAAATGAGTCATTGTGGAATTTTCGCTATAAAAACTTTTCTGTGACGTTTCAGACCCTGAAATATGGAGTCCATTTACATAAATTAGAATTGTAGCTGTGGTAAAAATTTCAGATTCTGGGTCATCATAAATTTGTAGATACACCCTGTGTAAGATAGGGTATTTGACTAGTCTCAAGAAGGTGTTCCGAGTAAAACAATCATAACTTCTTCCTAGAGTATCCAAATTGCATGGGACTGATTGCATTGGATCTTGGACAGTCTGTAGTATTTTGGGTGCGAGTTTCAAAATTTTATATCAATTATTTTGTGTGGGGCACACTATACAAGTGAGATCTCCTGGAAAGGCCAAAAATAGCAAGTTGTGGGGAAGTTACCGTAAATTCCACTTGGCACATCCAATTTTGATCAGACTTATGGAATTACAGAGAAGACATATCAGAGAAATATCTAAAGGAAAGTTTCATACCCAGAAGGGATGAAACTTGGAGACACAATAGAAGAAATATTGTCTAGCAGAACCACCTCAAAATCAAGGTTCAAAAGTGATACTCGTCCAACATGCCACCCAAAAAGGGAACTTCTACACCAAATAAGCCTCCAGAAAATCCTACTTGGACTCTTGATGAAGGTGAAGAAATGCGTA
>ML790517.1:169088-202537 GCA_009831015.1 Picea engelmannii | reverse complement strand
TCATCTTGTACTTGAACATTTAAGTGGGGTAAAAGGAGGTTGCCCCCTCGAAGAGGCTTATTATCTGAAATCATCTCTTTTTCAAGGCGTTGAGTACTTTTCCTGAGGTTTTTCTATGCTATATTGATGTTTGGTTCTTAACAGATTGTGTGTATTATGGGGGTCTCTTGAAGGTATACCCATAATGATGAGTGGAATCCTTTCAAGTTGATTTCGGTCTAGATACCATGCCTTTGCACGTGGATCGAACTATCAACTATTTCCATCACTGTAGTAATTGTTAACCTTAGTGGCCTATCTCTCTAGGTTCTTTACACAAGGTGAATATGGAGGGGCAAGTCTTCATGGTACTTGGAATCAGCGTTGACCAAACTCACTCAGGATCCTTGGAGGGTATACCCATGGTTATGTGTGGGATCTTGCACCATGGTGTAAGTCCATTAAGTAGGTCGTCGATGTAACTTTTCCACTCGCTCTATCTCAACCCCTTCTTACATTGTTCCCTCGATGTTGGAGTTCATCACTAACTAGTGCGTTCATTGTGAGAAGTTTTTGTTTGCTTGCTTGCTTACTAGATTTTTATCATGTGCTGTTTGTTTTCCCTAGTAGACTCTAGGTTGGATCTTTGTGTTAAATGGCATCGTTTCCTGGAATGACCAATGAAGGAACCCCTTTTCTAGGGGAACCTTTTGTTTTTCCTTCTTATAGAAACATTGGTCCTCCTCACATTTCTACTTTGAGCCTTCCAAGTCTCACAATTGGATTACCAGTATGGTTGTTTTCCACTCAAGTAATCCTAAATGAAGCTAGTGCTTCTATTGTAAGAACTTTCCCCCAAGAACATCAACCTCATGTTGATCCTTCACCCTCTTCACTAGTAAGATCTTCTTCTCCTTCTTCACTTGCAATGTCTTCTTCCATTTCATCTTCTTCTCCAAGTGGAAGCTCTAAAGCTAGTAACTTGGTGGATAAGAAGAAGAAGAAAAGGAAGAATAAGAAGAAGAAAAATAAGCAAGGGTCTAAACTTCCAACCACTGTCGGACATGTTGGAAAACAACCAATTACTATTAATCGTGCTAGGAGTGTTGATGATATCAATATCACCCAAACAACCTGTAATCCCAAGTACCCTTGCAGGATTTGCAAGGATAGCCATCTTCTTAAAGATTTCCCTGGTCTATCCAAGGTTATAGAAGCATGGTCTAAACACCCTCGTCAACCCATGATGTCATCCTCTGAACAACATGCTGATGACCTCTTGTCAACCAGTCAAGATACCATTGGGAAGAAGAAAACTAGAGTCAAGTTCCCATGCCTGTTATGCAAAGGGAGTCATCTAACTCACCTTTTCCCTCATATGGATGAAGCCTCTAAATTCCTGGAAGACATGAATGTTTCACAACCTCAAATTCTAGCTAATTATCACAATCTTACTCTCAACCCACCTATAGTTGATGGAATGATCAATCTGGTCCCTTCATTGGTCAATCGAGTTGATCATGGAGTCAATCTAGTCACGTCCTTAGTTGAATTGGTCGACAAAGTGGTCTATCTGATCCCATCCTCAGTCGATCCCACTCTCCCATTAGAGAGTGCAACCCAAGCGGTTGATTTGTTTCCACCAGTTGAACCCATTCTCCCCTTGGCGAATGAAACCCAAGTGGTCGATTTGATGTCGTTATCAGTCGATCCTACTCTCCTGCTAGCGAGTAAACCTGATACTGCTCATGTTTTTCTCATTGATACAGAATCTACCCTGTCGAGGGATATCCCTCCATCTCCCAAGGAACCCCCTCCAAATAATAAGACCATCCTTTTTAATTGAGGTGTGCTAATTGGACCTCGTCTTCCCTCTCACATTCTTTTCCAGATTACAGTACAGGTTTGTGGTCGGGACATTCGTCAGACGCTGATAGATGAAGATGTGTCCATTAGTATTTTGTCCTCTCTTGCTTTGAAATATTTGGGTTGTCCTTTGCTTATGCCAATTACGCAGAGTTTGTTAGATTTTAACAGAAGAACCAATCAACCTTTAGGGACCCTTCCTCAGTTTCCTATAAATTTCTGAGGGAAAACTATCTTTTTTGATGTCATGGTAGTCCAAGTTCCCTTGGATTTTTCTTTACTCCTTGGGAGAGATTATGTATATTCCATGAAAGCTATTGTGTCCACTCTTTTTCATGTGATATCTTTCCCTCATGATGGAAGAATTGTGACCATTGATCAACTTTCGTTTGTTGGCCCTGACTTGACCATCCACTCAATGAACACCCTAAATGGTTTTTATATGTAGACGGTATCACCCCTGCCACAAGTCAATTATGTGACATTGTCTCCCATGCCTTCCGTTGTTGATGACAATGACTTGGATCCGGTATTTGACATGGTGATCTCTTTGTTAGGGATATTGGAGCTTGACCTCCTTACCCCTATCGCGACCCTTGACATGGTGTCCTTCCAGAGTGTTGTTCTTTCATCTAGTGGAGATCTCTTGGAAGACATGACCGAGTTTTGTCCCTTGACATGGTGTCCTTCTAGAGAACTGTCCTCTTGGAATCCATCATTAAGAAGATAGCTTTGAGCATGGTTTTCTGATTTCAAGCTCGTTAAAAAATGAAACCATCTTTGAGCATGGTATTTTGATTTCAAGCTTGTTAAAAAATGAAATCAGCTATGAGGATAGTTTTTGCGTCTCTGTAGCAACCTCAATAAAAAAAATGAAACAGAGCCAATGAGCATAGTTCTTGTTTCTATGTCAAGCTCGTTAAAAAATGAAATAGAGGTCTGGGGATTATACCTAGAGTCTCGAGCATAGTTCTTTTCCTGTTTCAAGCTCGTTAAAAAATGAAATAGTTTAACCCCTCTCTGTTTGAGTCAAGTACTTCGTCTAGTATTTGAAGCTCTATTTCATCCACCTTTTATGTTGGACGAATCGAATCTTGGGGGGAAATGCTTACATCCTCTGGACTTCATGCTGAATTTAAGTCCCTATCTTCTTAAGCTGGGGGCTAAGTACCAACCATCCCTTTGTCAGGCATTGGGAAGTCCAAGCATAGTTTTCTATGGTTCAAGCTTGTGTAAAAATGAAACCACCTACCTCAAGCATAGTTTCCTCTAGTTCAAGCTTGTGTAAAAATGAAACTAGGTCCAAGCATAGTTTTTTTAGTTTTTAAGCTTGTGTAAAAATAAAATCTATCCCAAGCATAGTTTTGTTTTGTTTTAAAGCTTGCGTAAAAATGAAAAAAATCCCGAGCTTAGTCTTTGTTCTTTCTCATGCTCGTAAATACATGAGAATAAGTTACCAAGCTTAGTATTTGTTCTTTATCATGCTCGTAAATATGTGAGAATGTAACCGAGTATACTTTTATCACTTTTTCAGACTCGTAGAGGTTATACGAAAAAAGGAACCCCTTGGAGTTCCATTTAATCTCTTTTCAGACTATCTAAACCTGAAAATATTGCCGAGCGATCTTGTTCTTTTCATGCTCGTTAAAGTATTAGAAAGTGCGTCTGTTGAGCGATAGTTTATCTCTTTTTTGGTCTCATCAGACTACTTTACAAAAAAGTAGATTTTGGAGTTTCCTTTAAGTGTTTTTTAGACTTTGTAAACATGAAAAACCCCCGAGTTGTATCTCTTTGGACTCCTTAAACAAACATCGAAAGACCCATATGGGACAAAACCAATCCTTATTAGGGTTTGTTAAACATATTTCGAGGGACTCGTCCGAAGGATGAACTTACATTACAAGCATATGTTATCCTCCTCAAGCTTGCGTAAAAATAAAGAGGTACTTGCCATAAATGGTGGGGGAAAAAATTGGGAAAGAAATGTATCTAAAATTTGTATTCCATGTAAGAGTCGCTTTTGAACATGACACCCTTTCATGCGCCTTGTGTCTAGGATGGAAAATCCACTTGTCTCTTGTCATACTCCTTTATAAGATTACAAATTTGTCTGTGATCCCTGTTGTTGAGTTAGTGTTTCCAAGACAATTGTCATGTCGTCAATATGTTCAAAGATAAGTTCAACCCGGAAAGACTTCTATTGCATTGGCCTTTGCTATAGTCCTTAAGCCTTCTATTGCGTCGACCATCCCTAAGTCATTCCTAAATCACTTGTTACTCTGATCTACTTCAAATCTTGTTACTTGTTTCATGTCATTGATGTGGGATACATTCAGGCCCTCCTGTGAAGAGTGTTTTCCTGTCGAATTCAAAGAATTATCCAAGAATTAGACTTAGAAACTAATTGGTACCTTGTAACTTGCATGCCTCAATGGCAGGTTTCCTCACTTTCGACAGTGCGTTTTCATTATTGACCCCTCATCGGGAGATTTCGTCGAGTGTTTGAATTCAACTCATTAATTCACATTCGTTGGATTGTATTAGATTACCTTGGGAGTCATTGACATTAATGGTGATTTCCCTCTCACTTGTTAACAATATTAATTAATGATCAGTAATCAAGTGGTTTCTACCATGTTCGATTTCAACACATGTATTCGCATGGTTAGATTCATACTATAGAGTGGTGGAGATGAAGACCCTAGATTTTTTCTGAGAGATTCAGGTTGTGTTGGAGTATATTCAGTTTGTACTATTGCATAGATCCACATTGTATGTCTCGTGGCTATGTTCAAATTTGAGTCTTTAACACATATTCCACAATGTATTTTTGGTGGCTATGTTCAGATTTGAGTCATATTGGCATGGATCCACAGTGTATATTTGGTGGCCATGACATGTCTTACTTGACATGGATCTTGACATGTCGACATTTATGATTTGAGTCATTTGTATTCTGAGCATGTGAATGCCTACCTCAGTGATGATATATTATTGTACTGTATTTCCTTGTTTGTTGGCAGGTTTTTGACCGACTCTTCCTTGTTCCCTACACACACTTGACAAAGTATTTCACCTATCACTTTGTTATAACTTCATACTTTGGGGGGATATCTATGGTTTTAGTCACCGTTATGACTGTTAATTATGTAAACCTATATGTTTCCTTCAAAGGAGTCAATGGCCTGAATTCATGAAGAAATCAAGGAGAAGAACTTTCCCCGAGAGAAGAAGTTGTATTTTCCTTTGTAAAAACCTTATTAAAGAGGATTTCCACAGGCTGCTCTATCCATAGGGTGCGGAAATTCTTGATTTCCATAGGTTGCATAATAGATAGGCTATGGAGTTTCCACAGGCTGCACTATAGATAGGGTGTGACGACCTTAATATGTGGGAAAAATGAGCATCTTCTTGATGCTTCTAGAAGGAGAAGATTCTATGGAAAGGTTGCCTCCGAATGGTTTGGATATTAATCGCTTTCATGATTTAGTGGAATCATCCTAACCTTCTCACCTTATCCTCTTTAGCTTATCAAAGAAGAGGAGCTCTCATGGAGAAAGTTAGCTTGAATGGGTTGGAATGTTCTTGAGCCTTTGATATTGGAAATTTGGATTGAGATTGTTAGTTTGGTTAGATTAGCTTTGAGATTTGCTTTGTCAAGATAGATTGTGAGAAGCTATCAGATCCAGAGTCTCAGAATCCACTGGAGAAAGAAGTGTGTGGGAAGCAAAGAACTATTGGAAGGAGCCTGACAACATCAAGGCATCTAGTTGTATCTTTCTTCCACATTCTTTAATACAGATATACTTTTCTTTCCTATATGAATGTTATTTGTCCATATTGTATGATTCCTTGATCCCATACATACATTCATATCAAATAGACTTTGTTTTTATTTCCTTCATTTTCTTGTGTTTATTTGCAGATATTTCTCCATAAGCCTTGCGACGAAGATTGGATTGCATTGATGAAGTCGAATATTCGATATTTAAAAGGTATGTACTAGATCCATTTCTCATTTGATAATTGAAATCTAAGGAAAGACTAGTGTACTGTCTTGTTTTGTTCTAGTTTTGTAGTGAAGCTAGGGGGATTGATTTGTGTCCGCACGTAATGATTAGCCCAATAACAAAATACACTACTCTTTCCTTAGATTTCAATTATCAAATGGGAAATGTATCTAGGACATACTTTTAAATATCGAAGATCCGGCTTCGTCAATGCAATCCAAGCTTCGTCGCGAGGCTTATGGAGAAATATTTGCAAATAAACACAAGAAAATGAAGACAAGAACAACAGAGTCTATTTGATATGAATCTATGTATGTGATCAAGGAATCATACAATATGAAAAAATAACATTCATATAGGAAATAAAATATATCCATATTAAAGAATGTGGAAGAAAGATACAACCAAATGCCTTGATGTTGCTAGGTTCCTTCCAACGGTTCCTTGCTTCCCACACACTTCTTACTCCAATGGATTTTGAGACTTTGGATCTGATCACTGCTCACAATCTATCTTGATAAATCAAAGCTCAAAGCTAATCTAACCAAGCTAACAATCTCAAGCCAAATTTCCAATCTCAAAGGCTCTAGAAATTTCCAACCCATTTAGGCTAACTTTCTCCATAAGAGCTCCTCTTCTTTTATAAGATGAAGAGGATAAGGTGAGGAGGTTAGGATGATCCCACTAAATCATGAAAGCGAGTAATATCCAAACTATTTGGAGGACACCTGAACATAGAATCTTATCCTTCTAGAAGCATCGAGAAGATGCTCGTTTTTCCCACGCATGAAGGTCGCCACACCCTAGCTATAGTGCAACTTGTGGAAACTCTGCAACCTAGATATAGTGAAACCTGTGGAAATCAAGCATTTCCACACCCTGTGTATAGAGAAGCCTGCAAAAATCCTCTTTAATAGGGTTTTTACAAAGGAAAATACAACTTCTTCTCTCAGGGAAAGTTCTTCTCCCTTCTTTCTTCAGGAATTCAGGTCATTGACTTCTCTGAAGGCAATAGATAGGTTTACATCATTAATGGTCATAAGGGTGATGAAAATAATGTGTAACAGAGGTGGGTACAAACTAACCACCACATTGACGATGCCAGGATGTGGGTTATCAATAATCAGGACCATGGATGCCCCCGATGAAGGGTCATGCCTAGAGAAGGAAAATTGATCAATGGTCACGATTCGACCCTCGTGTGGAAAAAACAAGAGCCGAAAAACTGTGATGACCATTGCATGCATAGCATATGTCCAAATCCTTCCTAACAGGAAGTTTTAGTCGAGAGGCACATCGACCACTCCAACTTTGACGCAGGCGGTCTTCCCTCCTAACTGCACGAGGAAAGAAGGAACGATTCCATGTGGTCTAAATGAACGACCATCGAAAGATGTAATAAGAGTAGGTGACGAAGAAAAAATAGGTTGGCCAATGACCTTCCAACATGCCAACGACATCATGCATGTTGAGGCACCCTCATCAACCACAGTGCGGAAAATATTCCAGGTAAAAGATTTTGTGGGATGAGCCACTACTATCTAAAACGTGACCTGGTATGGGAGACGAGGCTTCAATTCGGTTGTATCAAGCGTGATAGTTCCTGGATCACATGTCTCAGTGGATCCTAAGGCAGCTAGTAGAGCCTTCCTCTGCAAAGGGAAACTCTGGAGGACCTCCAAAGCTGACATCGCACAAGGGGTTTGTGACAAATCCTCCACCACAGAGTAATTTTGGGAGGCCCTCACATTTGGATTGTGTGAAGCCTTATTGAATTCCCCTTTCGGGATGCATGTCATTATCTCTCCCATCATTCTCTAGATATGGAGAGGAACAGATGGGTTATAAACCTCTTTACCTTTTTTCACCAGTGTTGGGAATTTCGTAATCATGTTCCCTAGTATTTATGTGAGTGTCACCCTTCAGCATATACATGTTCATGGTCGAGGGGTTACTAGAAGATGGAGGGGGTCCTTTACTACCCTTTTCTACGCTCGAAGAGGCTTGAGTCAAATGTTTCCCATGTGGAAATGGGTTCATTAACATAGCAGGCTGCTGCTGCACCAATAACTTCTGGGCCTCTGCAAAACGAGGGCACATGTGAGTCGGGTGGTCTTCCATGAAAAGATTAAATGGATACTTCGACTTATTTATCTCTTTGTTTCCCCCGCCAACATTATTTTTGGGTTTCTTATCCCCCTTACCCTTCTTTTGCTATTTTTTCTTCCCTTCAGCCTATTAGTTGGCCTTGGGGTTCGTCGATTGCACATTGTGTACATCTGATGTCTGAGTAGGGGGGGAAACCGAACTAGAGGTTTGGATGTTTGTTGTCTACTGTATCGACAATTACTGCAATTGGTTTGACAGTGGATCAATGGGATTTGCTTGTGCTGAACTGATGATTCCATTAGCATGTGGTCTAGACTTATGTCTGGTCTTGTCAAGAATAGACCTTGGTGCATCTGGAAAAACCTCGTAAAGTAAACCAGACTGAGAGTAAATCAGATCTAGCTGTTGAGCTCTCATTATCACCTCTTCCTACGAAAAGACCCTCGATGTTGCTATGGCCTTGGATAGCTAGGGTACCAAAGACTTAAGGAACCATTCCAACAAGAATGATGGTGGAACTGGTACTTTTATCAAACTCTTCCGGCACCATTATTCTCGGATGTGATTAGAGATATGGTCAACTTTTGTCTTCTCAAAGTTGGCCAACAGTTCTGTTCCAGCATCGTATCTCACAGGTAATTGAAAATGGTTTAAGAAAACCATTTCCAATTTGCCAAAAGTAGAGTATCTTGAGCGATCAAGCTTGATGTACCATTTCACAACACTCTCGATAAGATTGTGTTGAAACAGATGCAACTAAATGGAGTCATCCCCCAAAGAGTTGGATGAGCACCATAGGTGAAATGTGGTCACATGATCACCTGGATATTCGTTAGGCTTACCCTCGAACTTTGGAATGTCCGAGGGAAAATTTGTCGGCATGGGAGGCCAACACAGACCGTGATAGATTGGATCATTTAATAATCTTGACAAGTCTGGAAAATGCAATGTTTTCAGCAATGGTATCGTGGGTTGTTGAGTATGTACAGGAGGAAAGGAGCCTAGAATTTGGCTGGCACCGGGTTGCCAGGAAAAGTTAGTTTGTTGTCCCGGGTTCTAGTAAAAACCATGGCCTAGATTGGAATTTGGATACTGCGCTTGTTGAGACTTCATCGACTAACTCCCATAGCAAGACATTGAGGGCTAGGAAGGGATTTCTCCCAACGTTGTGTTCCAAAGGTTTTGGAAAGGGTTTCCCCCTGTCGATCCGATGGGCATAGGTACCGAGCCTTTCCTAGGGTTCCATTGACCATGGAAGGGGTTTCCCCTAGTCAGCATCCCTAATGAGGGAAATGATACCTGCCATGGGTTCGAAGGTCCTTGAGAAGTGTGTGCCCCCTGTCTAAGAATAGTACCCTACGTAGGATTTTGTGATCCAAAACTAGGGTTTCCCCCAACTGAGAAGACAGCTGACGAGAATGCATTGTTACCAAATGCCCCAAACAAAGAGAATGCAAAAGAACCCATAGATGTGGTATTGGAAGAAGGTTCTTGACTACCTTCTCCGAACAAGCTGTAATTCATGTTCGGCCATACAGGATGCTGAGAAGCATTGTCGAGCAAGGGGGATGACGGAGGTATATGAACCCCGCCACAAGGTAAAGTGTTATAAGGGGCTGAGGTGCCCCTCATGGACCCTTATAGAGGAGCATTTGAGTTCCATGTCCCCAGACCCATGGTCTGTAGGGTGGAGTAGGGGAGGACTGATTTCATATCAAAGTTGGGCATCCCATATGAAAATGGAGGGCCCATCGCACTCTATGTAAACAATGCAGTGGTCTCCGCCATAGACAGAATCAGACCGTTGCCCAAGGTATTGGCGGTCGAGACCATAGTGGTCTGGACCTGCAAAGGTGAGTTAGGAGGCGAAACTCCCCCGGTGGTGGCAGTCGTAGAGGGAGTATGAGGACTCCCTGACAAAGCAAAAGCATTTGCTTCCATCACTGCTTGTAGGACTATCTGACGCTCGTGATGCGTTACCCTTGTAGGGAAAAGTTGTATCAAAAGTGGTGTCGACAAGTCAGTGATCAGAGGGTTATATGGACTGAGAGATTTTTCTCCAAGGTTAGAAATAGTCGATTCCTCTGGAATCAAATGTTCTCCTCTCAGAGTTGGCTCGGGCACAGTTTCATGTGGCCCGATCGCCTCAAATCACCCTTCTTGGTCAAGTATTCACCATTGTGGTGGCGTTGGTGGCTCCAAGTTAACCGGCAGTAGGCCCAAGAGCCTTCACGAATGGTGGAGTTCTTTATCTTCCAATGTGGGAGAAGATCAATGACACACTAGGGATTTCTAACGTTGAATACCAAAACACGCACTAGAAAAGTTCCTAGAGATAAAGAAATCAAACCACTACAACTAGTTGGAAGAACAGTTAAACTAGCGAACACTAGAGAAACTTACTAGTGCAAGTGCAACTCGAATAAGGAAGCACCCTCTAGGTATACTCTGCAAAGAATGGCCCAATGTCTGCCTTAGGTACTATGGTATACCCCTACAATCACCTGTGTAAGTCTCTAAAGTAAAGACAACTAAGTTTCTAGCTCGTGAACAATTACCAGGTGGGCAAAGTCAACAGTTGAGTGGACCACAATGAGTATGGTATAAAGCCCGAAGCCTATCTAGGGTATCGAAATCAAGTGTTTTGGAAGATGATTGAGGACCTCGAACGGGTTCGAGACCCATGAAGCTCTGTGTAAAATTCGATCAGTGGAACCCCAAGAAAATCCCTTTATATACGTTCCCCAGTATGGTTGGTCCAACTTTGGAGGGGTTATCTCCGCTACCTTACGGCATGCGACCTCATGTTTATCCCCTGTGTTAAAGGGTGGTCTTGGACAATTTCCATATTACTGGACTTTTTCACTTCATAGCAAAGACTCCTATGTTTGTTTTATAGCCTTGAAGAGTTTCCTCTCAAACCTAAATCAAGGCTCTAGCCTAATCTAGTTGATGGACCCTACAAACACAAATTCTAATTAATTTTAATTAAGCGTTGATTTTGAGTGGTTTGTATTAAGTCAAAGGAACATAAATGAAATTGGTGGTGTTTTTTAAGAGACGAAAGAGAAGAAAAAATGATGGAAACAAAATTACTTCTTTTGACAAATAAAGATTTTCAAATTGAAACTCTTTAACCAAATTTTCTAACTACTTTTCTTTCCAAGATATTTTAAAAGAAAAACCTAAAACTGAATTTTTCTCGACTACAAGCTACTTAAAGTCCTAAGGATTCAATAAATAACTTAACAAAGCACTCTTCTTCCTAAAAAACAACTAACCTAACTACTTAATCAAACAATGAAAAGAAAACCTTTTCTTTATTTGTTTATGCTTCAAAATAAGAAAATTGAAAATGAATTATTGTTCTTTTCTTCTAAAGAAAGAAAAAGGGAAAAATGAATACAAGAGAAGACCAAAGAAACTATCTTATGGTCTACTGCAGACCGCATGGAGTTACTAACAAAACCTCAAAGGATAAACAAAAAACCTCACATAATCGTCAAAAACCCCTTTCAAAGAACACAAGAAATCTTGAAAGATAAAGAAACGGACGTCAAACCCAGGCTAAAGACTATAGTAACAAAGACCAGAACTAAACCAAGAAACCCCTGAGAAGTATGATTTCACACAGGGAAGAGGATGATTGCCCCTTCTTAAAAAAAAACTTCCCGACACAATCACGTTACTCACACTTAAGAAGCCTATGTATGTACATGGGTTGTCCAAAGGTAGGGCGCATATGTACGCATGCATACCCACTGTAGGTCGCATACACGTCTGTAACTTCCCAAAAAATAAACTAACAACCAAGATAACTAGGTAGGGAGTACTGGTATGGCAGACCAAAATCACTTAAAGATTCAGAAACTTACAACAAACTCAAAATTGGTAATCAAACCAATTAAAACACCTAAAAGCATCCCCAGAAAACCCTAAATTCTCCCCAGTATGGTCGCCAATTCTGCTATAGTGGGAAAACCCCCCTACGGACTACACTAGGGTTCTAAAGTGCTTGTAGAGATAAACCTATAAAGTCTCTTACTTTTAACAACTATCTGAACAAAACCACACATTCATGCATAAAGTAAAAAGTATAGGGATCCGATAGTCTTACCTTAAACTCTGCATCCGATGTCGATCCCTATGCACTCAGTCGCTTCTCGACTTCAAATCTCCTTCCAAGGATGTCCTGCACTCAACAAAACAGAAACAAGAAACTATGAACATGCATCTTATATATGAATTAGTGGGCTAGATATCAAAATAAAATGTAAATCAAACATAAATATTGAACACATCATATGGCGGGATGAAAAAAGTACTTCTTTATATTAATCTCACAAAGTCACTTACAAAATGAGATCGGCGACTGCTCCTCAAACCGGGTCTTGGGCCCCTCTTCACCAAGCTCCAACTACTTCCACGTATCCTTCTCCTCTCACACTTCTCTCTATAGAATGGGAATAGGCTTGTGAATGAGGAAAAAGGGCAAGAATAAGGAATTCTGGCTCAAAATTCACAATGTGGCTGCAAATTCTTGGGGCAAGGGGGGAAAGTGAAATGGGCATATTTTCACTGTCCTTATGATTCTTCCTTGAATGAGACCCCAAAACCTCCTTTTATATGACAAAATGGTGGTTATTCAGTTGGGTGACGTGATATAGGCGATGAATTGGTTGGGAAACCACCCAACAACCCGTAATCTCAACGAATTCCTTGCAACTTTTTTTTTTGCAACTTTTGTGGGAATACGCATGTTGTAGTGATGCAACTAGCATACATACATGGGAAGTAGTGGTGAAATTAGCATACATACATGGGCAGTAGTGGGGCAGGGCCCATACATCTTAAAAAATAGTGTTTTTAATAAGATCTTCTCAGTGATGGCTTGGAAAAATTTGGAAATAAGATGACCTGATGCCAGGTATACATGTATGGTACAATTTAGGTTTGTTTTGAAATTGATTATGATGAGATAGGTGCACAAGAGATAGTTTAATGACAAAGGACAAGTGGGGTGGTCTATCCTGCACTTGATGATTGGTTAATACCCTTTTGGAGGACCAAAAGGTCTTAGTGGGGAGGCATGATCGAAAATGGATCTAAGAAGGCCTAAAAATTAAATTTCTCGAAATCAAATGAAACTAGTGCTATTGTGTCCGGATCATCGCATTGATTCTGACCATTTAATTTTTTTCGAAAATGGATATCATATGAGAAAGTTATCGCATTCTGATCGATTTCCCAAACATGCAAAAAGTCAAACTCTTCAAAGTCAACAGGTCGTACTACTGACGTTAGCAGTATGATAGGTGATGCCGGCATGATGTCATGATGACATCAATAGGGACACGTTGAAACATGAGGAGGTGACACGTGTCACTCCATTTTGGCATTTTCGGGATGATTTGGACCATTACAAAATTGACATGTCATAGTATATGAACGTGACACGTGGTAGTCTGTACATGACGTGGCCTAATGACAAGCTAACACATGGTAGTATGGATGACAGGTGGCTATACATATGTTGACGTGGCAAGGTGACCCCCCAACCTCGGCATGGGCCATGTGGGCGTGGTTGGTGCTTGTGCAAACAACCGACAAAATTGTTGTTTAAAGTTGCATGTGTTGGTGGTTTAGGGATCTCCCTGGTTAGAGGGGGGGTGAATCATAACACATGGCACCCAGACTGTGACCAAGAGATTAGAACTAGGAGCCAATTTGGAAGATGGGTACGAGGGTTAATCCATAGGCCACATGGCCATGCATACGACTAGCCAGTGAAGACCAAGGGCTAAATACTAGGGCCAACGCCTAGCCCAGGGGAATATGGCGCGCTCCATATTCCCAGGGGCACAGAGAAAGGGGGATGCACCCAAATGTTGCCAATTTTGATTTTTAAACTATATGTTTTGATTTTTTGTGATTTTCAGCTTGAGTTTGGAGGATTTTAGCCATTGTTGGAGGATATGGAGCTCAATTTTAGGCCAGATCTTGGGAGGAATTTGGGAGGAGGATAAAAAATCAAAATCTATATAAACTAGAGGCTCTTAGAAGCATGAGTAGGTTCATATTGGCAGAGTTATGATGATTTTATGAAGCTAGAAGCCATTTTTATACAAGGAAGCCATTGAGGAAGCGAGCTTTGGAGGCCAATTCTGGGAGCTACGCACAACCTTTTTCAATGATGTGAGTTGTGTTGGATTCTTGATGTCAAGAAGAACACATCCATACCTGTTTGTAATTATTTTAACACTTTTTTTATGTATGTGTGAAGAATTCAAGATAAATAAGAAATCCTCACCCACTGAGACAAAGACCCAGAGACGTAGGCAATCTTGCCAAACTCTATTAGCAACTTTGTTGTTTTTTGTGATTATATTCTGATTTTCATTTCTTTATTATGGCTTCTATAATCTCTCATTAAGTTCTTCTTCTTTCCTTAATTCATAATTGGTAACTGAAAACATGCTTAAAACTTAGCCAAGTCTTTAAAGATCAATTTTGGATCAACAATATTATCCATAGAAGCTCAAAACCAGTGGGAAATATATCAAATGGACGTGAAATCAACAATCCTAAATGGTTTCTTAGAAGAGATGTGGATTAGCCACCTAGGTATGATATTTTGGGCCATGAAAACAAAGTTTACAAATTGAAGAAGGAACTTTATGGACTTAAACAAGCCCCAAGGCCTTGGTATAGAAAAATTGATAGTTATCTTTTGCAAAATGGTTTCAATAGGTGCAACAATCAGCCTACATTGTACACCAAGATGAATGATCAAGGTGAGATTATAATTTTTTTCTTGTATGTTGATGACTTGATATTCACAGGTGATTTATCAATTGACATGTTCAAATCACCTATGAAAAACGAATTTGAGATGACTGATTTCGGTTTAGTGAAGTACTTTCTTGGTATAGTGGTAAATTAGAATGAAAAAGGTATATATTCATTTCAAAATCTAATTATGCTAATGAAATTTTGAAGAGGTTTAACATGATGAATTGCAAACAAAGTATCCACAACACCTATTGTGACATGTTTGAAATTGAGCAAGGATGATAAAGGATCTAAAGTTGATTCAACTTTGTACAAACAACTTGTTCGTAGTCTTGTGTATTTAACAACCACGAGGTTGGATATAATGTTTATTGTTAGTCTCATTTCAAGGTTTATGGAGTCTCCAAAATTTTCTCATTGGAAATTAGGGAAGATAATTTTGAAACATGTTATTGGAGCCAGAAACTATGGAATACTCTACTAAAGGTCAAGTGACTTCAAGCTGATAGGATACAATGATAGTGATTATGCATCCAATATAGATGATAGGAAGAAAAATTATGGTTATGTTTTCCATTTTGGATCACGTGCTAGTATCTTTGGGTTCAAAGAACCAACCAATTGTCACTCTTTCATTTGCTGAAGTAGAGTATGTAGTATCTACAAAGGCAATGTGTCAGGAAATATGGATGAGAAAAATGTTGAAAGAATTGAGGCATATACAAGAAGAGGCAAAAAACATGTATTGTGACAACAACTCATCTATAGCATTGTCAAAGAACCCAATTTTTCACAAAATAATTAAACATATTAACACAAGGTATCACTTCATTAGGGAGTTAATCAACAATGGAGAAATGTTTTTGTAACATTGCAGGTCAGAAGAATAATTTGCAGACATCTTCACCAAATCATTGGGAAAGGAAATCTTTGTGCATCAAAGAGACAACTTGGGTATCATAGATGGTAGTTGTGATTAAGGGGGAGTGTTGAAATTAATCACACCTACCCTCATTTACTTCTCTGTAGACATCTATTATATCCTAACCTATCAACATGTTCCGTCAGTCCTTTCAAGCACAATAATTTTGATTTTCTCCAAATATTTCCATTTTTCTTTTTCCTCCAGTAAATGTATACATGTCTCTCTTAAATATAAAAGTTAATTGCATCTAATATTTTCTATTTTCCTTTTGTTGGGAATATATGAATCGAATAAAGGGTAGTTCTAAAAACACAATGTATGTAAAAAGAAATAGAGTGAAAAGTGGAGAAGTTGCATTTGTTGTAGCAACAACATGTTGAGAAGTAGTCAAGAAACATGGGACTCTATTTTTGTTCTTCTTGATGAATGAGAAAAAAATTTGTATACTTGTTTATGCAGTTAAAGCTTGTAAGATTTATAATATATAAAATATAAATGTTTTTACTCTATGTTCTTGTCTTTTATGTATGTTATTTCTTCTCTCTATTCTTATTTATAGTATCCTCCACCTCTTCCCTTCAAGGTGTGCATAAAGATATGATCTATAGACACAAGGGAACATACTCTACTTTGGTGCAACTATAACAGGCCGATGCGGATAAGCCACATGAGGGATTTAAAGGCCCCCACTATGCTAGAACAATCTTTGAGAGCAAGGAGCTCTAACATATATAGTATATTGAGTTTGAATGCATGCTGTCCCTTGACCAAGTTTTGGGAGATCCTTGGTCAAAGTTGAACTATTTTGGGACTTCAATGGCCTGTCGAAGGTAGACCGCAAGACGAAGCAAAGATCGCAGGATCTTGGCTCCTTTTTGAGTCCTTTTTTGGATTTGGGATTATGTGACGGGTAAGGGGATGTCGGCCCATGGGTTTACCCATGTTTAGGCCTATTTTGTAAAGTATAAATAGATGTATAGGAAATGTAAGAGGAGGCATATGTATATCTGTGTGATATTGGGCTAATTGCTAAGTATGGATTGTAGATGCTTTGTGCATACTGTGTGAGACTTGTAGAACTAAGTGCAAGTAATTATAACAAGGCTTGGTACTGTACCCTAACTCGATGAAGGAGAATCTAGCGGAGTGCGCACAAATCTCTTGTCTTCTACGGAGTAGGACTTTAATGCTATGTGCCTGTAAGAAGCTTGACTGAAGATAATAAAGAATAAGAGTTGGTGGATGTAGCCCCAGGGTGGGGTGAACCACATACATGTTGTGTTGCTATGTTTGGTGCGATGTGTTGATGTGTTTATGTTTCTACTTGCTAAGTGCTTTGATATAGATAGATAGATCTGTTTATGCTTTGTGCTAACAATGTATATAGATGTTAGATATGACCTATGTGAACTTGCTTAGTGCTTAAATCTACTAAATATAATCTATCTCTTTATGCTAAGTTCTTAGATACGTTAGATTTGAATGAATGTTGTGATGCTTTGTTTTATCTGCGGAGTAAATACTAAGTTGAATGCTAATGAACTATAGTTGCTAAGTTCTCTGTTAAGTATTATAATCACAGATATGTGTCCCAGCTAAGGTTACAAACACCTGAGACCTGCAACCACTCCTGCCTCTACCTCGGGTGAGACTGCATCTGCTTCACAGGTGTTTCTGAAAGGGACAATAGTTAGGGTTTTGTTGGTGCTCTATTATAGCGTTGAACCCTGGGTCTGCCCCTGTGCCAACAAATGGTTCTGTTTCCAAGACCTAAAACTATGATTGTTGGGAACTGAGGAAGAAGAATCTTTGTGCAAATATCGGACCTGAAATTGTGAAAGATCTGTGCGTAGATCTGTCACCCTAGTGTGTAGTACTCTACTTAGTTTGAGAAGCTCTGTGCTAAAAAAAAGAAGTCTGATTTGAATAAAAGAGGTAAGATCTAAACACTTTGTGCTCTAATAAAGGTAAGAATAGTGAAAAGTTCTAGATCTGAAAGCTTTGTTCTCTATAGAAGTAAGATAAGTGGAAATTTTTGTTTCAACAATATGGATCTAGGTATGTTTGATAGATTTTGTCCTAGCTTGAAAACTAGGGCACTAATAGATGAAAGAAGGTTTGACATGCATAGATCTGATAAGAATAGTGAAATATATTTTGTACCTATGCATAGAAAGAATGTTTAGACTAACAAGTGGATGTAGGATCTTAGAAAGAAATGTTTGCAGGTTAGCTACCATGATCCTAGCGCACAGCACAGGAAGAGCTAGGAATCATTTAAAAGAAAGAGAGGATCAACCCTCTGTTACAATTGTAGAAAACCGGTACACCTTGCTAAGGAGTGCCCTAGGAGAAGACCTAGTTGTGTTTGTTGCAAATATATGGACCATGAAGTATTGGACTGCCCTAGAATGATTGCTAAGATTGAAGGAATGAACATGAGACAAGAAAACCCTAAGGTAGATCCAGAAACTATGATTATGGCAGAACCCTAGAAAGAATCAGAGAAAGTATTGCTACAGATAAATGACACCTTGAATTACCACCAACATGTCATATTATTAGAGATCTTAAAAGACAAAGAATGTATTGAAGTAAGAATAGCATACTTTGACATTGACTGTGCTCTAGATGAGTAAATGCAGGTGAATATCATTACAGAAAGAACTTGGGAAGCTATAGGAAGGCCTGCTATGATTCCTTCATTAAGAGGAATAGGACTATTCAAAGGAAAGCTGATAAACCTATTTGGAAAGCTTACCCATATATCTAAGAGTGCCAATGGAACTTCGACAAAAGAATAAATTGAAGTTGTTAAATTTATTGAGGACAACGATCCATTTACTATGTTGCTCAGAAAAGCCTGGATGGAAAGATATCAGCCCAGAAGGAAGGAGGAAGAAGAAATTTTAGAGCAGAAGAAACAAGAGTTAAAATATTTCATGAATAGAAGGATCGAACACTTGATTGAAGAATATAAGAACATATTGAAGCTATCTAACACCAGAGACCCGGATGTTGAAGTTTCAAGAACATTAGAAGACCCATAGAAAATTGAAGTACTTATTCCAGATAAAGAAGAAGTATCACCCTTGAATCTTAGGAAAGAATCTCAACAACGTGAAGTAACTATGCCACAAGCAGATAAGAATCAAAATGGAAAAGGGAATACGGAGATGAGTCTCACTGGAAAGAAGGATATAAAGATGAGTAAGAAGAGAGATAAGATCGAAAAGTTACAGAAGGTCTGAGAGGGAACTTCACAGAGAGAAAATTTGCAAAATTGGAGCTTCGTTGGGATAAAAGTACAATGCCACATGGCACTTTGCCAGGGTGAAGCAATATAGCCATTGGGAACAATATAATCGTTTGGCTAACCCTCCGAATGGGTAGAAATGCATTTATGGTTCACCACCAGACCGTTGGACCGTGCCGTAATGGACATAACATAGTTAATGAAGGATTCTCACTCGTTGCAAGAGATCTGTTACCAGGTTATCTATTTATCCCATCGCGCCATGCACTGAGAACACTTTTTCTAACCATGAATCTGAGACCGTAGACTCATTTATTTTACACAGTGATCATTGCACTATTGTCCTCTATCCCATTACAGTGTCTATGTTACTCCTAGAACCCAAGATTTTCAATCCCAAGTGTGTATGTCAGACGAGTTCATCATTGCAGATAAAGTTGCCGAAGAAGTTCTCATCAACCTCATGAATAAACGAGTAATGGTGATGTATACAAGTATACAAGCATCATTAACAAGAGGATTGCAAGCCTCTC
Source organism: Picea engelmannii (assembly GCA_009831015.1). Lineage (NCBI taxonomy): Eukaryota > Viridiplantae > Streptophyta > Pinopsida > Pinales > Pinaceae > Picea > Picea engelmannii. Next base: position 183,067 of record ML790517.1, on the reverse strand, counting down.
TGTCGACTGCTCGTAGATCCAGATCATCCTAAACCTCAGTGGAAAAGAGAACCAAGCACAAAGAAGACCTAGCAAATGCGAAGCTGATTCCAACCATATTGCCTGATTACATCCCACCTCTGGCTAGTGTGGTGAATTGTGATAGTGTGCCAAGATATTTAGAGTACACCATGGTCATTGCATACCTCCCGAAGGGGATACGCACAATTCGAGCGGAGCAGGATAAGATCACAGAATTGAAGTTCAACGACTTCAACCTTAGAGATTGCAAGATCTATGGTATGCTCACCCCATATAAGTACCTAACCAAAATGAAGGGGAAGAACTCAAAGATAATTCCCCAGCTATGGACGATGAACCTCGTGCAGTCCACCCTGTTGAATGTCATGAAGAACCCACACTTCGGAAGACACCAGGAAGTCAACTCATGTGTCAAGATGCTACTGTTGTGTTACCATGGTGGCTACTTATGGCTAGACCTCCATATTATAGTTGACCCAACGTCGATCCACAGGATCGTAGGTGTTGGCGATGGAAGTCACTCCTGGATTGCTAGCAGGAGAAGAGCCCGATGCCCATCAGTTTTATGTCACAGTGGTTTTTTATGGGTGATCAAATGGACAGAGACTCAGGGAGATGTCACTTTAACTCAGAGACTGGGTCCGGCATGTAAGAAACAAAGGAGGTATTGATCTAAATTCAACCAGTGGGTTAATTAAAGGGTGAACAGGTGGAAGACTTGATAAGAAGAGTGAACAAACTACTTAGGGCAACAGGCTTTTGGCAATTTGTAGAAGAAAAACCCCGAATGCAAGATCCTCAGGTTCAGGGCTTCGAGGTATTGATAATGGGACTTGACTGGATTCTCCAATTCCAAGTCGTTCAATGATAAGAAAATCACAAAGACTGATTAGAGACAATGCAACTATCACAGTGATCAAATTCTACATCATCCTATGACGGCTAGAACTTGACTGGATTCTCCAATTCCGAGCTGCTCTAACACAGTTTAAACAAAGATATGAAAGAAACTGGCATCCATAAGGCAAGAAGTCTCAAGAGTTCATACATAACCAGAGATAACAGTGCTTCATTAAAACTTCACAACCGAGAGCTCTGCTCAACCATCGATCCCTTACAAAATACAAAGACTGAGTTTATATACTCAGAGAAAATCGCCTAACAGAGGCGTGCCCAGCCGCCCAAGGCTTGGTGTCTCTTCAGTCAAACTTGTACTGATATCTTTCTTTAAGTGCCATATTAACTACGCATGGCTCCTGTAAGGAGAGTAGCTGAGCTAATAAGTGTTCAGATAGCGTGTGCAGACTTCTCTATCGAGCTGAAGACTTCGGCATGACTCCCTTGAGAAAAACGATACACAGGACTTCCTCGGGCAGATGGTTTACCAGACCCTCCATTCCCCTTACTTAATGACTGAAAGGAGGCTTCAACCACCCGCTTGATTTTCATTAACTACTTCCTCAGGGAGTGGCCGAGACGATACTCTCAGGAGCTTCGACACTTCGCGTCTCATGGATGGGGAGGAGCTAGTCCTTTCTCTTTAAAGTCAAGATGCACGAAGAGGCGATGGAGCCCAATCATGCACCATGTGTCCCTCTTTGATGGACGGCTGAAAATGCTTCGTGGTGTTGCGGGCCCCAACTTCTATGATTTCGGCGTTCGCGAATATGAAAGGGATAACCTTCGCTAATTAAAATCGCGATGAGTGAAATGCCGAGGCGGCTCGATCTGGTGCCACACGTCCTTCTGAGATCTAACGGTCTTGGATTCTCCTGACACTGTGGTGGGCCCAGGTCCGAGACTTTCTCGGCACCTCGCGCATCGTTATATAACAGAGCTACCTTTTGCGCCTTAGAGTCGCGATGGGTGAAACATCGAGATGGCTCAATTTGTCGCCAGGTGTCCCCTTTGAATGGATGGGCGCTATTAAATGCGTTAACCTCAGCATAGCTTTGCCAATCACGATTTCTCGCCTACCGCTGATTTGCTCTATACATGGATCCTGGCCGTTGATGACATACTTTGCCCGCTCGCTTGATTGGAAGTTGGAAAATGAGATTTTTCCATGCTGTGCTCAGGCGCTTCTCGTGTATCTTGCAAACCCGAATTCTCTCGAGCCCAAGACAAGAATTATCGCTAAAATTAGGCTCCATGGGGGATATAGTCGTCCCTGCAATGCTCTAAGAACTCCTTCTCCAGTTCCAGTCGCCTTTTTGTTGGGCTATGGAGTCACTTATTAAGCCGAAAACATTCAAAAAGAAAATACACAAAGGACTAAAAGACAATATTTACAAACAGAGGAGCCATCTAAGGCTCAAATAAAACATTTTTTCAGAAAATGCCCATTCACTGGGTTGTTGAAAACCTCTTCACCCTCCAGATCCTGCAACCCATATGTGTTGTTGGAGAAAATATTAGAGATTTTAAAGGGGCCGATCCAGAGGGCATCGAACTTGTTGTGCTTGCCTTTATCCTATCTAGGTGCGTCCCACTTAAATACCAAGTCCCCGATATTGAACTCCTTTTTCCTGACCTTTCTGTCAAAAGCCTGTTTGATATTCTGCTGATGACTGTAAGCTGTGTCCCTCACTTTCTCTCTCATCTGCTACACTTCCACTATCTGATGAATTCTTCTAATCATATGATCTGGTTCTCCCTCTTAGTCTTGAAAGAAATTCGCCACAGGTAAGGTGAGCTGAGTAGGGAAAACTGCCTCTGCTCCATAGACTAGTTGAAACGGTGAAGTGCCCAGAGACTTCTTCGTTGTGACACGATCGACCCACATAGCAAATTTCAACTTTGAATCCCAGGCTCTTTTGTTATCCTCTAACAATATTTTGATGATATTTATCAGGATTTTGTTAGAGGATTCCGCTAAACCATTTCCCCAGGGATATTAGGGGGTGGAGTGAATTAGCGAGATCTGGAACTGCTCACAGAACTTAATTAGAGGTTCAGATTTGAAAGAAGCAGCATTATCGGTGACGATCCTGCTAGGACAGCCAAATCGGGCTATGATATCCTCTAGGAAGCTGATAATTACTTTGTGTGATATGCTTCTAGTGGGGATAGCTTCTATCCACTTGGTGTAATAATCTGTTGCAGTCAGGATCCATCTGTGCTGACCACTTGAGGGAGGATGAATTTCTCCGATGAAGTCTAACCCCCACTGCTGAAAAGGTGTCGAAGCTATTATGGGTTTTAATGGCAGCGATTTGAGCTGTTTCTTTCCTGAGAACCTTTGGCATTTGATGCAAGCTCTGATCTCCCTTCAAACATCGGGGAATAAAGTGGGCCAGTAATACCCAGTTCGGAGTATCTTGTGAGCTGTGGTCTTCCAGAAATGATGATCTCCGCAAAGGCCGCTATGAAAATCAAACGTAACCTTCTGGGCCTTCTGTGGGTCCAGGGATCTCAGAAATACCCATAGAGGGTCTTTCCAGTATAAGGCTTGATCAATGAGGCAATACTTGACCGCCTTGAGCTTTAGAGCCCTTGCTTTGCTTTTTCCCATTCCATCGGGGGGCTTTAATTCTTGCAGAAAGTACAAGATATCCTTGTACCAGGAGCATGTTGCTAGGGACAAGGCACCCTGAAAATTCTTGTTGGATGACTCAGCTTTCTCATTGATGAAGCTAATCCCTAAGGCTTTGCAATTAGATTCAACCAGCAACTTGGCCAAACCCTGCCCCTTTATCAACTTGGTGGGCTTAATCTCCAGATCAAATTCTAGGATCTTAGCAATCCACTTACCTCTTCTTCCGTCTATGTCAGGTTGTATAAGAATGTCTTTCACAGAGGCCGAAGGAACATATGCAGTGATTTTCGAGTGCAAGACATAGACTCTGAAAGATTTGAGAGCTTTCACTAAGGCATAGGCCTGCTTCTCCATGATCTCGTACCGGAGTTTAGCATCTCTCAATGCATTGCTGAAGAAGGCAATAGGTTTCTCTTGCCCCTAATCATTTTTCTGCAACAAGACTGCTGCTACTGTATCACAAGAAGTAAAAGAAAAAATCAGGAAATCTTTAGAATAATTAGGACTGACTAGCACAGGTGTCTCAGTTAGTGCCTTCTTTATTCGGACAAAAGATTCCCTGGGTTCAGTAGTCCATTTCACTTCATTGCCCTTCCTGAGCATGGTTGTGATGTGTTTCACCGACTCGGCAAAATTAGAGACAAATCTCCTCAGAAAATTTATCTTCCCCAAAAAGGCCTGAACGTCCTTCTTAGACCTGGGAAGTGACAGGTTCTGAAGTGCTTCTACCCTGCTAGGGTCAATCCTTACTCCCTATGTTGACACTATATGGCCTAATAGCTTCCCTTATTTCATAGAAAACAAACATTTCTTGGAGTTTAAAGATATTCCAAACCTCCGACACTTCAGGAAAACCTTCTTCAAGTGGCAGCAGTGCTCCTTATCTGTCCTGGAGAAGACCGTGATGTCATCTAGATATATTACCACAAACTGGTCCTTCTCTCCGATGAAGGCTATGTCCATGGCCCGATGAAATGTTGCTCCTGCATTCATCAATCCGAAAGGCATTTTGGCATACATGAATGTGCCCCAAGGAGTGGTGAAGTCCGTTTTTTCCCTGTCCTCAAGCATGACTGATATCTGATTGTAACCGGAGAAGCCATCAATCATGGATATTCTAGATTCTCCAATGACCTTCTGCAATATTTGTTCCATGTTGGGCAGGGGATAATTGTCTTTCCTTGAGCTTCTGTTCAGGTTCCTGAAATCAACACAGAGTCTGATTTCCCCACTCTTCTTTCTTACCGGAACCAAATTGGCCACCCAATCAGAATATCTCAAGGGGACAATGATTTGGGCATCCAACAACTTCTTCACCTCTTTCTCCATGATAGGTAGCAACATGGGATTTATTTATCTCAACTTCTTCTTGAATGGCTTAGCCTCTTCTTTCAGTGGGATCTTGTTCTCAATGACAAATGTGTCATACGTCTTAAGGTCTTCATAAGTCCATGAAAACACATCAACAAACTCTCTCAACAACTCGGTATATTCAATCCTCTACTCCTTGGTCAAACTGCTTGACAACTTGACAAACTTAGGCTCTTCTAGTGTGCCAATGTTGCACTCGGCTGTGTTAGCATCATCACCCGAAACTCTTCCCTTTATTGCCACATCATTCCCATCAAACAATATTTGTAATGGGACTAGACCCCTTGGAATGTGATTGCCAGGCAGCTGAATAATGTCATGCTTTGTTATTTTACTCAGCAACTCACCCCCATTAAACCCTTCCTTAGAGATAGAATCTTGATCGATATGCATCTCTGAAAACTCTTCGATAGTCTCCAAGAATTTCTTGATCTCAAGATCATCCTCAAACACCTTCCAATGCTTGACATTGTTAGGTATGGAGGGCCTGCATTTTACTTCTACATCATACCTCAGTTTGGGAGGCAAGGGTACCTTGAAAATGCTTGCTGATGTAGCCAAGGAATCTGCCACTGTGTTTTCTTCTCTTGGGATGAAAGAAATGTTGAACGCTGAGAAGAAACTGTCAATTAGGTCCCATACCTCATTTCTATAACTCCTGAGTCAAGGATGCTTGGCCTGATAAGCGCTTCTGACCTGCTGGACTACCAACTCGACATCTCCAAACACTGCTACCTCCTAGATTCCCATTTCCCTTGCGGCTCTTAATCCTAGTATAAGAGCTTCGTACTCTGCCACATTGTTGGTAGCTTCGAATTCTAATTTGTATGACAAAGATGTGGTCTCCTGAGAAAGTGACATAAAAATCACTCCAGCTCCAGCGCCTTCTCGGGAACAGGCTCCATCAAAAAACATTTTCCAGATTGGGGTAATGGAGGGAGGAACTTCAGGGGAAATAGTGGGCTACTTTCTGAGTTTTAGGGGAGGCTCGGGGGCATGGGTGAGCTGCAGTAAACTGGAGCCTAAATCAGTGTCCAAGGAAAAGATGGGATGATTGGTAGGGTTGGATTCATCACTGATTATGTAGGCCAGTTCCTCCATACGTGAGGTCCATCTGTAATGTTCCTCCAAGTCTTTTAATCCAAGACCTTGACAACAACATGCCGAACTTGGGAGGAACATCAACTACCACAATGTCCATGACCACACTCTTCATGGGCAGTTGAAACAAATAAACCACCAGGTCCTTGATGACTCCCAGACATTGCACCCTCCCTGAATTAAAAGAGTATAAATCATGATAGGCCCTGGTCACTTCTAATCCCAGCTCTTCCATTACTATTTTGGGCATAAGGTTATGGGAAGCCCCTGATTCCATGAGGCAGTTATGCAGCACTTTATCATGTATATTCAGGGAAGTGTAGAAGGGAGGGGATGAATCATCTCTATCCTCTACCATGGGCCCTAAGACGACTGCAGGATTTTCATCTTGAAGGTTTATTGAGTCAGAGGGGGGCTGGGGGGATTCAGATTGTAGCAACTTGGAGACGGACCTTTTGAAGTCTTCATTTTTAACTAGCTCAGAGAGAGGTACAAGAATCCTAATCTTTTGAATCTCATGCTCAAAATTGAAGGAGGGGGTAGGTTTAGGAGCTTCTCTTACCTCAGTGATAGGCTCTTTGGCTGTTGGCGAAGAACAATGAGTCTTCTTTTCTTTAGTAGTGGCTGCTGCAGGTTTGATAGGCCTATCTGCTATGAGGGGCTGGTCTGGGTTGTCAAAGTCTCCTTCTTTCTTCCTTGACTTGAGATTGTATCTGTTATAAGTATGACCGGCCCTTTCTTCCTTTCCTAACTCATGGATCTGAATGTTCATCGGGGATTTTTCGTACGCAGACTGAGTCAAATGGGGAAAAGGAGGAGTTTCTTCAATATAGTGAATTTCAGGGCCAAACTCGTCTATCTCCTCTCTTTCCTCATGATCAACTAGGTTGTTTTGGGGGGGGGGTTTGAAAACTTTGATCTTCTCTGTCATTTCCCCTCTATTCCCTCGAGAGGACCTGAGGTATATTGTTAGCAGGTCGTTTGAAACCTCTATTATTAGTGTTTAGCGGATTTATGTACATGGAATTCCCCTCTAATTCCCACCTTTCTATCTGGGCAGCAAGCGATTTTATTGATCTAGCTGTCTCATCTGTCTAATGGGGCAGGGGAGAGGAACTGGATGAGGAAGTTTCAGGCCTGTTTTTGGACGTATTTCTATCCCCGGCGTTCCTGAGTCGGTTGATAGCCAATATGTTGGATTCTACCTCCATGGCTGCATCTTGCATGTGGGCCAACGTAGCATATCTTCTCTCTCTCAGCAGTAGGCAGAAATCAGGATCAAAAGCGATGGAGTAATTTATCATTGAAGAGGATTCAGAGGGTTTTATCTCAGCAGGGATTTTGTTGTACATTTTATTAAATCTCTTGGAGAAGTCAGAAACAGACTCTCCTTCCTTTCTCTTCAATGAACCAAACTCTATCATGTAATACATGAAGTCTTTTTTATCTCCCCACTGTCTCAAAAAGGAATTATCTAAAGCTCTGATCCCATCAATAGATCCAGGAGGCAGGGCCTTGAACCATTTCCTAGCCTCTCCTTGGAGACTATGGACAAAAATTCTCATCCATACGTCTATGTGCATGATAACATTATCATCCGTGAAAGTGTAAAAGGCTGCTAGGTGCTCTTCTGCAGTTATGTCCCCCTCGCCTATAAACTTGGGCAGTTGTTTAAGGTACCCTTCTGCTGGGAGTTTATTGAGAGGCTGTGGTAGCACGAGGGGAGCGTATCTAGCGGCTATGATGACCTCTATTTCGGTCATAGGGGGATTTTCTTCGGCCATAGGAATATTAGGTGGAGGAGAACTCCGAGGAGAAGGAGTTCGCGAAGGGGCTACCGGGAATGAACCTCGGAGTGGGGTGGGAAACAAGAGGTGATTCAAAGAGAAGGCTACAAAGCTCAAGTCAGCAGGTGATCCTCCTTGCACAGGAGTGGGGAAATCTTCTGTGGTCGTGGGTCTACGCCAAGGTACAACTTCAGAGGAGAGGGGAGTGACAAGGATTTCTCCCTCCAATCCCAGACTAAGAGGGGAAAACTCGGCAGGAACACTCCCAAAATTCAGGAAACGAGAAATTTGTGAAGGAGTTCTATCAAGAAATTGAGGGGGAGAAAACAGAGTTCTTACAGAAGGAGATGGCGGATTACCTGTTTCGGCGGTGGAAGCTTCTTCTTCAGGGGCCTTTCCTTTTCTTAGAACCACCTCTAGATCGGTTTCAGGTGTAGCTAGGGGTAGCTGTGGATGAGACAGCGTGTGTCTGCCTCTGAAAGCCACAATTGATAGAGCAGGTTCTCCCCAGTGGAGTCGTCACAATGGAGTCGCCAGGTGCACAACAACAATCTCAATAGTTCTGATACCTGATGCACCTTCAGAATCAACTAATCGTTGTCGTTCAATCCCTAGGAAAATATTCAACTTCGTCCCCAGCAATGGTGCCAGAAATGTTTGCGACGAAAGTCACTCCTAGATTGCTAGCAGGAGTAGAGCCCGACGCCCATCAGTTTTATGTCACAGTGGTTTTTTATGGGTGATCAAATGGACAGAGACTCAGGGAGATGTCACTTTAACTCAAAGACTGGGTCCGGCATGTAAGAAACAAAGGAGGTCTTGATCTAACTTCAACCAGTGGGTTGATTAAAGGGTTAACAGGTGGAATACTTTATAAGAAGAGTGAACAAACTACTTAGGGCAACAGGATTTTGGTAATTTGTAGAAGAAAAACCCTGAATGCGAGATCCTCAGGTTCAGGGCTTCGAGGTACTGATAACGGGACTTGACTGGATTCTCCAATTCTGAGCTGCTCTAACACAGTTTAAACAAAGATATGAAAGAAACTGGCATCCATAAGGCAAGAAGTCTCAAGAGTTCATACATAACCAGAGATAACAGTGCTTCATTAAAACTTCACAACCGGGAGCTCTGCTCAACCATCGATCCCTTACAAAATACAAAGACTTAGTTTATATACTAAGAGAAAATTGCCTAATAGAGGCGTGCCCAGCCGCCCAAGGCTTGGTGTCTCTTCAGTCAAACTCGTACTGATATCTTTCTTTAAGTTCCATCTTAACTACGCATGGCTCATGTAAGGAGAGTAGATGAGCTAATAAGTGTTCAGATAGCGTGTGCAGACTTCTCTGTCGAGTTGAAGACTTTGGCATGGCTCCCTTGAGAAAAATGATACACAGGACTTCCTCGGGTAGACGGTTTACCAGACCCTCCATTCCCCTTACTTAATGACTGAAAGGAGGCTTCAACCTCCCGCTTGATTTTCATTAACTGCTTCCTCAGGGAGTGGCCGAGACGATACGCTCAGGAGCTTCGGCACTTTGCGTCTCGTGGATGGGGAGGATCTAGTCCTTTCTCTTTAAAGTCGAGATGCACGAAGAGGTGATGGAGCCTAATCATGCACCACGTGTCCCTCTTTGATGGACGGCTGAAAATGCTTCGTGGCGTCGCGGGCCCCAGCTTCTATTCTTTCAGCGTTCGCGAATATGAAAGGGCTAACCTTCGCTGATTAAAATCGCGATGAGAGAAACGTCGAGGCGGCTCGATCTGGTGCCATGCATCCTTCTGAGATCTAACGGTCTTGAATTCTCTTGACGCTGCAGTGGGCCCGGGTCTAAGACTTTCTCGACACCTCGCGCATCGGGATATAACAGAGATTCCTTTTGCGCCTTAGAGTCGTGATGGGCGAAACGCCGAGATGGCTCAATTTGCCGCCAGGTGCCCCCTTTGAATGGATGGGCGCTATTAAATGCATTAACCTCAGCGCAACTTTGCCAATCGTGATTTTCCACCTACCACTGATCTTCTCTATACATGGATCCTGGCCATTGACGACATACTTTGCCCGCTCGCTTGATTGGAAGTCGGAAAACAAGATTTTTCCATGCTGTGCTCAGGCGCTTCTTGTGTATCTTGCAAACCCGAATGCTCTCGAGCCCAAGACAAGAATTATCGCTAAAAACAAGAATGAGTATTCAATGACCTAACCCGCAAGAGTTTTATCAAGGAAAATCCACAGATCTCACATTGGTACAAAATATCAACGATACATATGGTGATGTTGATAAGGGAACAAGAGGCTACAAGGTAGCTTCCATCTAGAGTGGCGCAGTGCACCTATCATATAAAATGATAGTTGGAAAGTTAGTAAGGAAGAACTGAGCTACGCAGGTCGCCAACTTTGTCGTTCATCTCACAGGGAAGTGCACGGAAGGCCTACAAATGAACTGGGCGAAGTACCTAGTTAATCAGTTGGAACTAGACTGCCAAGAATCACAGGATCAGGGTTATGAATTTCATTTCAGCTGGCTCCTGATCCTCATTACGTTTGTTTCCTAGGATATGCCGGAAGGTGTGACCTTCCCAGATTTAGAGTCATTCGAACCTCTTACTATGAAGTTCGCTACCCTTTGGTATTCAAGTGATATGAAAAAACAATGGCAATCGAATGTTGTGTTTCATACATATTACCTCCAGCTAAAGAGAGCCATCGAGGCTGAGCCTCCCATGACTTCAAATTCATTACAGAGGTTCCGAACCCTGATGAAGTTCAGTGCATATCAACACTTCATCTACATTACACCGCGAGCAAATGAACATAAAGAGAAGCTCCAGTCATATTATAAACTTACAGAAGAATACCTTGAGGAGACCACTAAGGAATGGTTCGTTGAACTCATTACCCCAGCCAAACCTGTAGATATATTTGATATTGACAGCACAAAGGACACTCATAAATAATAGAATACACCCAAGAATACTGACGAGGTCCAAAATTCAAGCATCACCTTAGAAAAAACTGCTTCAGTGTCACTTGATTGAGGGGATGATGATGAAGTAGAAGTTAAGCAGAAGAAAGGAGAAGTAACACTGCCCAAAGATGAGGTTGACCCCTTGAAGAAGAGGAAGGTTTCCCCCCCAAAACCATATTCCTGGAAGAAATCGAAAGCCACCATGACCAATATGCAGACTATCCTCACCTCCGATAATTTTGAATTTATCATAGCATCCCTGAATGACGTTTCACTAGAAACAATAGAGAAACAAGAATCCAAGCAAGAAGAAATGTATGAGAGAATTGGAGTCGAAATCCGAGGGGTATAATAGATCCTTCAGTCCATCCGCGCAGTCTCCAGTGTGCCCCTACCATTAGGAGAACCAAATTTGGGAGATGAGCTAGACCAACTACACTGACTAGCTGATACAGTCGAAGCTCTCCTTTGACGAGAACAAGAAGAAACTGAAAAATCCACCCAGGCCTTGAAGCAATTGAAAGGCGTACTCGTATAACAACACAACACTATATAAAAGGAAAACATTGCTCTCCAAGCGAATTTCGATGAAGAAAAAGAACAGATGCAACAAGGAAAAGAACAGTTGCTCGCATAGAAACTCAAAGTGAAAGAAGCGGTTAACAGAGCACTTCACTCTATGATAGACTTAGAAATAAATGCAGAGGACTGAGTCACACAAAAAGTAGAGAATCTATCCAACAACTACAACAACGCATAGAATACTTATAACTCTGCATAGTGCTCGAAGCGCAGTTGAAAGGATAAAGGCCCTTTCTATGGAATGCAAGTGTTGGTTGTGGAGCCTGATTATCTTCCTGATTTAGAGGTCCTTGCTTTCAGCCATGTTTATACCCCATGAAGTATTTACACCCTAGAAGTATGTACACTCTTCCACGCGGGGGAGTGCAGAGGGGGCGTACCCCCTCTGCAGGATCCGGGGGGGCTATTCCCGCGGTTGGGGGATCTGGGGGCAAGCGAGCCCCCGAACCAAAAATTGCCTTGTAAAAGTATATTGTAATTTCATTGTAAATATGGACCGTTCATTATAAGGTCGCAGATATAATGGTAGAGATTATGTTAGGGTTTTTTTCCCTAGAAGGAAACCCTCTTTTATGAGGGAAATGTATTGCGGCTATGGATGAGGGTGAATATTGTATTCTGAGAGAGGAGACTGTGAGAGAAAGAAGAGGAAGTTACAACGGGTTTTTCTATAGGTTGTATCCCTTCATTCACTGGATAATAATAAAGGAAGGACCTGACAATTTCTCTAGTGGACGTAGCCCACACTCGCTGAACCACGTAAATCTGTGTCTGTCTTGTATTGTGTGTCTTCTGTGTTTTGTTTCTGCATTTTTTTTATTTTATTGCTTCGCGGTCCTGTTTTTTCTAACAACTGGTATCAGAGCGTAAGGTAACTCACAGGAAAAGAGGGTTCTTGGTTCGAGTGGGACCAATGTTGGAAGATGGAAATTTTAGGGTCGAGAAATTTAATGGCCAAAACTACCAGTTATGGAAGATGCAGATGGAAGACTATTTATATCAGAAGGATCTATTCCTATCATTGAGTGGAGTAGCAAAGAAGTCGGCGGCCATGAAGGACGAAGAATGGGAGATTCTTGATAGAAAGGCTCTAGGAACGATACGGCTAAGCCTGGCAGCGTCGGTGGCTTTCAATATTTCGAAAGAAAAGACAATGAAGGGTTTGATGGATGCGTTGGCCAAATTGTATGAAAAACCCTTGGCGTCGAATAAGGTATTTATAATGAAGAGATTATTTAATATGAAGATGTCAGAAGGTGGGTTTGTTGCAGATAATTTAAATGAATTTAATACGGTTACTAATCAACTAAGTTCTATAAAAGTGGACTTTGATGATGAGGTTAGGGCTCTTCTAATCTTGTGCTCATTGCCAGAAAGTTGGAATGGCTTCGTCACGACTGTAAGTAACTCTGTCTCTGGTTCAAATACTTTAAAATTTGATGATGTTGTTGGTGTTATCCTTAGTGAGGAAGTGCGATGGAAAAGCACAGGTGAGACATTAGGAAATGCGTTGAACATGGAGAACAGGGGAAGACAAAAGGATAGAGGAAAGGGCTCAGGAAACCATAAAAATTCTAGGAAGGGCAGATCCAAATCCAGACTTGGAAAGATAGATTGCTGGAATTGTGGGAAGAAAGGACATCTGAAGAAAGACTGCAGAGCTCCAAAGAAACAAAGAGATGGATAACAGGAGAGAAATCAGGAAGCAAATGTAACAGGTGATGTGTTACAATATGCTTTGATTCTTTCTGTAGATAATATTTCTTAGTCTTGGGTAGTAGATTCAGGAGCTTCATTTCATGCCACACCCCATAAGAAACATTTTCTATATTATGTTCAAGGTGATTTTGGAAAAGTTCATTTGGGTGATGATAAACCATGCAAAATTGTTGGAATGGGAAAGGTAAAAATAAAGCAACTAAATGGAAACCAATGGTTGTTGAAAGAGGTAAAACATATTCCAGATTTAAGCAAAAATCTGATTTCAATAGGGCAGTTGGCAAGTGAAGGTTGTATATCCATATTTACAGATAAGACATGGAAGGTCATCAAAGGATCATTGGTGATAGTGAAAGGAGAGAAGGTAGGTACATTGTATCTATGTACTGGTAATACTGACTCTTATATATCTTTAGCTTCTATAGGAGTGGATACAACACTATGGCATCATAGGCTGGGACACATGATTGAGAAGGGTATGCAGATCCTTCACAAAATAAATTTGTTGCCAGATCATAAACAAATTGATTTGGACTTCTGTGAACATTGTGTTTATGGAAAACAAAAGAGAGTNGGAAAAGAAAAGAAGAATGAAAGGTTAGAGCTTGTGCATACAGATGTATGGGGACCATCTCAGGTACCATCTCTTGGTGGCTCTCATTATTATGTTACTTTTATTGATGATGCAACTAGAAAAACTTGTGTTTATTGCATTCGACAAAAACCTGATGTTTTTGATACTTTTAAGAAATGGAAAGCTTTAGTTGAGAATGAGACAGGAAAAAGTTTGAAGTGTCTCAGATCAGATAATGGAGGTGAATACTGTAGCAAGGACTTTGATGATTACTGTTCATACCATGGGATTTGTAGAGAGAAGACAGTTCCACGAAC
>ML790517.1:118816-166947 GCA_009831015.1 Picea engelmannii | reverse complement strand
ACATGTTAACAAAGGGAGTAACCAGGGAGAAACTGAGTTCTTGCTCAGTTTCAGTTGGTCTTCAAGAATGAAGATGAAGATGAGAAATTTGCCAGGTCCAAGAAGGTTCAGAGTCCATCATATACAACAACGGTGGAGTTGTTGAGATCAGTCTCCAAGTGGGAGATTGTTGGTTGTGGAGCCTGATTATCTTCCTGATTCAGAGGTCCTTGCTTTCAGTCGTGTTTATACCCCATGAAATATTTACACCCTAGAAGTATGTACACTCTTCCATGAGGGGGAGTGCAAAGGAGGGGTACCCCCTTTGCAGGGTCCGGAGAGGCTATCCCCCTGGTTGGGGGGTCTGGGGGCAAGCGAGTCCCCAACGGGGGTTCGAGGGCGAAGCCCCCAAAGAAAAAATTGCCTTGTAAAAGTATATTGTAATTTGATTGTAAATTTGGACCGTTCATTATAAGGTCGCAAATTTAACGGTAGAGATTATGTTAGGGTTTTTTTTCCCTAGAAGGAAACCCTCTTTTATGAGGAAAATGTATTGCGGCTATGGATGATGGTGAATATTGTATTTTGAGAGAGGAGAATGTGAGAGAAAGAAGAGGAAGTTACAATAGGTTTTGCTGTAGGTTGTATCCCTTCATTTGCTGGATAATAATAAAGGAAGGACCTGGCAATTTCTCTGGTGGACATAACCCACACTGGGTGAACCACGTAAATTTGTGTCTCTCTTGTATTGTGTGTCTTCTATGTTTTGTTTCTGCATTTTGTTTATTTTATTGCTCCGCGGTCCTATTTTTCTAACAACAAGCAACTGAGTAATCGCAGTGCCTAGACATATGAGCAACTCATTGAAAACCCAGAATTGTAGGCACTGGAGTCACAACTCCAAGAAGAAAAGAAACAAGAAGAGACAATACAGGCACAGTTGGATCCCCTGTCATCTATGGAAAGAATGAAGCAATCCTAAAAGAAACACACTGCCCAACAGTAGATCCACACTATCCGGAGTAGAGTTATGGAAGTAACTCAAAGGCTCCAACCTGTACAAAATAAGGCTTACCAATTGTTCACAAAGGTTGAAGGCTGGGGAGAAGAACTCGAGAAGGTTGTCACTACAACTAAAAAATGCCTAGAGGGACCTGTAACCAATGCATTCATCCAAGAGTTCATTGAACAGGAGGCCATGGCACAAAAACAAGTCGAAGCATCTCGAGCCACACTCGAGGGTTTTGAAGCAGAACTACCTAGACTAGAGTGAATCGGGATGAGTCACCGATGAGTGTTGGGGGAATGTTGGCCCTTGACTAGGTTTTGGGAGATCCTTGGCCAAATTTGACCTATTTTGGGACTTCTACAGCCTGTCGAAGGTAGAGCAAAAGACGAAGCAGAGATTGCAGGATCTCGACTCCTTTTTGGGTCTTTTTTTGGATTTGGGATTATGTAGCGGGTATGGGGATGTTGGCCCATGGGTTTACCCATGTTTAGGCCTATTTTGTAAAGTATAAATAGATGTCTAGGCAATGTAATATGAGGCATATGTATATCTATGTGATATTGGGATAAGTGATAAGTATGGATGGTAGATTCTTTGTGCATATTGTGTGAGACTTGTAAAGCTATGTGCAAGTAATTGTAAGAAGGCTTGGTGTTGTACCCTAACTCGAAGAAGGAGGATGTGGCAGAGTGCACGCAGATCTCTTGTCTTCTACAGAGTAGGACTTTTATGCTATGTTCCTGTAAGAAGCTTGACCGAAGATAATAAAGAAGAAGATTTGGTGGATGTAGCCCCAGGGTGGGGGTGAACCACGTACATGTTGTGTTATTTTTCTTTGTGTGATGTGTTAATATGTTTATGTTTCTACTTGCTAAGTGATTTGATATAGATAGATAGATCTGTTTATGCTTTGTGCTAACAATGTATATGGATGTTAGATATGACCTATGTGAACTTGCTTAGTGCTTAAATCTACTAGATCTAATCTATCTCTTTATGTTAAGTGCTTAGATACATTAGATCTGAGTGAATGTTGTGATGCTTTGTTTTATCCGTGGAGTAGATACTAAGTTGAATGTTGATGAACTGTAGTTGCTAAGTGCTCTGCTAATTATTGTTGGGTTCTGAAAAAGGTACAAATATCCTCCTTATTCACATAGTTTGTGATACAATATTGAGTGAATTTTTTGTTAATTAGGGATAAATAGAATAGAAAATGATTAATATGTCTTCTAGTGATATTATTGAAGTCATTATGAATAGATTCTAGAATACGGTTGGAATTGTTTGATTTTGTTACAGGATTGGTTAAATATTGTTAAAACCAAAATAGCAAAGGATATCTTGAAGATGTGTGAGCCATTGGAGGTTAGGGACTTTTGGCACAAAAGCAGTTTTAAAGATGATTCAGTTTTCTATATTGTAACTTTATAATAGTAAAGAAATCCTAAGGATCTTCCGATCCTTAGGATGGCTTGATTTACTCAGATTATTGTATATATAGAGGATAATAGATCCTAAAAGACAATCTAAGAATTGCATTCAAGTATTATGAATCAAAGTTACTCTGCACAAGCCGGTTTTGTGAATGATGTACCAGCTATGAAGTTAATAAAAGATTTGATCATTTTCACCAATTATATATACTGGGTTTCTAGTAGCAGTGCTTCTAAAGACCAAGGGCCCAGTCTAAAGGAGCTATTGTTTCAGTTGTAATTGTATCAGTTTGATTTATGTTTTATGATTCAATAATTAAGACGAATGCATAAGCGTGCTAATGATTTCATACAGTTTGCATACAGAAGATAGATATCTCTCTTGAGTGTTAATGATTGTTGATTCCAATTTCCATTATTGTAGTTTTTTGCTTGATTGTTCCTCACGTTTTCATATGTGTTGTTCCTTTTACTTAAGATTCTCATTTGTTGTTCATTTTGAATAGGTTACAGTTGTTGTTCCTTTCTGTTAAAGTTACAATTTTTGTTCCTTTCCATTCAGTTATGTTTGTTGTTCCTTACGATTAGATTACAATTGCAGTTTCTTTCCATTAGAATAGTTTGTTATTTCCTTTCCAACCATTTGATTCCTAGTTAATAGTCAATTCTGCAAGTCTTTACTCAGATTCAATCATTGCTTTTCAGTTAAATGAATTTAGCAAGTTATGTAGGTCCTTTTCATTCACAGCATGTTAGCAATTAGATTTCAATTATGTTAAGTAAGATATTAATCTTAGAATATTTAAATGAACATTTGAGGAACTTGATCATGGATAAACTTAGGTTTTCTTTAGTACGCGATTTTAGCCTCTACAAGCTATCTGCATAGACTTTGTTGATGTTCTTGAGATAAAAGATGAATCCTCGGATTGATAAATTAATGTTAAACTAAGGTTGTTTTAGGACATCTTTAGAGCCCAACATTTTGGCGCCGTTGCTGGGGAGAATGTCAAAGGTAGCATATATTGTGCCTCTGGAGGACGAGTTATTGAAGACGGAAGGTAAGAACCTATGCAGGCAATAAGTAAGATGCTTATGCCAATGCCTACCTCCAGCTGACGCATTAAGAGGTTGCATAGGTGTTTTGTTTCTTGAATTTAGTTTTGCGTGAAGGGTGTATGAATAAAAAGAAAGATCTTGAAAAACCAAACCCCCACCAAAAATTACAAAAGCCTAGGGACCAGTGCTCCCTGGGAGAAGCACTTTCATAGATGACATCATCCGAAAATTCGAATCTCAAGCTTCGGTTGGACCTAGGAAAGGATCTACCTGAATCCATCAGGAAGCAATCTCACCAACTGCAACCCACGTTGCGATTCATAGCAAAACTGAAGGGACTGAATAAAGCTTTCAGAGCACAGATCTTCCACCTCTCACCCCTTTAGAAGAGGGAAATTCTCGTAATTAGGAGGAAAGAGAAGGAGAAACTAGCGGGGTTGCCAAGGCAGATCCATCACCACCCCATGATCCTAAATCTCCTGCTAAAGAGGAAGACATACCTAAAATCCTAGATAGAGGGAGTGCAATCAAATCCCCTAGAGGGTCAGATAAACAAACACCTCGAATAAAATACCCAGATCAAGAAATCCCTCAAGATTTCTGGCACATTTTCGATCAAATGGCACAACCAAATCATCAACATCCCTAGAATTCCACATTGGAATATACGACAGTTGATTCAATTGCCAATTCCCCCATGAAGGCAATTCCCCTACAAAACCTGCCAACCTTTCATGGATTGATCTCAGAAGACCTAGATGCATTCTTATTTGAATTTGATGACGTATGTAGAGGGTATGATTACACCGCTGAACCCCAAAAATTAAAATTGTTCCCCTCCACTTTGAAAGGAGAATCTCTACGTTGGTTTGTGGGATTAGGGGGTATAACTATAAACTCATGGGATGAGATGAAACAAGCCTTCTTGAAAAAATATCAATATTATTGTAGAACCAAAGACCTGAAAGATGAAATCTTTCAAATGACTACAAAAGAAAATGAATCATTAGAAGAATATGTTGAGAGATTTCAGTATAATTTACAAAGATCACCCTATGGTACATTACCAGGTGAAGTACTTAAAGAAACTCTGATTAAGGGTATGAAAGATGAATGGGTAGAAACATTGAATCTAATGTGAAAGGGTGACATTTATCAAGAAACTTATGTTAACATCATTCAATTGTGTATCAGGTGCTCACGAGGAAGCACACGGACTAGATAAGGAATGCAGACTTCCCTCACCAGAAGTAACAATAATACAAGCGGGGGTGTTACGTGAGATGAAGTTGGTAATCTCTTAGAAAATTTCAAAATAGATATTCTGAGCACTTTGACTACAAAGTTGGATGTATTTCAGGCCAAATAGAAAAAAAAAGAAGCAGAACAGACTTTGGCCATATTTTTCCATAGATGTAGAAGAAAACAAGGTCCAAGGGATTTCCCTTTGGATGTGGTTCAGGTTTGTGTTATCTGGACCAACGATCACGACACAGAACAATTCCCATCACTCCTTGGACTAAAAGTTGTCTTTAGAGAAGTGGAAGAAGAAGCATAGCCATTATATCTGATGGCTCAATGTCGTCAATGGCATATCCGACCTCCAAATACACTACAAGACCCTTCCTCTCTCTTTCCCAGATAGTATAATCAACAACAAAATTTTGGTAACGCATGGCAGGGCCAACAGTTTACTAATCAAAACTGACAGTCCCACCAATACCCACCTGCAAATCCCACTTGGCCAAATCAGTCCGCTGCAAATCCTATCTGGTAGAATCAAGCAACTGCAAACTCTACCTGGCCTAACTCACAATATCCCACCTCACCCTGGAAAAATTCAAATAACCCCTACCCTTCAGAGTGGCCCAATACAACTGCCCAAAACCTAAATTGGAACCACAATTGGCAGCGCCCCATGGGGATAAACAATCAACCCATGGGGATGTCCCCTCAAACCCAACCCATGTTACAAGCTCCACTCCAACTGCCCCAAAACCCTCAATCGCAATTGTGGCCCCAATTACCAGCCCAACCTCACCCAAATCTTAATAATAGACCGACTCATCTCATCAAGATTATGGAGAACGGGGAAGGGGAAACCAACTCAGTAGGGTGCAATGAACTCCGGTTGAGATCAGGGCATATAATATCTCTTGAAGAAAATAACATTTCTCAAGAGCAGGATAATGAAAAACAACCAACAATAACACCTTCAACTGTGGTAATAATAGAAGAAATTGAGCAGGGGAGAAACACAGTCGAATCACATGATCTTGATAAGGATGAAACTCCTTCCCATCTGTTCCCCGAGATATTGATGATAGAAAAACCTGTCGAATATCCCAACTTTGACATTGTACGGGAAATCAAGAATTTATATGTCAATATTCCACTCTTGCAGGAACTACAAGATATCCCAATTTATGCAAAAACAATCAAGGAACTGTGTGGAAGGAAGCGTGTTAGGAAGATAAAAAATTCATTATTGACACTTCACGTAGTAGGAGCCTTGTATAATCTAATTATTGGTAGACAAGAACCAATTAAATATGCAGATCCAGGGAATCCCATAGTAACAATTCAGATCCAGGGTTGTTCTTTTCCAAATACACTAGTTTATTTGGGAGCATCCATCAACATCCTGACTATGGAAACCTGCAATACCCTGGGTTTTGACTCCTTCGAACCCACCACAATTATGTTACAACTGGCAGATCAATCAATGGTTCAACCAGTTGGCACATTACATGATATAGCCATCTTCGTCGACTCTTGGGAGTATCTATCGGATTTTCTCATCATCAACCCAACAAGTGGACTTGAAGGGCATCCATTGATACTGGGCAGACCATGGCTCGCAACAACAGATTCATACATAGGATGTTGAATGGGTAATATGAAAATTTCTAGAGGAGGTCTCATAAAGAATCTCATCTTATATCCTCCTGCCAAGCCAAGCCCAACTTTTGTATATCCACAATTGCCACCACCACGATATCTAGAAAAGGATTTATGAGCCCCTCTCACGCTGGAAGAATCCCATAGACTTAAAAACCAGCTAGAGGATGACATAATCAGTGGGTTTATTAATCACCCAACCACTGTGAGTAACCCAACCTGCAAGATGCTCCAAGCTATTCTAGACTGTGAAGAACAGGGAAACCCACTGGAAGATTTAATGGAACAACAAATTCCAACTACAACTATTCATAACAAAAAATATGTTGAGATTGCACCAGGGAGGTCTCTGAACATCAATACCAATTTAGATGAACAACGACGACAAAAGCTAATTCAAGTCCTCTCCAAATACCAACAAGTTTTTGCATGGGAGTATTCTGATATGAAAGGTATTGATCCGCAACTCTGCACACACCACATTTTTATTGAGAAAGACGCTCGACCTATTCGAAAACCGCAGAGAAGACTGAATCCCCATCTCAGGGATACTATTAAGGAAGAATTACAAGAGCTTTTGGATGTAGATTTTATATACCCTATCTCAGATAGTCAGTGGGTTTCCCCATTAGTGATTGTCCCAAAGAAAAAAGGGAAATGGAAAATCTGTGTTGATTATAGGGAACTTAACAAAGCCACTCAAAAGGATCATTTCCCCTTACCTTTCATCCACCAAGTCCTAGACACTCTGGAAGGAAATAAATTATTTTCTTTCCTAGATGATTTTAGTGACTACAATCAGATCCAGATCGCCCCAGAAGATCAAGATAAAACTACATTCACCTACCCCTGGGGTACCTTTGCATACTGAGTATTTCCCTTTGGACTATGTAATGTTCCAACCACATTCCAAAGGGCCATCCTAAGCATATTCAACGACCTGATCAGTGAACGTATTGAAGTCTACATGGATGACTTCACTTCTTATGGTGATGAATTCGACCAAGCACTGAATAATCTAGAGAAGGTACTGGAATGGTCCATTGCTACCAGGTTATGTTTAAGCCATGAAAAATGTCACATGATGATGACATAAAGTGTGGTACTAGGGAATTATATTTGTGCATATGGAATTAGAGTAGATCCAGCAAAAGAAAAGGTAATCCTTAATCTACGTACACCACACACACAAATAGAGGTATGTAGTTTCCTTGGCGCTTCTGGAAACTATTGTAGATTTATGGAAAATTTTGCAAGAACCGTTGCACCTTTTCATTCTTTGACTGGTAATGTGGAGTTTCAGTGGTCTGAAAAGTGTGATGTGGCATTTGGAGGACTCAAGAAGATGATATTGAAAGCACCAATGTTGAGGGGACCAAATTGGAAAATACCATTTCACATCTCAACCGATACATCAGATATTGCCATAGGCGCCGTCCTTGGACAAGAAGAAGACAAGAAACCTTACTCTATTTATTTTATTAGCAAGAATCTTACTCCAGCTGAACTTAATTATACAGTAACAGAAAAATAACTTTTAGTTGTTATACACGCCATCAATAAATGTTGTCATTATATAACAGGCTATCCTGTTATTCTGTATACTAATCATTCTTCTATTAGATATCTAGATAAGAAACCAATCACTAATGGATGGGTCACTCAGTGGTTATTAATCTTGCAGGAATTTGACATCACCATCAAAGATCGACCTGGGAGAGAAAATCTTGTCACAGACTTCCTATCCCGCATACCCAAAATAGATGACTCCTTAATAGTTGAAGATCAATTTCCATATGAGCATATATTTTCCGTTACCATAAAGCCACCTTGGTACACTAATGTGGCAAATTATCTGGCAACGGGAAGATTACTGGCACATCTATCATCAAGGGAAATAAAATTGATCATCCAGCGTAGCACACGATTCACTTGGATCAGTGGATATCTCTTCCACACAGGAGCTGGTCTCCAGATCCATAGATGCATACGAGATGATGAAATCTACAACATACNGAACCATGTGGTGGTTATCTTGCAGACTGCAGGACTGGACATAAAATTTTATAGATGGGTTACTATTGGCCCTCAATATTCAGAGATGCGAAGAAATGCGTCTAGACCTGCGACAACTATCAATGGATGGGAAAACTAGGTCATGCTGATGAAATGCCCTTGAAAGAACAAATAGTCACAGAACCATTTGAAAGATGGGCACTAGACTTTGTTGGCCCCTTAAATCCAAAGTCAAATCAAAAGGCCTATATTCTATTAGATATGGACTACATGACTAAATGGGTAGAGCCAGAAGCCCTACCAAATGCAACAGAAGAGGTAGTCATCAAATTTATTTTCAAATTATTTGTACGCTATTGACTACCAAGGGAAGTAATCACTGATGGGGGGTCACAATTTACAGCTAATAGAATCACCACCACCCTAGAAAATTATCATATTAAGCACAGAGTTACTTCTCCACATCACCCACAGGAAAACGGGCAAGTAGAAAGCACAAATAAGGTCCTAGAGACAATCTTGACAAAGACTGTCTCAACAAACCGACATAATTGGGCTACTAAGCTTCCAAATGCCTTATGGTCTTATCATACAACATAGCGTAACACCACTGGCTACTCTCCCTATCACTTATTCTATGGAAAAGAACCCATCTTCCCAATCGAGTTTGAGATTAAGACCCTAAGGATGGCCCAAGAAATTGGACTAGATCTAATAGCGACACATAAATAGCACCTTCAACAACTCAATGAATTGGATGAGCACACTTATATGATGTGGAGCGCACAACTGTTATTCAACAATAGAGAGAGGCCTAGCACAACAAGCATATCAAGAAGAAATCATTCAATAAGGGTGATTGGGCGCATCTCTACGATTCCATATTTCATGATTTTTCAAGAAAATTACAGACACGGTGGCTGGGACCATATGAAATTAATGAACTCCATGATAATGGAACGGTCACTTTAAGCACCATCGATGGGTTTGGATCTCCATTTCTGGTTAATGGGCACCGACTACGACTTTACCATCATCCACATTCAAAAGAATCTTTCTACCAGGAAGTAAGTAAGGATCCTACCATTCAAATTTTGGCTGGCTAGGAAGGTAACCTATCCACCCCAACTCCATAAATGATGAATTTTGTTGACACTATACATACTGTATATAGTTTTCATTAAGTATTAGTTTTTCTTTTTCTTTTCATTTTTTTGAGAAATGGGGAGGATAACTATAATCAACACATTTAGCACTCTTTTATGTTCCTCACTCTTGCTTTATCCTATCACGCAGACCCAGTCTTTTATAGAAAAATGAATATGTCATGCTCCGCAGCAGTAATAGGGAAACCATAATGAACTCATGACATCAATAGATCATCCCATACTGATTCTGAAATAAACTCACCCATAATAATTAAATGAATTTAGTTGATGACTAATCAACCTTAGATTCAACAACAACAACAAAATTTCCATGGGGAAGATTCCAAAAATTATCCATTGAGATATTTAAAAATTAACAAATTTCATTTATTTTGAAAGGAACAACTATTGTTCCTTCACGTGATTGTTGTTCATTTGAAAGGAACAATTGTTGTTCCTTCCCATGATTGTTGTCCAATTGAAAGGAACGACTGTTGTTCCTTCTCACAATTGTTGTTCCTTCTTACAACTTGTTGTTCCTTTAAAAGGAACAACTACTACTCCTTATGTGTTCTTCTTTATTTCCGTTCCTTTCTGTCATTGCTATTCAAATGATATCCATTCCTTTGGGGTATGCCTTTCATCAGATAATTTTCACTATCATTACTTATATTTATCATGGTAACGATCTATCACTATTTTGCGGACTATCTCTCATACCTTATCAAATTGTTTTTGGATTAATCTCTTTGAAATATTTTAAATCTTGTTCATAACCTGTAACCACCATAATTCATTTCCTTTCCCTATAAACATACAAATATACTTGAATGATAATTTGCATCATATTATAATAAGGAGTCTTAAGAACACTTTTACTTGGCATCCTTACACTTCTTTACGCCATTCCTTACTCTTAAGGAGTAGATGAGCCTCCCTTAATAGAGCCCTTCTAAAAACAATTACAACTAATAAACTTCTCCCACAAAGAATAGGGGGTCTCATCACGAGCCAACCTACCTCGATCATAGGGTAATAACCTAAGTGACATTACCACTATGGCTACCACACCAGGGCAATGGCCTTTTGACATTTTGTGTCAAAGGACAAGAGGTCTCATCACGAGCCAACTTGTTGACTTAAGTTATAATCTAATGAGTGGCATTATCATCATTTGGCTACCAAACCAGGATAGTGGTCTTCTCGGGAGAAGATAACTCAAATATTTATTAAGGATCTGGGCTCATCTATGGGTTAAAAGGAAACCTTGTCGAGGCTATGGACGCCTTCTCACAGCAGTGGCTCTGCTTGTGGTATGGAAGTTTATCTAAAAAACACTAAGTTTTCTGCGCATATCTAGATTTCCTTTACTCAATAATAGGGCTATCATTTCAGATATATTTAATAAACTCGATAAAAATAACAACATTATGCTATGTGGAATATTTTTAAATGAATAGGTTTAATTTGTTTGTCTTATTTATCCTTAAAACATTTCTGATTATAGGTATAATTAATTCAAATTTCCATGAAAGAAGACTTTCATTTAAATGATTATCGTTAATATGCTTTTTGAAAAAAATTGTAAGTGATTGGTTCCCATCAGCGATGACAGTGCAATTATTACCTCTCACCGGAAATACCTACACTGATTACTTTCAACTACGCTGATGGTCGAGGTTGACCTCTACAATAATGAGGGGAGTGGATGTTCGACACATTTTCTGATAATATTGTAATGATTGTAGTAAATGGAAAATTCACATTTTTATACACTTGTCTTCTCTGATATTTTCTATTTTTGGTAATATTTTCCCCAAAGTTGGTCTAACCAAGTCTGCAACCAGGAATGATAATCATTCTCATTTTCTCACAGAACAATGGGTGGCCGAAGTGTGCACAGGGAACCAACTGTACTACAGATAACAGAGAAGGCCAGAGAAATTCTACAGCGCCTGGGGTGGACGAAGTATTTTAATCGGTTACAAGGCTATGATACGAACATCATGCTTGAATTCTTTCAGAATTTGCAGGGAGAAACCTCCATGGTTTGAGATATATGAATTCCAGTTACTCTGGAAATCGTAGAAGAGGTTACAGGTCTCCCTAACTCAAGCATTCAGTGGACGAGAATATATACAACACTCAAAGAAGCTGTAGATTCCTTTGTGGACCCTGGTGAGGAATTGGATAAAAAAGGAAAGGGGCTTAACCCCAACACCCTCAGTGAACCATGGAAAAAATGGCAAGAATAATTCAAAGGTACATCACCTGTGATGGGCAATATGATTTAATATGACCATGCCACCTCAAACTGCTAGCGGAACTCAAACAAAGGTTAGTAATCAATCTACCTTTTTTTCTAAATGCCATGTTACATTAGGTTGTCATCAGAACACAAAAGTCCAAGGATCATGTTACTATTATCAACCACCATGGATTAGTTAAAATGATAGTAAGTAAGGCCCTGAGTCAAACACAATTAACATAAGGGGATCTTACTAGGACCAATAGACCTCTGCAACTAGAACAACCTAGGTTATACCATGAAAATCCATCATAGGAAATTGAAGAGATACAGGAAGGGGAGACCACTACCCAAATAGAAGTTCCATCTCCTCAACCTGAAGTCGAGGCAGACCCTATACAAATGACAGAGGATCAAACCTCACAGAGAAAGGCTCAAACCCCACAAGCAGGGCCACTAACTAGAAAGAGAAAAAGAGAAATGTATTCTCCTAAAACCCCCATTGAGAGAACGAGAAGAAGCAGACAGACAAGAAACCCTGAAGAAGTTCAGAACACAACATAGTAGCCCTTACAGGAAAATGACTAGGGTATTGAGCATATAGAACAAAATTCACAGTTAAATAGTCAAAAAGACACCCAACCAACAACAAAGCATATGACATAACAATTTTTGAAAATCTATGAGGAAGAAATAGATCAGGTTTTAGGGAGCTTAGGAGCCTCAACTAACAGAGATAAATCAAAAGAATATCAAGAACGAGCATCTTCTTCAAATCCTGCTGAAAATTTCCTTGATATCGAAATGTCATTTCCTAAGGACACAACATATGAAGAACCACATCCTAAGGCAAGAAGCGCTCTTGAACAGACAAAGCACTTGGAAGGAATAGAAGAAAAGATACCTGCTGATCAGAATGAGGAAGACCTTGAGACTCCTCACAAATAGAAAGCAGGAAAAATCCATAAGATAATTAGAAAGATGAAAAAGGAGAATATGTTGTTAAAGAGAAAGGTTAAAAAAGTCGAAGCATTAAAACTAAAGGTTGGAAAACTTAGAGAAATTATTAAAGAATTGAAGAAGAAGCTAGAACAAGCAGATAAGGCTCACCAAAGAAAGAAAAACAAAAGGTCCAGAGTGCAGGGAAAAAACCCTCTTCCTAAAAGAACAGTCACTACAAACTCTATGGGAACACAGACAAACCCTGAATAGATAACAGTAGAGGATGTTGTAGCTCAAAATGAGGAGGTAATTCCTTCATAAAATGTTGATGCTGAGGTATAGATAAATACCCTAGTCTCAGAGGAAATACCTCAATCCCTTGAGCAAGACCCCACCATTAGGATATTCGAGGAAGAATTGATACACTCCCAACAAAGCTTGATTCAAAGTAGGAATGAATTGATGACTATGGCAGAACATCTAGCATTCCAATATCAGGAACATAATGCTATTGTTGATAGACTGAAAATAGATCTTATACAAGCCCAACAATCATTAACTCAATCCAGAGATGAGATGGGAACTATAGAAGAATATCAAGCAGCTCAATCTCGGGAACATGATGTTGTTATTGGTAGGCTAAAGGCAAAGACAGTACAAGCCCAGTAAGCCTTAACTCAATCCAGAGAAGAAATGATCACTAGGGTTGACCATCAAAAGGTTGTTAAACAACTGAAGGATATGTCAACAATAGAAAGTGAAACATATGCTGAGCTCACCAAAGCCCAAGAAAAGATTAAGAAAATGCAAAGCCAATTTAAAAAATCTTTGTAGCAAATCAAGGATATTTGTGATGTTTACTCTGATGCAATCAAATGTAGAGCCCCTGCCACAAATTATACCCTATTCTTGCTGGAACATTACCTATTTTTAAGGGTAAAATCCATCAGAGAAGGTAAGTCGATTACATTTTCCATTGTCCCTAAGTTCATTTCATGTTTTAGAGAGCAGGAAGAAAAGGTACAATATTTTCTATGTGAATTATACTTCCATAATTTCATTTTGGAAGATGATAGGGAAAATAACCTTGGTCCCTTTATTGGAGACATTCAGTTCTAGGCATTCCTGTCCTTTACTAAGAACCAAGTTAGATGGGGAAAGGCTCACAAAATTTTTATAAAAAGGGAAACAGGGTTAGATCTCTAGATCATAGGAGAACCCCTAGAGTCCTTTCCAGCCATTATGAAACATAAAACCTTTATGAAAAGGGGTGGGGTCATAGATTCTCTATCCCCCATCCATCAACAGGTTATCTTTTTAGGCATCATATACTTTAGAGAAGTCAAAGAAGAAGCTATTGTTGATTTTAAGGTGAGATGGGATGCATCCTCCAATGAAGTCAAAATTAGGGATCCCTTTAGGTTTAGGAATTTCTTTGTAGCTACCTACAAAGTGGAAAGGTATTCTAGACTACTCCTAGAGGAAGGACCTACTTGGATTGGGTGTAGGTATCATCCCCCTATCCTCTGGTTTCCTCCATAAAGTTACTAGAAGGATTATCAAATTAACAAGAAAAGGAAGGATACTGCTTTTGAAGAGCTCAAAAGAAGTAATGGGTTCAGGAGACCTGGTGAACCAACTTTCCCTCCTTACAGCATCACTTCTTTAGATGTAAGATCTCATCTTGCATGAGGACATGCAAGAAGGTAAGCTAGGGGGTATGTTGGGTTATGAAAAAGGTACAAATATCCTCCTTATTCCCACAATTTGTGATACAATCTTGATTGACTTTTCTATTAATTAGGGATAAATAGAATAGAAAATGATTAATATGTCTTCTCGTGATATTATTGAAGTCATGATGAATAGATTCTAAAATATGGTTGGAATTGTTTGATTTTGTTACAGGATTGTTAAATATTTTCAAAACCAAAATAACAAAGGATATCTTGAAGATGCGTGAGCGATTGGAGCTTAAGGACTTTTGGCGCAAAAGAAGTTTTAAAGATGATTTTATTTTCTATATTGTAACTTTATAATAGTAAAGCAATCCTAAGGATCTTTCAATCCTCAGGATGGCTTGATTTACTCATATTATTGTATATATAGAGGATAATTGATCCTAAAAGACAATCTAAGAATTGTGTTCAAGTATTCAGACTCAGAGTTACTCTGCACAAGCTGTTTTTGTGAATGATCTACTAGCTATGAAGTTAATAAAAGATTTGATCATTTTCACAATTTCTATATACTGAGTTTCTAGTAGCAGTGCTTCTAAAGACCAAGGGCCCAGTCTAAAGGAGCTATTTTTTCAGTTGTATTGTATCAATTTGATTTTTTTTTTATGATTCAATTCCCTTTCACAATAGTTAAGATGAATGCATAAGCGTGCTAATGATTTCATATGGTTTTCATACAGAAGATATATATCTCTCTTGACTGTTAATGATTGCTAATTCCAATTTCCATTATTGTAGTTTTCTGCTTGACAGTTCCTCACGTTTTCATGCGTGTTGTTCCTTTTACTTAAGATTCACATTTGTTGTTCCTTTCGAATAGATTACAATTGTTGTTCCTTTCCATTAAAGTTACAATTTTTTTTCCTTTCCATTAAAGTTACAATTGTTGTTCCTTTCCATTCAATTATGCTTGTTGTTCCTTATGATTAGATTACAATTGTAGTTTCTTTCCATTAGAATAGTTCTCTATTTCCTTTCGAGCAATTCGATTCCTAGTTAATAGTCAATTCTGCAAGTCTTTACTCAGATTCAATCATTGCTTTTCAGTTAAATGAATTTAGCAGGTTATCTAGTTCCTTTCCATTCACAACATGTTAGCAATTAGATTTCAATTATGTTAAGTAAGATCTTATTCTTAGAATCTTTAAATGAACATTTGAGGAACTTGACTGTGGATAAACTCAGGTTTTCTTTAGCTACGCGATTTTAGCCTCTACAAGCTATCTACATAGACTTTGTTTATGTTCTTGAGATAAAAGACAAATCCTTGGGTTGATAAATTAATGTTGAACTAAGGCTATTTTAGGACATCTTTAGAGCCCAACAAGTATTACAATCACATATATGTGTCCCAGCTAAGGTTGCAGACACATGAGTCCTGCAACCACCCCTGCCTCTACCTCAGGTGAGACTTCATTTGCTTCGCGGGTGTTTCCGAAAGGGTCGGTAGTTAGGGTTTTGTTGGTGCGTTGTTGTAGCATTGAACCCTGGGTCTTCCCCTGTGCCAAAAACACGTCTTTATCACTACATCGAGAATTGGTACACAAAGATAAGATTCCTTCCACCCCTTCCTTCTGTTGAATTTTTATTTTAAATGATTTGGAATGGAAGCATGCTCTATTAGGTTGTTCATGAGCCTTAGGTTTTGGATTAGTTCAACCTATTTATTCATTTTTCTATGGGAAATTTTTATTTGTATTTTTCCTCCAGGACCATGACCAAATCAAATCCAAAATCAAAGGTTACTCCTCCATTTTCGTGGCCTTGGAAGTAATATCGTTCTCAATAAATGTGATGCAACATTACAATTTTTCAACTATGGGGGGATATCTTAATAAAAGGGTTCGAGTGTGGATGTTGTGCAATATGCTTACATTTGAGGTTAGGTGGTTCGATAAGGATGATAATTCTAGTGTATTTGTTTGCTCCAAACTAGAAACAAAAGATAATGTGGCAAGTTTCTGACCCAAAAGTTTAATATTTCCAATAAAGAAGTGAATTATGTTACAATTTTCTAATGATTCGAATATTCTATTTTTATTAAAGGTGAGATATTTGATTGGAGATCATATATCGTTACTTGTACAAAATTCTTTGCTGTGACAGTGTCCTTCTCGATGGATTTGATTATAGCACAATGTCTTGCAGTTGTAATAATAATAGTGAAACCTGTAATAACATTATGTTTCTACAATAAAATGGTTCTCCTCAAGACCATGTCTCAAAAGGGTCTCAAAGATAAATATCAAGCTATTCAAATGGTAGAATAGGTTGTCCCTAACCATCATACTATTAATTCCTTCTCTTGAGAGGAAAAATTCTTCGTCTCTTCGAAAAGACTCAAGAAGGTCCTCACAGAGAGGATCATGCATTCTTTAATTGCAATATTTTCTCTTTGAGCATCACAATGCATCACTCTATGCAATGTGACTCTAGAATTTTTGTATGCAAGACAACTTGTTTTGAAAGGAAAAATCACCTCCAAATCACTTTTCCAAGTTTTCTTCATTCTAATGTCCATAGGGAAAGGGATATCATAAGAAGGAAGTATGAGCAACGACA
Source organism: Picea engelmannii (assembly GCA_009831015.1). Lineage (NCBI taxonomy): Eukaryota > Viridiplantae > Streptophyta > Pinopsida > Pinales > Pinaceae > Picea > Picea engelmannii. The sequence continues at coordinate 149,908 of ML790517.1, read as the reverse complement.
TTGCTAAAGGCTCTAATGTAGTCAAATCCGTGTTTGGCATCTTGGATAGACATAGATGCATAAACTCGAATGATGAGAGGGGTGAGAAAAATGATAATATAGAAGGAAACATGGAGGTGAAAAGCGTGGACTTCGATCCTAGACAGGCAGAGTCACATAAAATCGAATGATGAGAGGGGTGAGAAAATAGATAAGATATAAGGAAACATGAACATGAGAATCCTGGAATTTGCTTGCCAAACTCGTTCAAATGTTATGATCTTCAATACCCTCTTTTTAGAGGGATTTGGCCCTCTAAACTTTTATTGAAAGTCCATACATGAATATCTTCACATGTGTGAGTAATTGAATTTGACATGGTATCCACTAGGTACCATGGTGGTTAATAAGTATCGGTTGATTTAATATCTACCAACCACATTTAAAACTAAAACTTCTACCAACCTCCAACAACTATTCATCCACCAACACACGCAAATATTTTCTTGGCCTCATGAACTCTATGGATCTTCGGGATCCTTCTAAAGACCTCTATAAATAAGAGGCAATTGTAATCATTTTAGCAAGGCAATGCCAAGTTTTTTGTTTTAATTTAGTCCGGTGTGTTTTTTCATCTGCCCACTTCATAATGGTATTAGATCCATAAGGTTGAGGTATGTAAAACTGTTAGCCATAGTCGCGAGGGGTGAAGGAATTTGGTTGGGAAGTTTAAGAAAAAAAACCAAACTGTGAAGGTGTGAAGGAACCAGCTAGTGAGAGTATTCCTTTGTATTGTAACCATTTTGATTTTTTGGAATTCAAGAAAAAAACAAGAATGCATGTGCTAGCTCAGGGAGTGGACCCTCTTGTTGACTCACTTAAAAATTATTTCTCGGTGCCTGAGAGCGAGGTTTGGGAGAATATTATTTGAGGTTGAGCCATTGTTGAAGGTTTGCACAGTAGTCACTGCATGAAAAAGAGCACTTCTTACAGTAGTATCAATCCCACACATTTGTATGAAGATCACTCTCCCTTTGTTACTATAGTACTTTGCATATTTTTCTAATTTTTGTTTTTACATAAAAGATTGTCATTAGAGCTTGATTTCTTTTAAAAGAATGGCATCAATCATGTAATGTCCTTAGCCACCCAATAGGCTGGGCAATGCCATAGTGGAAACATATTTCTTTCTCTGATACCAATTTGTAACATTCCTGACCTTAAACCAATAGGCCAGGAAACATTACCTCGGAAAAATAACATGCTCGAGCATATACATATATATATATGGATATATTTCTAATGCAATTTTAACTAGACATTAACATTCTATAAATACACATATTCTTGTGGAAGCGACAATAAAACATACCAATATTTAATGGATGATTTATGTTATGCTATCACATAGCTTAATGCAAAAATAACAGTAAAAGAATACATGCAAAAATCACATGCATAACCCATAAGTATAACAACATATACAAGCAATACTCATCAATATAGCATGTACACATACATAGCATGTAAATGAATAGAGAAATGGGTACTAATATTTTAATTGAATTACACCAACTGTGTGCAGACCTTCCATGAACCTCCCAGCCATAGACCATGTTTCTCATCATGCTCAGTAGTGGGTCACCCTTAAATTGGGACTAAAATCCACTGGTTAAGGGAGTCCTAGGCTTGGCAAGGACAACAGGAAAGTCATAGAGATCCATAGGAAGGATTTTCTCCCAAGAGTGACTTACACCCATGTCCCACAAACCCTCATTCCTCACATGTCTGTCCCACCCCAAGAGTGTACACCTTCACTATAACAAGTCCATCGACTGTCCACTCCCCTTCCAGGGCTTCAACAATAGGCTAGACTAAAAGTCTCAGAGTACTGTAGCTTCTACGAGACTCCCTCCAGGAGAACTCACTTCCTCAACACACTCTCTCACCTGGAGAGAGTTTCTCACGGGCCTGACAATCCAGCTCTTCAAACCATCTCTCTAGAAAATACAACAACAACATTCGGCTAACACACAGGTGATGGAAACAAACGAAAACGGGTAAAGACATAGAATATGGCAACAAACTGTGTTCACCCAAGGAACTCCATTGGCAACAACAACCAACCGCTAAGACACAACACGGGCTGAGGCAAATACAGGTGTGTCAGGATTCATAGGAGATACACTAGATAACTCAAGTACATATGTAGGTTCCAATGGCGCGTTCATCAATGGGGAGTATGTATGACTTCCAGAGTGGTGACCATCACCAGCTTCTCCCGAATGGTGAGAATGGTGAGAATGGTGAGAGGACACCCCAATGAGATGACTTTCCCACCTAAAAAATGCATGCGCTTGGTTGACACATGTCTCCCTGTAGTTGCATGAGCTCTTCTTAACACTCATCCCCTTTCTCAAGAACTTAGGAAAACACGGTTAAGTCAAACCTTAGCCTCTAGGAAATAATAATATAATATTATTCCTTTAAAGGTAATCCCTCTAGATTAGCCCATATTCCTAGACACTTAGCCCCTTCCCTTACCCTATCTAGTGGAAGTTTAGTCCCCCATAAATCTTTCTCTGTGGTAGATCTACATGTAACGATGTTGTTTATTAATAATCTGCATAATTACATATACAAAATTAGGCCCACTGGCCTTAGCCTCTAGGCTCTCCGACCTAATACACACATAATCCTACCAGCTTATAATAAATCATCCCACCAGCCTATCAAACATGTTTACAATTCATAATTACTACTGGGGTTCTACCTGGGGATATTGTGATCCCCTCCCCTTATTTTTGCATTGTCCTCGGTGCAAATTGTTTATACATATACAATTCAAAATTCTTCAAAAATATCAAAGATTTAGCTATTGGAAGCCTGTTATCCACATGGTTCTCTACTTTCAAGAACCAATTATGGTGTCATACTGTAGTGGAAACTCAATTGTTCTATTCCATAGAGATGCTTCAAGAAAGCATTCAACTCATTTTTACTTGTTACATGCTTCAATTAAACCTCATTGAAAGAACCAATTGGATGTAGATCCATGACGTTCCACCCAGCTTTAGATATCACTGTTGATAAACTCTTAGCAGGGCTATGTCTCCATAGACATAAAGACTCTGCTCATACACTTATTCATTCAAAAGCAACATTAGAATATATATGCAATATATATACAGAAAATTCTAATAACATTATAACATGTATACAATATACACATCATATAATGAATAGAGAATTTATACTTATATCTTTTTAGAATACCTTCCACCCTTGAGCAGGGCTATGACTCTATCGGGGAAATGGATTCCCAAGATAGTCATGGTCCACAATCCATATCAACATGGTCTAGGCCAAGGTACCAAATCTCAACAATACTCCAACCAATGGTCTCGCATTCCCCACATGTTTGTCCCACCCCAGGAGTGTACACATTCACTGTCACACAGTCCATCCGCTGCTACACCTCCCTTTCCTTGTGATTCATCAACAAGACGGATCAGGAAGTCTCAGAGCACTGTGGTCCAGGAGTTCCAACTGCCCTCAAAGGTCTCCAATCAACATCTTCCTCGAGCTACTCTTTGTATTCAACATTTCAGCTTTGATCAACATCATCTCATCTGCATCACCCATATGAAGTTATCATGAGAGAACATAAAATAATTCATTTAGGAACTCAAACTTAGTTAAAAAAGGGAATTCAACTTTTTCCCCAAAACATGAAATTCGATTTCATATAAATTCTTCTTGGATGTTGTCATATTAGGAATGCTTCATCATACATACAACCAACAAATTGTCAGTATTTCCTATACATCATAATGCAATTGCAATATGTAGAAAACCATATGCGTTGATATTATAATTGTCTGCACCTAACAATTCAATCATAATTACCAAACAATTTAGTAAAATAGAATGAGTCATCATTCTATTCATATGCATGTTCATAATTAATATCTGTAAGTTCGTTACTTTTTTTTTCTGAGCAAGAAATTTTTTGTAGTTAGTATTCCTGTGACTATTTGACTTGCAACTTTCCTATTGCAATGTTTAACAACTTCTTAAATGTCCTCAACTTCATGAGTTAGCAAAATTTCACTTGTTAGTAGCAATTATTTCCATGCAATAATATATATGCATGTACTTACAAAACACATTCAACACTTGCATTTAGTATACAATTATATCACTTACTATGCATGCGTGAAATTATCAATGCATACTTATTCAGTGCACACTGCATTGAATTACATAATGCTCTTTATCTCAGTCATGTATCTCACCATCCATAAGTTGGAATTCTCGTCAATGTGTCGACATATTCTCCACACACTTCCTATTATCTTCCCAATTAATTGGATGCCTTCCTTTTCGACCCAAACACTAGACCAATAATATAATTCTATGGTGCTCATTAGTGTTAGAAAAAAGGTTGCAGTCCAAGTTTTATTTAAAGATAGGAAGATTTTAGTACCTGTGTGGCTCATAACCTTTCCATATCCATACCTTTCCATATCCAACCATGTCCTAGTCTCATACATGATTATCATACTCACATTCCTTCCTATAACAAGTTATTATCTTTTAATTCTTTGGTTACTACCCCATAACCAAATTAACATGGAATTCTACTATGTCAGTGTGTGCATTCAAAAGCTAAGAATATTTGAATTAATACATGCCTCCAACCTTTACCACATCCAGTGGTATGCATTCAATAATATAATCACGCGATTTTATAAAATAACTCTGACTGAGTAAATTCTTACCTAAATTCCCTTCAACAATTATGCAATAAGAGTAAATAAAAACTCATACCTGCATGACTGCCATTAATAAGTTTGATGCTACCTGTATGGGTGATGGCAGTAGAAGCTTTCATTATTCTTTTATCAAACTTATAACCAACCATCAAATTTTTGTTGCTTCCTTCCATAGGTAGCAATATCATCAACAACACTTGCAACATGAAATGATTATTTTTCTTCTTATGGTTGTTCAACCAAATCTAATTCAATTGCTGCTACCACAATTTCAGTAACTTCTTTCTCCATGTATCATATTTCTTTTTGTTCTTAGAGTTCTCGCTTCATCCTAGATTCTGAAATCTTCTTGTTCTCTCACTGTAATCACTGTACATGATTAGTTCTGACCTCATCACTTTCTATCCAAATCACTCTTGGCTACTTTTGCATTTATAGTCACGAACTAAGCTGGTATTAACCTTCATATTTCATTAATTTCCTATATCCAACTATCCTAACTCATACTTGGATGAATTAAAATTCCAAACAAAGTTGTTTTATAGGATCTGGATTCTTCAACATCCAGTCACTCTTCTGGATTGAAATTCTTCATCCATTTCCTGACAGAATACTTCAGTATTTGAGGTTTTTCTTGTACTCTCCTCTTCTCTTTTCCAACTATCTTCAAACTTGACTTACCTATCCAATCTCTAGCAGACTAGCATACTGTAAGGATGCACATATGCCTCCTTTTCTAGCTGCATAGAATTAACTAAAAGTCCTTCTTTTACCTTACCATCATAGATTCAAGTGATGCCTCCAACCTCTTGGGTTGTCAGTCATGGTTCTATGTCACTTAATATGGATTCTTGTCAGGCACCATCTCCTTTACATTCAAAACCATGCATAGAACCATTTTCTTGTTCCTAGTTCCTTATTGATTTCTCTTTAGAAATAATTTCACTTTTAAATTATTCTTGACTTTCTACCTACCTCATGAATTATTCTTCAATTATCTTAAGATGTTCATGGACTTGAGTCCATCCAGGAGTCCTTCCTTGTGTACCTTGCATACTTGCAACCACATATTATGCTGATATTAATTTTCAACATTCCATTATTATTTGGATTCCTTTGATTCAACTCCTACATGAACGAATTATAATTCCAATCATGTTCTCTGAGTAACCTTGGTTAGTTAACACCAACTTCTTTCTTGAACAAATTTTATTTAGCCTTTTGACATGCATATTCAACTTTTGGCATGCCATATTTGATGACCTTCATGCGATGCTTCCATTGCGCATTCTGATAGAAGTAATGGAGGTGTTATCTCTGACTGCGGGACTGATCCTTGAAGATGTCACATCTTGTCTCTAAACGATTCCATATTCCATACAAACTCCCTTCCTTATTCCCATTCTTTGCATATCCATATGATCTTATGGTTCATGCATTATCATGTATTGAAGATGGATTTCTCCACCTATCATTCACAGTTGATGTGAAAATATTGTCACCTGGACTGTCTTCCCCAAACAATAATTTCATTTGGGGTTTCCATGATTCTTATTGAACCCAATATCTAATCTAATGACTTTTGAAAAATCTCAAATGTAGAATGAAGAATTTTCCATGTCCTTCTTCCTTCTTTCTTCTATCTAAAGACATCTCTAGCACTTTTTTTTTTTAATGTAACCATTACATATGGAATCCTATTTCCGATATCTTTACAATCACTCCTTCCTTTCTCAATTCTGAGCCTTTAGAAGAAAGCTATGATCCTTTAAAACTTGTGCTTTTTCTCTAATGCACTTCCTATGCAAGGATCTCTTTTCTCTGAGCTAATGGCTCTTAGATATTTGTTGGACCCTATCATAGAGTTCCCAGGTATTCAATACTCTTTTGATGTAGGTTCAAACTAGACAAAACCTATGAGCTTCCTTCCTAACCCCTTTTCCCTTCTTTAACACATTTTTTAGGCACTAGCCCCTTTTCTTCAGCCCTCAATTTGCATGTGACCATGGGATGTGACTCAGGACTATCAGATAGGTGATTATCTGGAGCCTTGAGAGCTTCGGGGATCCATAACTTGGAAATTTAGAAGCTCTTGCTACATCGTGCCTCATTTCACCCAAAAACTGAATTGGTGAACACTCGAAGTGGGGTGGATCTATGGTCCACTGATCCTCAACAAATGACGACTGGGATTTATTACGAAACTCCAGGATTCAGAAGTTATGGGTTTTCCATACTCTCCAGCTTTCCAGAGTGACTAGTCTCTAGACTGTGGTATTGTTTTCCATGTACCTTCTCCTGATCAATAGTCGATATCAACTCCAACCTTTAGAAGTTCACGACTCAACACAACTATAACACAATTCCTCTAGAGTAGAAAGTCTCCGGACCTTGGGATATGGTGCCACGTGACCCCTGTTATCAATGGTCAAGATATACTCCAGCCTTCGGGATCCATTGACCTCGACTTCTTATACCTTGAATCCTCTGGAGTGCCAAGTCTCTGGAACACGAGATCTACTACCATGTGTGCCTCTTCGATCGATAGTGAGGATTTAATCCACTCTCTAGAGCTTCGAGAGTCTTCAAAATTTAACAATTCTTGACCAAGTTCATCTACTTTGTGAAATACATTAGGGGCCCCACTGACCATACTCGAGGGAAGTGCCATGTGGCAGAATACTAGAAGAGGAAACATGGCCCAATCAGATGGGTGACACGTGTCACGTTATAAATAAAATTTCAATCTTCCAAAGGTTCTTATCTCACTGACATGTGGCACACATCCAAGGTGTCCACATCATTTCTAGTGACGTCAGCAAGCCACATCACTTCGAAACTTTGGGCCTCGATGGTTTTTACACTTGCACACCCCAATTCTCCTGAATGTCGAACTCTTGAACTTCCTTACCTTTCGGGGTCCACCTAGCACAGTTGTAATCAATTAAGGTGGTGACACATGGAAGACCTAGGTAGGTCCATGTCACACTAGGTGAGGTCCTCTTGCCACGTCATACGCGACACTTTGAGACTTTGAGGATTTTCTGCCTTCCGCATTTTCTCCAAGCTGTCAAATTGCCAAATTTACGAATTGTCAAACTATTCCATGTCACCCCTGGTGACATCACTTTGGTGCTTCGAGACTTCAGGGATTTCCTACCTTTCGTGCAACCACAAACCATTCTTCTGGAGTGTCAAAAATTCGAATCTTCTTAATATTTGGACACGTATCCCTTGGAATAGATGGTCTAGATTGGTTTCGAATTTTGAGACTTCAACACTTTTCTCTTCTTATAGCTTTAAAATAGCCGGAGGGGTGAATTATGAAGGAATTCGGTGCCTAACCTCTGTTCATCTTCTCCCGATATGAAAGTTCTGGGAGATCTGTCTCCCTCCAAACATATTCAATGACCTAATTTAACTCTGCAGCCTAATACCGCGTCTATCATGGTTTATCAAGTTTCTATACTCCTGAGCTTCAAAAATCAGTCAAATTGTTCTCTTAGTGCCCTTCTGGCACTCTGTACATCAAATCCCTCTGGAATGTTTACTCCAAATTCCTCGTTCTTGGCCATCCAGGTTCAATGTTGAAACCATGGATCTGAACTTGAATTTTTTCCATTTCAACAACAATTCCTTTCCGAAATTTTTTGTTCAACATCCAATTACATGGCTCATCCAGACTCAGTGTTGAAACCATGGTTCTGATACCATTTTGTAATGTCCCAAGCCACTTGAAGGGCCAAGAAACACCATATTGGAAACATATTTCTTGCTCTGATACCAATTTGTAACATTCTCGATCTTAAACCGACATGCCAGGTAACATTACCTCAAAAAAATAACATTCTCGAGCACACACACACACACACACACACATATGGATTTATTTCTAATCCAATCTTAACTAGACATTAACATTATGTACATACACATATTTTTTCTTAAGCGATAATAACACATACCAGTATTTAAGGAATGATTTACGTTCTGCTATCACACAAATTAATGCATAAATAATAGTAAAATAATACATGTAGTAATCATAGAAAGAAACCATAAGTATAACAACATATAAAAGCAATACTCATCAATATAGAATGTACACATACACAAAATGTAAATGAAAAGAGAAATGGGTACTTATATTTTAATTGAAGTACACCAACTACACACAGACCTTCCATGAATCTCCTAGACATAGACCACGCTACTCATCACACTCAACAGTGGGTCACCCCAAAGCTGGGACTAAACTCCATCAGGAAAGGGATTCCTAGGCTTAGCAAGGACAAATAGAAAGTTGCATAGATCCATAGGAAGGATTTTCTTCCAGGAGCCACTTATGCCCACAACCCACAGACCCTCATTCCCCACACGCATGTCCCACCCCAAGAGTGTACAGCTTCACTATCACAATTCCATCGGCTATCCACTCCCCTTCCACGGCTTCAACAACAGTATAGACCGGAAGTCTTAGAGTATTGTAGCTGCTACGAGACTCCCTCCAAGAGAAATCACTTCCTCAACACACTCTCTCACCTGGAAAGAGTTGTTCAAATGCCTGAAAACCTGTCTCTTCAAACCAGCTCTTTAGAAAATACAACAACAACATTTAGCTAACATACAGGTGGTGGAAACAACCAAAAATAGGTAAGGAAATAGAATATGGTAGCAAGCCATGTTCAACCATTGAATTGCATTAGAATCAACAACCAACTGCTAAGACACAACACGAGCTCAAGAAAATACAAGTGCGTTGGGATTCACATGAGATACACAGGATACCTCAATTATATCTGCAGGTTCCAATGGCACGTGCATCAGTGGGGAGTATGGATGACTTCCAGAGTGGTGACCATCACTAGCTTCTCCCGAACGGTGAGAATGGTGAGAATCATGAGAATGGTGAGAATGGTGAGAATGGTGAGAGGACCCCCCAACAAGCTAACTTTCCCACCTAAAAATTGCATGCACCCAGGTTGACAGATATCTCCCTAAAGTTGCATGAGATCCACTTTACACTCGTCCCCTTTCCCCGAGAACTTAGGACAACACGGTTAAGTCAAACCTTAGCCTCTATGAAATAATAATATAATATTATTCCTTTAGAGGTAATCCATCTATCTTAGCCCCTATACCTAGACACTTAGCCCCTTCCCTTACCCTTCCTAGTGGAAGTTCAGTCCCCCATAAATCTTTCTTCGTGGTTGGTATACATGCAACGATGTTGTTTATTAATAATATGCATAATTGCATATACAAAATCAGGCCCACTAGCCTTAGCCTCTAGGATCTCTAGCCTAATACACACATAATCCTAACAGCTTATAATAACTTGACCCACCAACCTATCAAACATGTTTACAATTCATAATTACGACCGGGGTTCTACCTCGAGATATTACAAAGCATGTATCAACAGCCTATGATTCCAATATTTTCTGGAAAAAATTATGATAATTGGGCATTTAGAATGAAATTAACATTTGATTCATATGAGCTATCAAACATAGTAATGATTGGTTATACTGAACCACGGGATGAGTCTACTTTGAGTGTTGATGAAAAGAAAAAGCTTGATGAAAATATGAAAAATAATAAAAGGGCCTTGCAGATAATTGGACATGCATTGGATGATTTTTGTTGGAAAGATTAAACCAGACACTACATCCAAGCAAGCATGGGACATTATAGAGACAATATATCAAGATACTAGTAAGGTAAAAATTTCCAAATTCCAAGCACTTAGAAGAGAATTTGAAAACTTGCAAATGAAAGATTTTGATTGTTGGGCTCCAGTTTTGTCATATTTTCTGCCATACAAATACACTCATCATTACACCTTATCCCCACATTTTGTCAATAATATATCACTAATTACACCATAAACCTCCATTATCTCTTTTTATTCATCCTATGTGGTTAATACATAATTTTCCATATTTTTAGTGATTAAAAGGATGATTATACAATAGTTTTGCTAATGATGGTTTAATAATATGTTTCTATGTCCAAACAATATGTTCCCGCACTCCAATTCATATGGTACTAGAAGGTTCTACAGTCAATTGGTACCTTCACAGTCATTTAGTACCCACACTCCAGGTCATCCAATACTCACACTCCAAGTCATCTGGTACTCACACTCCAAGTCATCCGGTACCAAAAGGTTCTATAGTCAACCTGTATCTGCATAGTCATTCAGTACCCACACTTCATTTCATCCGGTACTCATCTCATCCAATACCAATTCTATTCTTGTCTGATACCAATGTTGTGCTTGTCCGGTACCAATGTTGTGCTTTTCCAGTACCAACATCAACAACAACCTGGTACTAGAAATAATTCAAAATTTTGAAATGCTTCTAGAAGAAAATCGAGGACATGGGTTTTGTCTAGAACAATGTTTACATGCCAAAACATAAGTTATAATTCATCCATATCACACGTGTGGACCTACAACTTATGGGGAATTATTCTACAAAAATTAGCAAAAATCTCAAGCTGCCAAATTGCACCTCGATTTCTGTGCAGATGGCATCAGATATAAACATTATACGAAATGGGTTTTGTCTAGAATGTGGAAAATTGAGTATCATGAGGGAAATTTTTCAAAATGGGAATTATTTTGGAATATATGGGTGGATCCCTAACTCGAATCTGCCTAAATTACAATAAAACCCAGATTTTTGTGATGTTGCTCAAAAATTTGTAAAATTGGTTTTAACCAAAATTTGAGTTTGGGGGATTCAGTTCTATCATCTCTCTTTGGATTTCATGTATAAGTAAGAGCCTCATAGGGATGAGGAGGAACCATCATTATTATTTAAATTTTGTATTTGGGAGAAATTCATCATATTCGAGACATGAAATTGATGAACAAAATGTTGTAATCAAAGATTTTGATTTCTAAGAAACAAGAATAGTTCATGGCTAAGATTTGATGCATAATTCCAGTTCTAATCTGAATTAGTCTTCCAGGAGCATGCCTAGGTCGGGTAGGGCCCTTGATCCGGGTATGTCCTTGTTGCTATTTCTTTTGCTAATTAGTTTGTAAATTTGATTTGATTTGATTTCCATGCACTTTGTGTTTCAATTCAACAATTTGATTCTGAAATTGGTTTCATGAACAAATCGAATTTATTCCCTTCCACTCAAAGCATCATCATTTTGTACTTAACCTCAATCATACTCCTTTTCCAAGCTTCTAATATATGTGTTTTCATGCTTCTCTATTTATGTGCTTAATGATTATTTGACCAATGATTCAATGCTTTGTGCCTTGCTTTAATTATGCCCATTTATGCTTGATTAATTTTTCATCTATTTGTTTCTCACATTATTGAATAGTGTTTTTCCTTCCTAGCTATGTCAAATGCATAAAACAAAGTTTTGATCTTTATTTGGATATTTGAATTCATTTATGAATAGAAGGCACATAAGCATAGGTTCAAAACTGCACTTATTATTTAGGATTTAGAGTGTGTGCTATCCTTCATGATGTGCTTACAGATTGATTACCCATGCATGGGCATTTACATTTGTTTATGAGTTGTTTTCCCTTCTCTTTTCTTCATTCTTTGCACCCAGAACTTGCACATTAGCACACACCACCCGTTATGCATATATTCATTTTTATTCATCTTCTTTCCTTTCTTGGTTGATTGCAAATCCTCTAAGTTAGACAATTGTCACCAAGAATCCATTTCATTTTCTTCAACCATTTTTCCATCTTTTATTTGACTGTCTACATTCAACCTTTTGATTCAACTATAAAAGCATTCCTCCCTTCTTTATGATTATTCTTTGTTGAGTTATACAATGTACATTGAAAATTCCATGCTCATCTCTTCTTAACCCATCTAACATTCATCTTTCTTGACAGAGTTGGTATTTATTTTCTATCGCATAAGAATTTCAATTCTTTACTTCACATCTCTACAACATCATCTTTACTTATTCCTTCTCCTTCTTCTCCATGATTGATGAATCTGACTGTGGAATATTTTGAGTTTATATTTAATTTGCAACCTTATTTGATTGCCTTTTGCTTAAGATTGATTTTAGATTGCTTTCATCAAATTTCCTATAGTTTGCTTTCAGATTGCTTTATTTTCCTGTACCTTTGGATTCCTTGCACTTTAATTTCCTACATTGTAGATTTGAAGATTGTTTTGTCGACTTTATATTAGTTATCCTAGGCTCTGATCCCGCATTCCATGTGCCTGCACCTCAAAGGTTACGAGCCCCGGTTGATAATTAAATGTGGGAATTAATCGTGAATATATTTATCCCAACACTGATTCAACAGATCAATTTACATATCGTGTTACAGGTTTGGTTAATCAAATAAGACAGAATGGTGATGATCTAGCAGATCAAAAGGTTGTAGAAAATGTTTAAGAAGTTTTCCTAGAAAATTTGATTCAATTGTTGTGATAATTCAGGAATCTAGAGATTTGACTATATATTTTATGGACGAGTTGGTTGGTTCCTTGAAAAATTATGAAGACAGGTTGAACATGAATGAAAATACCTCATTGGATCATGCATTCAAAACAAAAATGAAATTCTATAGAGGTAGAGGAAGAAGAAATCCAGGATTCATAGGAAGAGGAAGAGAAAGAAACAATTCTCAAAGAGAAGAAAGAAAGAATCCAGATCCAAGAGGAAGGAGAGATCAAAATTTTAGCTCAAGAAAAATCAATAACAATCAGGCACCATAAAGGTATGAAAAATCAAATATTCAATGTTATTACTGCAAGAAGTATGGTCATGTTTCAAATAAATTACGAAAGAAACAAGCAAATATGAGAAAGAAAAATGCAAATTCCTCTGAGAGTAGTTTTGAGACATTGTTTATTACATGTAATGTAGCTCAAGAAAATGCAAGTGACATTTGGTTTCTTGATAGTGGTTGTAGTAATCATATGACTTAAAATAAAAATTTGTTTTAGAATTTAGATACATTAGTTAAATAAAAAATTTAATTGGGTAATGATAACATTGTAGAAGTCATGGGAAAAGGTGTTATTACAATAATGTCAAAGACTAGTAGGAAAACTATTCTCGATGTTTATTTTGTACCTGGTTTGAAGCATAATATCATAAGTGTGGGACAACTTACCCAAAAGGGTTATAGAGTTGTTTTTGAAAGTAATGCATGCACTATATTTGATATTCTTCTCAGTAAAATGGTGATTGAAAAGGTTGAAATGAAAAACAATAGAATGTTCCCACTTCGCATACAAAGTGAAAGGATGGAGAAAATTGGAGCAAGTTTCAAGGAATCAAGTCAATATCAAGCATGGGTATGGAACTTGAGGTATGGTCATCTAAATTTCAAAGGATTGTGTTTGCTGCAAAGAAAGAAAATGGTAAGCGGTTTACCCCCTATTCAAGCACCAATAAGTTCATGTGAAAGTTGTATTTTGGCCAAGCAACATAGGAAACATTTTCCAAAACAAATGTCATATAGAGTTTGGGAACCCTTAGTTGTGCATACAGATTTATGTGGTCCATTGAAAACACCTTCATTACGGGGGAGCATATATTTTCTAAAATTCATTGATGTTATAGTAGAAAAACATGGGTTTATTTCCTCAAACACAAATTTGAAAAATTTGACAATTTTAAGCAATTCAAGGCATTGGTTGAGAAATAGAGTGGCCTATCCATTAAGATATTAAGATCAAATAGAGGAGGATATTACAAGTCAAATGAGTTCTTGGATTATTGCAGGTATCATGGAATAAATAAGAAGCTCACTACAAGCTATACACCTCATTGGAATGTTGTAGTAGAAAGGAAGAACCATACAATAATGGAGATGGAAAGAAGCATGTTGAAAGGAAAGAATCCATCTAATGAATATTGGGTTGAAGCAGTAGCGTGTGTATTTTATATATTCAGAAAGAGTCCAACAAATATTGTGAGGGGCATGATTCCTCAACAGGAATCAAGTGGTAAGAATCATAGTGTTTCTCATTTTAGAGTACTTGGTTTTATTGCATATGCACATGTGCCTAAAGAAACAAGGAGTAAATTGGATGATAAAAGTGAAAAATGCATTTTTATTGGTTATGATGAACAATCTAAGGCATATAAGTTGTGTAACCCTATAACCAAGAAACTTATTGTAAATATTGATGTAATTATTAGTATAAATTAAGGGTAGTGTTGGTTAAATTAATTTCTACCAACCACATTTAAAATTGAAACTTCTACCAACCTTTGTAGCACCCCTGTTTCCCCCAGCTTGTAATTAATCATTAATCATAATCATAATGCTATGGCATGGGAACAATGTAAATGTATTATTGTTTGAATTGCAAACAACTGACTGTGGGGATGAAGCCTTGAAAGTACTAGCCATGATATCACTAGAGGAAAGAATGTAAAAACTATAAGAGAGGGTTCATTATATCGAATGAGCCCAAATTTCCCTTGTTGAGGATAACAAACCTCCTTCAGTTCCTAAGGAGGAATAAATTAATGAAGAAAGGACCGGTGGTTGAACCATCAACCACCCCCATGAATGGAATCATGATCTAGCTATAGCAAGTCAACCTGAAGTACCACAGGGCCCTGCAGACCTAGACTGACCCGAGTTTCCTTTTGACAGAAGGAACAAGATAGGAAGGATAACCTTCTCAAGGAAGGATGTGCATGAAAGGCATGAAAAGAATAAAAGGGAAGATAAGATAATGCAGGTAGCTCTCTAGCTGAGAACGAAACCTGAGTAGAAGGTCATAATCTTAATGTTGAGGAAGCATCTGATAAACCTTGCAGAAGCTGTGAAAGGGAAAGGACCTTTGATAATTGGCATAAATTCCCTAGTGATATCATGGCTTGGCACAGGGGTGGCTGGAGCACTAAGAATGAACTCCTCTGAGCCTATGGTTGGGTGTAAAGGTGGAAACCCATAGTCAGTTAGTTGGTTGCAACATAAATAGATAAGTATTCTCATATCCTTTCTAATTGAACTATAACTGTAGATTAAAGTTGGATATCCTATGAATGTTGTCAGGATATGCATGTTTTATTGATGATTAAACTGTATCCCTTTATCTTTGCTTGATTGTGTATTTAATAAAGTAAGGAAATATATGGTTTGTATATATATAAATGCTCGAGCCCTATAGTAGCTTAAGTTTAAGTAGATGAACTGTGAGTTCATCGACCTTGGACATAGTTTCTCATATGCATGTCGATACCCTAGCTGTTTTGAGTATCCTCGAAAAACAAGTTTGTTAATATTAGGAGAAAGATGGAAAAGCATGTGCTAGTGCCTAAGTCCTTCAGGACTAATGAAGCTCAGGAAGAATAGCGAGATTTAAGTCTCTAAAGGGAAGATCCTTTCATTTGAAAGATGAGTGAAAAAGATCCATTTGGAAGGACTCAAGGTCTATCGTGATCGCTGGATTTGGAGAAGGAACTTAGGTGTTAACTCCTCGACTCTTTCAGTCTTCACGATTTTGGTGAAATTTTATATTCTTCGTAGGGGAGATGGATCCTCCGAACCCTCGGAGCTTGAAGTTAATCTGGGTCATATATATGAGGATGCACAAGAGATATCCCAACCGTTGGATCTACGATGTAGTCAGCTTGATGCTGACCAACTCCGAGAGAAAATAGGAGTTTGCATCGCATAAATTCTTAAGGCCAGAGCCGCGAAGTAACAAGGACCATCAATCCTTGGATTCTTCATGATCCTTCTCAACCATCGATATACAGAGGATGTGTGGTGTTATATCCTTTAGTCCAGAGACTAGGCACTCTGGGGGATTTGAGGTGTGGTGTATCGATAATCTTTGAAGCCCAAAGTGATGAGAGTTGTCGATTCAGGGACACTTCAAGACTTTTCCTAACCATCAGATCTAGATTGTGGTCAACCTGATGCTGACCAAATCTGGGAGAAAAGAGGAGTTTGCATGGAAAAACCCCCGAAGGCCAAAGTCGTGGAGTAATGTGAGTCATGGATCTATGGATCTACATGGTCGGATCTTGACCATGAGATTTGAGGGATGTGAGAAGGTTGTTAATATGGTGTGATGTGGAAAGCCGACGTCACTAGGGTGATGTGGAACCACGATCGATGTGCCACATGTTAGCTTGATTTTTTCTTTTCATAGACCTTATATGCCTATTGGAATGTGACATGTGTCACCCCTATCCCTTCCACATGTCAGCCCCTAGTACATTCCCGCCTAGCCAAAGTGGTTGGGGAAGTGACCAAAACTCTGGGAGTTTGGGACTTCGGGACTCCAAAGAATTTGGATTGTAATATTGTAGAGAGTCCAAAATGCCCAAAGGTTAGAGCCACATGGAAAGCTTACGATATTTTGGGAGTTCGGGACTCTAGGAGGTCCTGTGAATGGACAGTAAAGAAGCGTTCAACCTCGAAGTTATAGAGAACCGAAGTGTCGAATTCCATGTTGGCCTACGTGTTGGATGAACATTGATTCTAGTCATGGGATCAGACGATGAATGGACTTCCACTACGGATGAAGGAGTTTGGAGACAATACGTTTGAGGTCGATCCACGTGGGTGCAACAATGCCCTTGACCAATAAACATAGGAAGAACTGGGAAGGGCATATCTGCCAGTCCGGAGCTCAGATTTGAGCATGGAGACAGAGGTTGGAGAGTTCTGGATGAGAAGGACATGATACAAATCCCAAAATTAGGATTTGATATAGTTAAGGAAAACTAAATTATGATGCCCCACCCCCTAAAAGAGCATTTAGGGGTCGGGTGTGTTACAAGTTGGTATGAGACCATGCCAAAAACACTTGGCCTACTTTGGTTCATGCACGAGTCATATGAAAATATTTTTGGAGGACTTTAAAGGGTAGCACTATACCTTACCCCATTCCTAAGAGGTTTAGTCAAACCTCTACTGAAGAGAGGAATGAGATCTTTTACTATGGATAAATGTTTTAGAAATTTTCACTGTATGTTGCTAATGTTTCCAAATAAAGAAGCTGACTTCACTCTACAATCATATGTGTTGTTGTACAGACATAATATTGGGTTACCAAGGGTAGGATGAGTATGTTGTGAATATTACTTCCAAATGTAAATCATCTACAAAAGATCCTTGAGTAGAAGGATGAAAATTTAAATGTCGTTGGGATTTTACCCCAGCGACATTGAATCATGCTATTTTATGGTAGAGGAAGCCAATCATTTCTTTGGGAAAATTATAGTCAATCCTACATGAGTGGGATTATGTTGATGGGCACTAATAGCAAGACTTGGATGTGAACGGATGGAAAGGATCTGTAGCAGTAATAATTACTTATTTAATTAAGGGTTAAACCTTGTATATGTGCATAATCCCTCATTATCAAAGGAATGAGTCTGGTGACCATTCTTTGAAAAGGGAGAGCATGCACAGCTCTTGGGTTTCGAAGGGAATTGAAAAATGAATTTTGTTTCTGGGTACAAGAATTGCTTGGCAGGGTTTTTCTAATCAAGATGATAAACAGAGCTGTAGAAATATAGAGTGATTGAGTGAGAAATCACAACAACCTCCCTTGCTTGGTGGATAGAAAACTAATTTTCCATAATTCTTGTGGGAGGAGGAGAGTGGCCTCTATCCCTGATTGTTGCTGAATAGAAGGAAGAATTCTAGGTGTAATGGTTAAGACTGATTATGACCTAAAGATACTCTGGATTTCTGAACTAGAATACTTAGTAAGTAAAATAACTTGAAATTGCATTTGGGCTTTAAGGGAATAGTCCAAATATTATTAGAAATTAAATACTTATTATAATTAAGGAAAAATGGTTGATTAAATTTTGATCCTGAATGTGGTAAAGGAAGTGTTGGGGCACTTCTAGAATCCTAATGGGTGATATTGACATCCAATGGTGGATGGTAGCCATATAGATATAGTTGGACCCTAGTGAAGGGAATATAGAAAAGGATTTCCTTGATCAAAAGGTCTGTTGATCAAGACTAGTTGGAAGCTAGATTGGTTTTTATATTACCTTAGTCATGGTTATAATTTCCCATATTGTATTTATGAGTGGGAAATGATTTCATGAAAATTGAGGCAAGAGTTTTTTCTTTCTAGTTGTTATCACATAAGAAGGGAAATATAGTTATGACTATGTCTATTAAACTGGCAGGTGGATATCTTGTGAATGACTACAAGCTCTCAACTGAGAGGGAAGTTAAGTGTTGAGTGTCCCTATGAGGATTTTCATATGGATGGCAACAATATCCTTGGAGGAATATCTAGAAGCATGATATGTCCATGTGCATGTATGACATGGAAAGGGTGCAAGCAATGAGCTTGCATGGTGAATGTTTGGCTAGGTTTGTATGTGTTTGAATTCATGGGTTAATGCATTGTGAGGCTTCTTGACATGAAGATTGATATTAATACCAATTAGGTATGAATGATATTAAATGTCAAAGTGATGCACATGCACGATGTAAGGATAAATGTATACTAAAGGCACAATATGGTTGCCTTGATGAATGATATGTAAGACAAGCATTGCACTTGCTAATATTGAATGAATATCATGGATGCATGGTTGACTCCATTCTAAAGAGTCATGAGAGTTCTATTTTGAAATATGGCTTAAGGGGAATGTACTCCATTTCCACATGAAAGACAAACATAAATAAATGAAAGAGTAAATGAGAAAGGATGGTATGTTGTCAGGATAAGAGGCAAATGCTTATTCCTTGAGGATCACCTGAGAATGATTTTGAAAAATAATAAGATGACTAATATTAAAGTAGAGATGTATGTAGGCTGTGAAATATACCCTTGGAAACTACACATAGGATTTTGGTTATGCATATGGTTAAGTACATCATGGATGTAAGTTAACAAAACCATAATAAATTTGGATGCATAATCTGGATGCATGACAAAGATTCATGTTTATATTACTTATGGAATATTTGGTAAATAGTTGAAGCTAACTCAAGGTTGAGGCCATCATATATAGTGATGGATATGCAATAAGGAAGTTTCATGCTGAGGGAGTTCCCTGTGGAGGAACTATGTAAAGACTCTGCTAGGAGGATAGAGTCACAACCTTGATAACTTCTGAGAATTAAGAAGTGAGATACAAGCTTATCTCTCTCTCTCTCTCTCTCTCTCTCTCTCTCNACATTTTGAAAAACATCATGTAATGAATATAAGAGTAATAATGAATCTTGACCATTTTGATAACTCAATGGTAATGTGCAGGATGCAAAGGTTCATGATTCATTATGGACAAAAGCATTTTCTATTAGAGCATGTTGATGTATCCTAAGAGTTAGGATGATTCTAACAAAGGTTTCTCAAGAAAAGAGAAGAACGATCACAATAAGAAGTAGATTGCATAAGTAGAGGGGGAGAAAAGGAGGAACACTTTTCTCACCCTAAGAACTCAAAATTGTTTAACAGAGCCCTAGGATTAAAAGAGGAGTTGTGGAAACTAGTACAACTATTAAAAGGAAAATAAACCCCCTGACTATCATTAAATGAATAGGCATGGATGAGCCATGTTAATTAAAGCCAACGAGGCCTTGGAAAGTAACTCATTTGGACTGAAATCCCAAGGCTGTGTAGAAGAGTTGGATCAAGGAGGAGTTCTTTGACTCCTTCCTGGATGTTGTTGTAATTCTCTAGTACGAGAGATGGATTTACTAATGCAAGTAAGTGTTTGACATCATCAAGATTATGGTTACATGATTGTAGAAACAATTTAAATTGTTTGTGTTTCATTCATGGAAACATTAAGGATAATGTGGAAAAGTGCATAAGGATACGCTAGGACATATCTGAAAACTTTTTGTTGAAGAGATACATACATTTTTACCTTGTCTGACAATTAATATAATCATGATGTATGACGTGTAGAAAGGAATTAGAGTTGTTGAGAAAGACAATTGCCAATGGTGAAAAACCTCAAGCAAAGGATGACTATGAAAAGGTTGTTGTTAAAAGTTTGTTGAAGGAAATTTTGGAGCCCCCATGAAGCACTAATGATGAGGTAAAAGAACGGGGGTGGGGTGGGGTGCTAGAAGCTAAAACATGTATAAAAATGTTCATACTTGTATGGAATAAGGTATGAATGGATTTGGTAAGAATCCCTTATGAAAATATTTCATTTTCTTACTAACATGCGAATAATTTTGAGTGGATATTGTATGCCATTGCTACCCAAGCAGGGCCAGATTTAGGAAAGAAGAATCTGAATAATATAGAGAGGAAGTCTATGCCAGTCAAGGATGATTTATAATCCTTACAATAAAAATAATGAGTAAGGAGTACCATGGATAAAATGACCAATCTAGCGAGATTGGGAATAAAGGTGCTCATAGTTAGCAGATTGCATGGAATGCATTGAGGAAATGCATGTTTGCATAAGAGGGTAGACAATGGATTTACCATTAAGGAAGGAGGACCTTCCAATACTCTAATTGAATTGTAGAGGTGTTAAAGAAAATATAATTCTGGGAGGCCATGAGTGTTGGCACCCTGGTTACTAATGAAGGAAGAATGCTTGGGGGCATTCAAGAGAAACTTTTAGTTTCATATGTGTTGATTTGGGATCATGATCATCATGTAGTCGGAAGCATAGTCCTACTGCAACAATGAATGAGAATGAATAATACATATGGTGAAGTGACTAGTTAAGCTCCAATGCACCATGGCAAAGTACTTTTCATAAAATGTGGCAAACTTGAAATCAATGCAAGGGTGTATTGGGTGTGAATGTGGCCACGAAAATTGGCACATTGATTAAAGACATTTGGTATTTGAATTGCATCTAGAAAATTTAGTATGTTGAAAGGATGTATATGTAAATAATGATGTTTCCTTTTTATTTGTATCCTTGAATAGATGAAAATGACTTGGACTTTTAGTATGCATGATTTTGAAAATATAATGTGCATTAAAACTAACAATTTGTTTGGCGGAGGAACATTGAAATTGCAGGAAGAAAAGGGTCTTGGATATGGAAATGTTGTAATCCCATAAGGAATACCAATTTACTGCTGATCCAAACTGCAAGGCATGGTATTTCCTTTTTGAGAAAGTGAATTTGATTGTTAGTATGCACAATTCTGAATTTGTTTGTGAGCCACTGAAAGTGTGCGACGAAAATATAATGTGCATGAGAACTAACAATTTGTTTGGCTGAGGAATGTTGAATTGAAGGAAGAAAGAGTATTGGATATGCCATTATTGTAAGCCCATACAGAAGACCAATTGCATGCTGAGATAAACTGCTATGGGGAGGAAAATCCCATGCTTGTGAATATGTTCCATGTCTAGAAAAAATCTGGAAAAACAAAATGTGGAATTGGAAGACCAATTTCCTACTGAGCCAAACTGCAAGGCATAGTATTTCCTTTTTGAGAAAGTGAATTTGATTGTTATTATGCACAATTCTGAAATTGTTTGAGCCACTGCAATTGTGCAGTGAAAATATAATGTGCATGACAACTAACAATTTGTTTGGCTGAGGAATGTTGAATTGCAGGAATAAAGTGTATTGTATATGTCATTATTGTAAGCCCATAAGGAAGACCAATTGCCTACTGAGATAAATTTTTATGGGGAGGAAATTCCCATGCTTGTGAATCTATTCCCTATGTGGAACAAATATGGAAAAACAAAATGTGGAATTGGAAATCTGTAGGTGAAAGATTTGCAATAAAAGTTTGAAATTCATAATGTATGATGATGTCTCATGAATTTATGTATACCTGTGATACATGTGAGAAGAAAAGGACATATGAAGGCTATCAAACTAAAAAGCATGAAAAATGGCTATTGTTGAGCCATGAGAACCCTGTGGTAAGCCATGATCGCCTAGAATATGTTGTGTTGAGGTAATAAAACCCGAAGGGATGCCTTGACAGATAAAGTATGAGGGAAGCCTCAACTGCAAAGCTCAATAAAGTCTCTGGAATTATTCCTGTGAGAGAAAGCCTTGGCAAGGAAATATGTATCACCTGAGGAACTGTATAGCAGAGAAGGGGATTCCTAAGCCTGGGCCTGGAGAGTGAATGACCACAAGAAAGAGGAGAATCTGATAATTCTTGTAAACTATTTATTGGAATCATGCACACAATGGGTACACCTCACCTGTAAGGCTCAATGAATCCTCTGGAATTATTCCTGTGCGAGAAAACCTTGGCAGGGCAAGATGGATCACCCGAGGAACTGTATAGCAGAGAAGAGGATGCTTGAGCCTGGGACTAGAGGGTGAGTGACCACGAGAAAGAGGAGACTTTGATAGTTCTTGTAAACTATTGATTGGGATCATGCACACAATGGGTATGTCCAGGAAAAATAGTGAGCTTGGATAACAAGACAACCACATGGATACAAATCCTCAAACTGCACAGATACATATTGTGATAATGAAATGTTTTCACATGAAACTATGATTAATGTACTTGTTGTCCAAGAATTTTTTAAGGAAGGCGAAGAAGGCCAAGAGGCTGAAAAGGACCTGACCAACCGAGGATAGTGTTCCTTTTAAGGTGGAGGAGATTTTAACATCGTTGTTTCCCCCAACTTGTAATTAATCATTAATCATAATCACCATGCTATGGCATGGGAACAATGTAAATGTATTATTGTTTGAATTGCAAACAACTGACTGTGGGGGTGAAGCCTTGAAAGTACTGGCCATGATATCACTAGAAGAAAGAATGTGAAAACTATAAGAGAGGGTTCATTATATCGAATGACCCCAAATTTCCCTTGTTGAGGATTAAAAACCTCCTTCGATTCCCAAGGAGGAATCAATTAATGAAGAAAGGACCGGTGGTTAAACCATCAACCACCCCCATGATTGGAAGCATGGTCTAGCTGCAAAAGGTCAGCCCAAAGTACCACAAGGTCTTGAAGACCCAGGCTGACCCAAGTTTCCTTCTGACAAAAGGAATGGGATAGCAAGGATAACCTTCTCAATGAAGGATTTCCCTGTAAGGCATGAAAAGAATAAAAGGGAATATGAGATAACCCAGGGAGCTCTCTAGTTGAGAACGAAACCTGAGTAGAAGTTCATAATCTTGATATTGAGGAAGCATCTGATAAACCTTGCAAAAGTTGTGAA
Source organism: Picea engelmannii (assembly GCA_009831015.1). Taxonomy (NCBI): domain Eukaryota; kingdom Viridiplantae; phylum Streptophyta; class Pinopsida; order Pinales; family Pinaceae; genus Picea; species Picea engelmannii. The sequence goes on along the minus strand of ML790517.1, from coordinate 126,053 downwards.
AGAGAAAGGACCTTTGAGAATTGGCATAAATTCCCTAGTGATATCATGGCTTGGCACAGAGGTGTCTAGAGCGCTAAGAATGAATTCCTCTGAGGCTATGTTTGGGTGGAAAGGTAGACACCAATAGTCAGTTAGTTGGATGCAACCTGAATAGATAAGTATTCTCATATCCTGTGTAATTGAATTGTAACTGTAGATTAAAGTTGGATATCCTATGAATGTTGCCAGGATATGCATATTTTCTTGATGATTAATTATATCCATTTATCTTTGCTTGATTGTGTATTTAAGAAAGTAAGAAACTATATGTTTTGTATATGTAAATGCTTGAGCCCCGTAGTGGCTCAAGTTTAAGAAAATGAACTGTGAGTTCGTTGACCTTGGACATAGTTTCTCGTATGCATGTCGATACCCCAGTTGTTTTGAGTCTCTTGGGAAAAGGAGTTTGTTAAGCTCAGGAGAAAGAGCGCAAAGCACACACCAGTGCCTAAGTCTTTCAGGACTGATGAATCTCAGGAAGGATAGTGAGATTGAATTCTTGAAAGGGAAGATCCTTTCATTTGGAAGATGAGAAAACGAGATCTGTTTGGAAGGACCCAAGGTCTGTCATGATTGTTGGATTTGGATAAGGAACGTAGGTGTTAACTCCTCGACTCCTTCAGCCTTCATGAGTTCAGTGAACTTTGGTATTCATCATAAGGGAGAAAGATCCCCCGAATCCCCGAAGCCCTAAGTTAATATGGGCCATAGATCTGAGGACACCCAAGAACTATCCCAACTGTCATATCTACAATGTATTCAACCCAAAACTAACCAAATTCAGGATAAAAGAGGAGTTCGCATCGCATAAATACCAAAGGTCTGAGCCACGGAGTAAGGAGGACCATCGATCCTCGGATTCTTCAGGATCCCTCTTAGCCATTGATATACAGGGGACGTGTGGCACCATATCCTTTAGTTTGGAGAATAGGAACTCTAGGGGATTTGCGGTGTGGTGTGTCAATAAGATTCGAAGCTTGAAGTGATGAGATTCATTGATTCGGGGACGCTTCAGGAATTTTCCTAACCATCAGATCTAGGTTGTGGTCAGCTCGACACTGACCAAATCCAGGAAAAAAAAGGAGTTTGCATTGAAAAAACCTCAAAGGCCAGAGTCACGTAGTAATGTGAGTCTTGGATCTATGGATCTATGTGGCCATATCTCGACCATGATATTTTAGGTATGTGAGAAGGTTGTCAATTTGGTGTGATGTGGCAAGCAGCCATCACTAGGGTGACGTGGACCCACGATCGATGTGCCACATGTCAGATCGATTTGTGCTTTTTGTAGACCCTATATTCCTATTGGAACATGACACGTGTCACCCTTGGCCCTTCCATGTGTCATTCCCTGGTATGTGCCCGCTTAGCTGAAGTGGTTAGGGAAGTGACCAGAATTTGCGGAGTCTGGGACTTCGAGACTCCAGAGTATTTGGAGTGTAGTATTATAGAGAGACCAAAAGGCTTGAAGTCTAGAGCCATGTGGAAACCTTACGGGACTTTGGGAGTTTGGGAATTTGAGAGATCTCGTGCGTGGATAGTAAAGAGGCTTTCAACGTCGAAGCATCGTAGTGTCGAAATGTTGAATTCCCTATTGGCTTGTATGTTGGATGAAGATTGAGTCCAGTCGGTGGATCGGACAGTGGATGGAATTCCACAGTGGATGAAGGAATTTGGAGGCAATATGTGTGAGGTGGATCCACATGGGCACTACATGGCCCTTGACCAATAAATGCAGGAAGATGTGGGAAGGGTGTATTTTCTAGTCCGGAGCTCAGATTTGAGCATGGAGGCAGAGGTTGGAGAGTTCTGGACAAGAAGGGCGTTATAAAAATTTCAGAATTAGCATTTGAGATAGTTAAGGAAAACTAAATTATGATTCCCAACCCTTTAAAAGAGCATTTAGGGGTCGGGTGTGTTACAACCTCCAACAATTGTTCATCCACCGACACACATAGATATTTTCTTAGTCCCATGAACTCTCTTGGTCTTTGGGATCCTTCCAGAGACCTCTGTAAATAAGAGGTGATTGTATTCATTTTAGAAAGGTTATGTCAAGTTTTTTGTTTGATTTTAGTCTGGCGTGTTTTTTCCTCTGCCCACTTCAATAAGATCTAGGTCAACTTGTGGTATGCGTAACTTCTGCATATGAACTCCAATTGAGGTGATCTTCACACCGTTGGAAATATATCAAAGTATATACTAACATGAATAGGATATACTTAATATCATAAATTCTTTACACCAAAAATAGTAGTTTAAGTCCTCAAATGAGTTCAAGAAGGTTCAAGACCTTGAATCACAGAGTGGGACTTGCCCCTAAAGTGGGCTCTGCAAGTGAATAGTTCCAAATTTTCCACTCAAAATGTACCAAACTAGATGAAAAATTATATAATTATCCATTCAACAAATAAATAAAAGAATATGGTGACCACAACACATAAAAATAAATGCGACAAGATTGTAATCACAATGCAAAGAGGAAAATATCCAAAGAAGCATTGAAAACACTATGATGTATATGGACACATGGAAAAAAGGTGTTGGAAGCTCTATTCGAAGCTAAACTCAAAATTCTACAAGTCCCAAAAAGAAGAAATGTTAGCTAAACAATAAATAGTAGTAGACAATACTTTTGATGTGGACGAAAACCTAACTTGCACCACACTATGACAATCAAGGGAAAATAGATAGAAACAAACTATTCCAAATCAAATTTCAAGTGAATAATTGAAAGGTAAATGATATGTTTGATATTGGATCTCAATGTAATTTGATTGTTGAAACCTTAGTTGATGAGCTTGGTCTAGAGACTTATGATCTAGTACAACAATATTTATTGAGATAGTTATAAGAGAAATATGCCATGAAAATCACCACAATATATGAAATTAGGTTTTCCATTAATGTTGATTATGTTGACGAAGTAGAATGTGATGTAAGACCTATTGAAGCACATGGAGTGATGTTTGGTAGTCCCTACTTATGACATAGTGATGTAGCCTTCTACTAAAACGAAAACAAATATCTCTTGGTCAAAGGAGATAAGGTCTACCTTGTCACAACACATGAAAGGAAAAAAAAAATCCTTGGTGAAAACGAAGCAAGGAAAAACAAAAAAATGATTAATACATATAAGAGGCAACTAGACATCATATATGATGGAGTAGTGGACTTGGAGAAATTAGTGTAGGCCAAGTTTCCATCCTATCCAATCATGTTGAAATGTTTTAGACCAAAATATTTATAATGGAAAGGCATGATAAAAAAAAAATGGATTGCTGACAAAGAAATTGTTTCTTCTAATGGAATTTTATGTTTAGGTTTAATGCTTAGGTTGCAAGTATAATGATATTAAATTCTTCATAAAAAAACTAGGTAAAAATATATTTTCATTCCTTCAAAAGTTTTATGGATGAAAATGTTTTGACTATGGAGAGTGATGGACAAGTTGAAAGGATCTTGTTAGCATCATGCTCCACATCAAAGACATAGAGAAGGGAAAATAATAACAAAAAATAGACTATAGAAAAGTATATATGGATACGTGGTATAAAGGATTATGGTGGTGTGGAACCTACTCCAAACTACACAAGCTAGGCTGTGTGGAAGGTTCATGCACATAATGAAAAGTACATAAATATTTTTACCATGTGGATCATTGGGCATAGAAAGAAGAGGAAATTACTTTGGTGCTCTACTCTCCACACAGTACAAAATGTCAAGGAAAGAGAATGAGAATAAAAGGACATTCTTGACCTTTTAATAAAAGACTGCATATTATGATGGAGCTCCACCTCCACATAGAAGGAAGAAGCAGAGCCCCAAGACAAACAAGGAGAATTCCTACCAATCTGCATGGCAAATGATGTAGCCACAAATTAGTGCTGACACGTGGATAACCCAATGAATTGGAAGATGCAACATGGCATCCACGCCAGGAAAAGTAACCTTAAGAGAAATAGGAGGTGGTTATGTTGGATGGGTTTCATTGACAAAATTTGGAGGTCTAGTAGGCAAATGGAGGAAATTGAAAAAGTTTGGGAGTCTCTTGGAATTTCACGTAGAAATAAATTTACAGATGAAGGCATCAAAGAGGTATTACTTAGACAAGAAAATGAGATTTTCTTGAACATTCAAAATTTTTGGAGCAATATAAATTGAAATCTTGGGAAATTAAGGGCATATAGGCAGGAAAAGGAAGTTTGAGAACATGAAACCTAAGGACAAAGAAGAGTGTACGATATTTTCCATTTTAAAAGAGGATGAGATCATAGCCAAGATGTCATTTGCAAAACATAGTTAAGGAGTAACAGTACAAAAAATATTATTAGAGAGTGTATAACTTCCATTCATAATAATTCTTGAGCATTTAAAGAGCCAAAAAAAGGGCATTTCATACTAATTTTCCCAAATGGGTTTCCAAGGTGAAATATTTGTGATAGTATTGTATTTATGATTGATTTATTCAACATCATATTATGTTTTTAAATACATTGTGAAAGTATTATACAATCAAAATCAATTCATGCTAAACGAGACAATTGAACAAGTTTGGGAGTCTCTTGACTCTTCGGGTAGAGACAAATTGATAAAGGGAGGCAATAAAGAGGCATAATTGAGACAATAAAAAGGGATTTGCTCAAACATTGAGAATCTCTAAAGCATTGGAAATTGAAATCTTAGGGACATTAATGGGACAGAGGTGGGTAGAGGAACACTCATAATTGAATCTTGATGATAAAATGGAGTGTAAGTGGTTATCCATGAGAAACAAGGATTATCTCATAACCAAGTTGTAATATGAAAAATATATCCAAAATGTATTAATTCAATTTGTAACAATTCCTAAACATATAAAAAACCAAATTTGGTGATTTTTTCAAATGGATTTCTAGGATAAAATGTGTGTTATTAATGTATCTATAATTGAATTATTTAAAAATGTTCTTTGTATTTAATTACTATATGAAAATATTATACAATAAAAACTAATACACTTAAAATTCCATAAGTGTAGGTAATTAAACTCGATCATAGAATTCAAGCTATTACATAACCATGAAATGAATCATGTAAAAGACAAACATAATAGTAAATATAATATAATATAATATAATGAAACCCACACACCATGGTTTGGATTCATCCTTATTTATATTATTAAAATAACACATATATCACATGGCAAATTCAAATTCATATATTTAAATTTTTTATATACAATATTAATATTAATATAAGATAAGAATATTATCAAAAATTGATCACTATGAAATGAATCATGTAAAAGATACACAAATTGTCATTAAAATATAGACAAAGAAACCTAGACACCATTCATCTTTATCTATAATATTAAAATAATATATAACATATGGAAAAATTCAAATTCATGAATATATTTAATTTGTTACTAAAATATAGACAAATAAACCTAGACACCATTCATCTTTATTTATAATATTAAAATAATATATAATACATGGAAAAATTCAAATTCATGAATATATTTAATTTGTCACTAAAATATAGACAAAAAAAAATCTTAGACATCATTTATCTTTATTTATAATATTAAAATAATATATAATATATAAAAATATTCAAATTCATGAATATATTTAAACTTATGATGTACAATATTAATACTAGATGTACTATATTAATACTAATACTAGTATAGGATAAAGATTATCCAAAATGTATTCAAACTATAACACATAGCCCTGGAATGAATAATTTAAAATACATTCCTAAAAATTCAACAAAATATAGCATAGACAATGAAATAGACATCAAGATTTGCATTCATATTTATCTTTATTTATAGTATTAGAATAACTCATATAACATATAACAAATTCAAATTAACATATTTAAAGTTTTGATATGCAATGATAAAAATAATATAAAATAAAAATAACTAAAATAAATTCAAATTAACTATAACACATCCCATGAAATAAATAATATAAAAGACATACATAAATAAACACTAAAATATAGTATAGACAATAAAACCTCAACATCAAGATTTTGTATTATTTTTAATTATAATATTTTAAAACAACAAGATAAATTTAGATTTAATATATAATATATAATATTAATATTAATATTAATAAGGATTATTCAAAATCACTTCCTTTGAAGTTAACTATACATAACAAAAACTAAGAAATTTGTGATACTTAGTAATACCACATGATCAAAGTTCCTAGGCATACCATTTCCAAATATTTTGATGATCAATAATATTAGAGAAAGAATCTCCAAAACTACCCTCTTTTCAACGAATAATACAAACCAAAATTTACAAAAAAAAATTAAGTATCAAAGTTCGAGGACATAGTGCATTCTTAATTATAAGAAACTGTTGTATATTGTATAACTTTAATTTTTCTAAGTTTATGAATATTGTTAAAAAACAAGTTAAAGCTAGGAGTATATATTTCAGTTGTTTTGAAGGTGTTGACTTATTTATATATTTAAAAATGTGAATTAAGTAATATAAAATCAAGTTAAAGCTAGAGTATATATTTCAGTGGTTTTTGAAGGTGTTGACTTATTTATATATTTAAAAATGTGATTTAAGTAATATAAAATTGAGATTTCATCAATAATTACTTTATATTATCAAAAAATAATTAAAAATATAAAGCATTTAGAATATACCTAATTTTTTATATATAATTTTTATCAAAATTTAATGTTATTATTTTATTAATTATTCTAACAAATTTATTATATTTTATTATGATGCATCATGATTATGTATTGAAGGGTTTTCAAATAATTTATCTGCTTCATAATTGTTTAATATAACTAACAATAACCACTTTATAAAAGTAGTTGATATAGGGCGATGGACGCCATTAGTTTGGAAACGTGAAAAATGGCGTGATAGATGTATATCAACCACTTTTATAAAATGGTTGTTGCTAATTGACTATCAACATACTTTGGTAACCACCTAAATTAATATATTAATACATAATTAATATATAAATTATTATATAAATTAATAATCCCATGGAGGTTATAGTGGTAGAGGTTGGATAACACGACTGCCACGTGTAACGCGAACACGTGCCCAACTAGTTCTTGATTCCTCCAGACATAAAACATATATATATATATATATATATATATATATATATATATATATATATATATATATATATATATATATATA
>ML790517.1:66895-118683 GCA_009831015.1 Picea engelmannii | reverse complement strand
TAAATTAATGTATATACATTAATGGTCTATTAATTTATTAATATAATATATAATAATAATGTATAAAATAAAGTATTAATTTGCATTAGTGTATAATGTAATATAATAATTAATACATTAACATCAATAAATACAATAGATTATTAAAATATTAATGCATTAATAAAGTAGTAATGCAATGAACTTAACTTTAATGTATTTAATAATCTATTATTAAAGTATTAATTTGTATTAATGTATAATGTAACATATTAAATTATTAATACAATAATAATGTATTAATGCATCAAAGTATAAGTTGACAATTGATTGGTATAATCATTAATGTATTAATATAATGTATAAACTAAAGTATTAATTTACATTAATATATAAAATAACATATTAATTTTTGGATACATTAATATATCAATTAATTTATGCATTAGTGCATTATTAATTTATAAAATGATAAGGTATCATTACACTAATAATGGAAATTAATAATTAAATATATAATATTAATATATTAATGTAATATATATTAAGAGAGAGAGGATATGGACCATTGATGCTCGTGGTGATCTGGTCCATCGATCTGGTTTCATGGATCTGATCCTTGAAAATTTTGGCAACTTGGGTTTTGGGAGTCGGAGAAAAGAGGGAGTTATTTGCCAAAGTCGTGAATCGTGAAATCGCAAAATGCGAGAACCGATCTGGACCATTGGTGCTAGAGGAGATCTTAACCATTGATCTAGTCTCATAGATCTGATGCGAGAAAATTTCGAGAACTTGGGTTTCGGGAGTTCGGAGCATGGAGGGAGCTAACTCCCCAAGTCGCAAAGTCGCGAAACGCAAAATTTGAAAGTGGATCTAGACTGTTGGGGCTAGAAGAGATCCGAACCATTGATCTAGTCACATTGACGGACGCGAGGAAATTTCGAGAACTCGACAATGGAGAGTTTGAAGCATGGAGGAAGTAGTCAACCTAAGTCGCGAAGTCACGATACGTGAAATTGTGAAAGGCGAAAGAGTATCTGGACCACTAATGCCTGAGGAGATCTGAACCGTCGATATGGCCAAGTTGTGAATTTGTGAAGTCGCGAAGGAGACCCAAACTGTCAGTCCAGTCTCATTACTCTTAGGAAATTTTGTAAGCCACTTGGTTTCAGGCATTTTGGCAAGCATATTGGTTGCAGACATTTTTGTAAGCACATAGGCTGAAGGAATCTTTGCTAGTAGACATGATGCAAATATTTTTGTAAGCTCTCTGCTGGAATTTATATAAGGATCCACTTTTATTTACAAAAAAATAAATAATGTAAATTAATAATTAAATATATTATATTAATATATTAATGTAATATATATTGATGATGATGATGTTAATTAACATCCACTAAGATTGAATTGGTCTATCAGACCTTAAGAGGGTAAGTGATTAATTTTGATTCTTTAAAATTGTGTTTCTGTGCTCGAAAAGCATTAAGAGAAGCTTTCCAAGATCACCATACTTTTGTTGAGTTAATAGGTTAGGAAGGTTGGTAGTGTGAAAAATATTTTGAAAATGAGATCTAATATGGGTATAGGTTGGACAATCTAAGAGAAAGTGCTTTTCATCTTCAACTTTCTTAGTGTCACAAAGGTGACACAATTTTTCATCCCATGGCATTTTAGGAGTTGACTAGCTCCCAGTTTCACTATGGAGCTCGTGAGAATTTGTTCTTATCTTACCAAGGCTTATTTTTTTCTTTACACTTGGAAAAACAAATAGATAATTTTGATCTTCTAGATTAGGGTTGATTACATCCTTATAATACCTTAATTTTCTTTCTTCGTCTCACTCTTTGTCACACCACATTTTCTCCTTAAATTTTGATTTGATGTTTTTGGTTAATAGTATCTTTATTCTACAAAATAGTGTCTTCCATGATTCCCCAATAGTTTAGCCAAGGCTCGGCATCTTTATGCCATCCTCACTTGAGTCGATGGTGGTTATGACTCGATTTTGAGGCAATTTTAGGAAGCCTCTTATCTTCCATGTTGTTTAACTTATTCTTATACAATAGGTATCTATTCATAGCCATGCTCTCAATGGGGGAGAGGCTTGTTTCTAAGAGGAGGATGGGATAGGGAGTATTTCATTTAATTTTGAGATTATAGGTTATAAAATTCTTTTGTATTTTATCTATCTTTCTTCAGGATTCACGAGAGATACTACAGCCCCAGAATTCACATCCATAAAGAATATAGGTGTAACAAGAATCTCAAAGAGGAGTTTCTTCTTATCCCAACTCCAAAGATCAATTGATTTACAATTGTTTTCAAGTCCATAATAAGATTTCCATCCGCCAATAATCATTTTCTCAATGTTATAATTCCAATTGATCTTGTGTTGAATATCAATTCCAAGATATTTGTATGAATTCACTTCATCCAAGTTGTTATCGTCATATACGAAGGTATCATAAGGGATCTTATTGGATTTAATAATCATGACCTTAGTCTTATTAGTATTAACAGTCATACCCATATTGGAGCAGAAATCCTTGAGGTTTCTTCATTGGTTTTCAAGAGCATGTGGACTCCTTGCCATAAGAATGATATCATCAGCATAAAGAGGAAGATTGATGACTATACCAGTGAGAGTAGGGCTGACACAACCTGATTTTTCCAAGCAATCTTCTAACTTGTCAATGTATATGCCAAAAAGAGTAAGGGACAAGGGACAACTTTGCTTGAATCCGATATTGTAGTTAACCTCTTTTGACCAGCCCTCAGTGTTTTTAAACTTAGCAATAGCGTTCTCATACATCCTTATTGCAGTAGCCCTCAAGTCGAGAGGAACTTTTATCTCTTTCAACCTACTCCAAAGGTTTTTCCTTGGAACCATGTAAAAATATTTTCTAAAGTCAACAAAACAAAAAAAAGATTGGTTTTAGTATTGCAGAACTCCTTTGCAATAATCCTAAAGGTAACAAGATGGTTCATACGTGAATAATATCTACTAAATCTAGCCTGGCCTTTATCTCTTTTACCATGACTTTCTAGCCAAAGGCTAATCTTCTTTTCCAAAATGATTCCATAAATCTTGGATACAATCGGGCTAATCATAATGGTCCTATAATTAGAGGGAATGTTTCTATCCCCTTTTTAAACATAGGAACAATGAGGCTTTGTGTCTAGGTTTTAGGGAAGCCCTTCTTGACTGCTAAACTAAAGAGCTTGTGTATGTGAGGGAAAAGAATTGGCCCTCTGATTTTAAAAATTTCAATTTCGTAGCCTTCAATTCCCTTAGCTTTCCCATTTGCAAGCCGCTTAACCCCAAACTCTATGTCATCTCAATAAAAAAATTCTTCCTTCGTAGGGACAATAGGAATGGTGTCCATGGCATCAGAGAACTCGTAAATACTTTTAAGGTAGGAATTCCAGTCCCTTAAGGGAATCCTATTATTTTCTTTAGTATTTTGTTTTAGAATTTGGCTCCAGAACTTCTTAGGATCTAGCTTATATAGTTGTGAAATTTTCTCTTGCCTTTTATTGAGATAGTAACTTTTTTTCCTTTTAATTAGGGATTTTTGTGTATTGATCTTATCGAGTTTTAAGGACTCATTAGAAGCATCCCTAATGGTTTTCCTAACAATTTTACATTCTTTATCATACCAAGGGTTGGTTGTTCTATTATTCTTTTTATAGGACACCTCGAAAGAGAACTTCTTAATAGAAGTGGAAAGGGTAGTTGTAAAATTATGATAGACTTCTTCAATGTTGTCCTTATAAGTTAGCAGATTTGATTTACTATTTAAATCATTTAAGAAAATGTCAATTTTACTTTTGTGAAAGCATAAATTCCTTTGATTATTAGAATTCTCTTCAATGGCGCTCCTATGCATGGAGAAGTTTAGAGTCAGGGTTAAAGGTTTATGATCAAAGTCAGGCTCATGGTCATTTAAAAGGTCAAAAGTTGTTATTTCGTTGGAAATGGGGATATCATATATCACATAATCGCAACACTACTACCTAGCCCATGAATACAAGTCATCTGGTTGGAGTTTGGCCACTTCATTACTCCATTGAAAATTATTAGGTCTTGAGAGCTACAGATCTTGACCAACTCAGTACCAAACAAATTCTCAATTCGGTCTTCAGAGCTTCTTTTGTAGTTATTAGATAAAACAAGGTCCTCATCTAGCCAATAATAATGTATAAAATAAAGTATTAATTTACATTAGTATATAGTGTTATGTAATAATCTAATACATTATTAATGCATTGCATACATCAATAAATACAATAAATTATTAAAATATTAATACACTAATAAAGTAATATATTAATAAAGTAGTAATACAATGACCTTAATCTTAATACATTTAATAATATATTATTAAAGTATAAATTAAAGTACTATTTTGTGTTAATATATAATGTAACATATTAAATTATTAATACAATAATAATGTATTAATATATCAAAGTAATTGACAATTGATTGGTACAATCATTAATGTATTAATATAATGTATAAATTAAAGTATTAATTTACATTAATGTATAAAGTAACATACTAATTGTTTAATGCACTAATGTATCATTTAATTTAAACATTATTAATTTAATTAATAAAATGCTAAAGTAATATATAATTATAATAATGTATAAAATAAAATATTAATTTACATTACTATATAATTACTGTATAATGTTATGTAATAATATAATACGGTAATAAGACATTGCATACATCAATAAATACAATAAATTATTAAAATATTAATACACTAATAAAGTAGTAATACAATGACCATAACTTTAATGTATTTAATAACCCATTATTAAAGTATAAATTAAAGTACTAATTTGTATTAATATATAATGTAACATATTAAATTATTAATATAATAATAATGTATTAATACAATGTATAAATTAAAGTACTCATTTACATTAATGTATAAAGAAGTATATTATTTTTTTGATATATTAATGTATCAATTAATTTATACATTAGTACATTATTAATTTATAAAATGATAAGGTATTATTACACTAATAATGTAAATTATTTATTAATACATTGATATATTAATATAATATATAATAATGCCCCGGATGGGGTGACACGCGGACAAGAGGAACCACATGGAGGTGGCATGGGAGAGGCCATTTATAATGGCTCTCATCACACACACAACCATTTATGAATGGCAATGCCTCCGTCGGCCTCGGTTCTCTGATGGGGCTTCGCACGAGCTTTCACAGGATGAATATCCAGAGCATTAAGCTCGTGGCTTTAATGGCAGCCATTATAATTTATCCCTCCAGAAACATTGACGAAAATCTCAGGGTGAGTTCGAAGCTTGTTGAGCAGCGGTGTAGCTGTGGTGTTGTCGGCATTCTAGCTTTGCTCCTTGCTCCTGCTATGTCGAGGCTGAGAGGGAAGCCCCGCAGGAGAGCTGGCTAGTATGCTGCCGACTCCAGAAGGAAGAGGCACAGGAACTTTCAGCGAGCAGTGAGCGTGGCTAGGCAGAGATGGCGTTGGGCGAACACAACAGCTTGCTCGCCCCCCAGAACTTTCGTAGAAGAAGACCCGGACTTGGAACTCCCATCAGACTTCTCGAAGAGAAAAATGTTTACTGTAACAGACAATTGGGATCCCCCGACTTGTTTCGCTACAACAGAAGCACTGCCCCGCTCCACAGGAGTCCCAGGTCCTTGCGCAACGCAAAGCGACGAGAACAACACCTTTGTGGTCGAGGAGGAGCCACCGAATAGCCCCATAGAATTGAAGACTAACACAGAGGTGTTGGGACGAAGGGAAACAAAGAATGAGTCGTAGACACCACCCTCGCCACCCCTCCTGCACCCGGAGCATTTGCAGTTGATATTCGAGATTCAAAGCCTGGTTGATGACCAACTCTTCAGAGTAGTCTGCGTCAGCTAGCGCTTGGACATGCTCTATGCGGCCTACTCTAGAGCCACTCCTCAAAAACAATGCCCAACCTATTCTCATCCATTCGCCATCCCAACCAGCAGTGGAAAAGCGAAGGAAACTCATGAGGACTCCAGGGATTAGGTTTTCTTCTGTCTTGCATGTTTTCCAAATCTTTTAGTCGTTTACCAGAAATGTAGCTCTGTAGTTGTTAGCATGGTTAGCATTAGAACAATAAGCATTAGAACAGTAAGACTGCTGTCAATTTTGAATGGATACCCTGGTTTCCTACGGGCAGGGTGGTGCAGTGAACTCTTTTGTTTTGCATGCTACTGTGGCCAGGCCAGCTATCCTGGTTTCCTACATAGGCAGGACAACTGGCACCTGCGTGTCACTTGTACTCCTTTTCTGAAGTCATAATATAATAGGTTCCGCATTTTTATTTAAAAAAAATAAAAAAATATAATATATAATAATAATGTATAAAATAAAGTATTAATTTACATTAATATATTGATAATCCATTGCATACATCAATAAATATAACAAATTATTAAAATATTAATATACTAATAAAGTAATACATTAATAAAGTAGTAATACAATGACCTTAACCTTAATGTATTTAATAATCCATTATCAAATATAAATTAAAGTACTAATTTGTATTAATACATAATGTAACATATTAAATTATTAATGAAATCATAATGTATTAATGTAATGTATAAACAAAGTATTAATTTACATTAATGTAACATATTAATTATTTGATAGATTAATGTATCGATTAAATTAAACATTATTAATTTAATTAATAAAATGCTAAAGTATTATTACATTAATAATATAAAATGTTAATATTATATTAAACACGTCAATAAATAAATTAAATGAATTAACAAATACATTACTACAATATGAATACATTAATAAAATAGTGTTACAATGAAATTAATATGAGTACATTAATAAAATAGTGTTACAATGAACTTAATGTATTTAGTAAGACATCATTAAAGTACTAATTCAAAAATGTATAATGTAACATATTAAAGTAATAATACATAAAGACATTATTAAAATAGTATTACATTAGTACATATGGTTGACTATAACCATGATTTATTATGGTCATGTCTATGAATGACATAAATATATTAATAGACATAAATACATTAATGTGTACTATAATGTATTCATTTAATTAATTAATATATTAATGTATTTTTAATAAATACATTACTAAAGTATGAATACATTAATAATAGTAGTAATACATAAATAAAGCACTAATACATTATTACATTAATGTAATGCATAAATTAAGGTATTAATTTACAATAATATAATGTATAATGTAACATATTAATTCATTGATATATTAATAATATAATGTATTAATTAATTAATAGATTTATACAATATTAATTAATACAATGCTAAACTATTAATAAATTAATAATACAATATTGCACTAATAATAAAAAAGATACATTTCATACATATAACATGTATTAAATGCATTAATAAATACATTATTAAATTGTTAATATAGTAAAACATTAATAAAGTAATAATACATTGACCTTAATGACATTAATGTATAATGTAAAATATTAAAATGTTTTTTTTTTTTTTGTAATTTAGAGTGTGTATTGATTCCTAGTCAAAAAATATAGATGTTTGAAAGTTAGCTAACTACCTGAAATTGGTGCCCTGTTTTGAAACCACCTCTACGAGGTGTCCAAGTTCAAAAAATAGGTAACAGTGCTCATTCAGGAAACCACCATTGTCCAAAGTCTAGTACATAGAAATAGACTTAGCTACATGGCCACGCAGGGCCAGATTTATCAAAGGGTCAGATGTCATGTCTATGAGGGCAATAATTCTACTATGCCATGCAAAGCCAAAATATTGATAGTAAGTGAAAAAGAACATGGTAAGGCATTAGTAACCTGTACCTAGACGCGACCCGACGTAGACCTGCATTGCATGTGGTTTTCCTTTCTCTTGGTCCACCATGGCTCTTCGAAGGTCTTATAGAAATTCCATCACAGTATCCACTCGGCGCCACCAATCGTCTTCCCTGGTCTGAATTTCGTGCATGGTTGTTTCGATTTTCCTCTAGATCTTTTTCAATGATGCTCAGAGTGGCCATGACTTCAACTCACTCATCATCCTAGGTATCAAAAGGAGAATGGTGGTGGGAGAGTGGAGAGGAGGAATAGGAGCCTAGGAGAGGGGAGGAATGTGAAACTATGGGGTAGGGATGAGGGAGGGGGGTGATGGAAAGGAGGGACGTTGTGGGGGAGAGGGGGGAGGTGGCGCATAATCAAGAGAATTTCCCAAGAGATCAAACCACTCGACCCTATAGTCATAGGGGTTCAAGAGGGGGGAGAGGCTAGTAAGTGGATCAACGGGTGGTTTAGAAGGAGAAAGGATGACTAAATGGGTGAGAGGAGGGGGAAAACCTTTTTTATCCAGGTGAACATCCATGGGGGCCAACGGAGGGGGAGAAGTCAAATTACAGTGGGGGGAAATAGCTCAATGAGGGCTCGAGGCTTCGCACGAATTGACAGAGGGGGTGGTTTCCTTCTCTGGTGCATACCCTCCATTCTAGAGCTTTCTAGTGTGAACCATCCATTCCTCTCTGGGTCGTGGCATGAAGGAATGGAGGGTTCACACCAGAAAGATCTAGAATGGAGGGTATGAACCAGATAGCTCCAAAACATGAATGGAGGAAGCGCACCAGACTTGGAGAGTAGAGTAGATAACTAAATGAGCCCAGGGGAGGTTTCTTTGAGATAAATGAGCCAACGAAATAGACAAGGGGGTTGATAACACGGTCGACTGGAGCTGAGGTGACCAAGAGGTCTCGTCACGCTGCTCCATGAAGACTTGCAGGTTTTGATTTGTGTGAGCTACATGGTTCAAGTGTGGGAGGAAAGGTGATGGCAGATCATTTGCATGACAGTGAGGTGGTGAGGGTGGACGTGACATTAGACTACCACATGTTGTCGTGTGTCTTGGACATGTGGCCCTAAACTGAGTTGCGTCCAACATATCAAGTTGGCACCCCATCCGGGGATAAAATATTAAAATATTAATACATTAATAATACAATATTAAAATAGTAATACATTATTAAAGTACTAATAATTTAATAAATACATTATTAAAGTAGTAATACATTAATAATACATTACTAAAGTATTAATACTTTAATACATTAATTGACAATAACCATGGTTTACTATGACCACAGTTGATTATGGTTGACCATGCCCAAGTCTGACATCATGTTTTATATTGTCACATTGCGAGGTCAAGGAATGGTCATCTCATTGTAATGTTGGCCGATGTTTTTAACATTGTGGCATAAGGTTTTGTACATAACGTTGCTACAATGGGTTATGTTTGTCACATTGTGACATTTGGAAATGTTTCCCTCATTATGATGTTAGGTTATTTATGTCACATTGCGACGAGGGGGAAATGTTAATCACACTAGGTTGATGAGGTTATATTCGTCACAAAGTGACAATAAAAAATGTCTGTGACATTGCAACGATGGGGTTATTTTGTTAAATTGTGACGATAGGAAAATGTTCATCGCATTGTGACGTTCACATATGTTCATCACATTGCGGTGTAAGGAAAATTTTGACACATTGTGATGTCGAGACCATGTTGATTATGGCTAACCATGTTGGACCATGTTAATGATGGTTCACTATGGTTTACTGTCGCATAGCAGTGTTGATAATATTTTCTTCGTTAGATTGCGACATTAAGTTTTGTTCGCCACATCAAATCATAAGGCACTATCGCATTACAATATTGATCAAATTTTCTTCGTTAAATTGCAACATCAAGTTTTGTTCATAACATGACATCATAAGGTTTTGGTCATCACATTCCAAGGTAGGGTTTTTGTTTAGCACATTATGGCATTGGAATAGGTTTGTCACATTTTTACACTCAGTTATATTTTTCACATTGCAACATCAAGGAATGGCCATCTCATTGTAATGTTGGGTGGTGCTTTTTACATTGTGATAGAAGGTTTTGTACATAACATTGTGACAATGGGTTATTTTTGTCACATTGCGACATTTGGAAATGTTTATCACATTATGATGCTAGGATATTTATGTCACATTGCGATGAGGAGGCTATGTTAATCACATTGGGTTGATGATGTTATATTCTTCATAGAACGACAATACAAAATATTCATGACAATGCGACAATGGGGCTATTTTGTTAAATTGTCACGATAGGGAAATGTTCATTACATTGTGGTGTTCGCATCTGTTTGTCACATTGCAACATTGGAAAATGTTTGAAACATTAGGTCATCAAGACCATGTTGATTATGGTTAACCATGTTGGACTATGTTTATTGTGGTTATCCATGGATGATTTTCCAATTACAATGTTGATAAGGTTTTCTTCATTAGATTGTGACATCAAGTTTTTTTTGTCACATCAACTCATAAGGTTATCATCATCACATTGCAACATAGCATTTTTTCTTATCACACTATGAAATTAGAATAGATTTATCACATTTTGAGAATGGGTTATGTTTTCCACATTGCAACGTGAAGGAATGGTCATCTCATTTCAATGTTGGGATATGTTTGTCACATTGTGATATTAGGTTGTGTATGTAACAATGTGTAATGACCCCTGTCGTTATGACTACATGCGACGAGTAAAAGGTGCATTTTTTTTTTTTAAGCAGGGAAGTAACCACGACAACAATTGATCAACACAACGTACGCAATTCAAGCGACATACAACAATGACCCAGCATAGTATCACATCATGCAACTGGATGAAACATGCGATAATCAACAGATGAAAAATATAAAAAATGACTACCCGCTCATCCTACCCTGCAAGGTTAGGACCTCCAGGACATATAAGAAAATCTCAAGCCGAGGTTCCCATCGATTTCGAACATTTAAGGTCTCAAGGCTGGTGACTGTTCTGAGGAACAAGGAGGTGTCTACATCCCACCTGACACAAATGAGACCAAGCCGACTAAGCTGACTGCAACATCAATCAATCCAATGCAACAAATTTAATGACACAAGTAATTAGAACCCTTCCAGTGAGTGGGGGATAAACACATTAACATTACAAAGAAAGTACAACCTTACTTACAAAACAACCACATTCCCATCAGGAGGTTCATAACCCTAAGCTAGGTTTCAAGTGCGCTTGTCAATTAATGCACGCAATGATTCAAACATACGATGTCACGTCGCCACCTTGCGACAAGTATGCTAGGAGCCCAAGTGAAAAAAAAAAAAGTCTAAACCTTCCACCCAACATAAAATCCCATGTACCTAAAATCCAACTTGCACACTCATACATATACGACGTCGTTAGATGAAGGGGCTCTAACCTTCAGGAAACACAAGACGTCAATTGACTACCCAATACCTTCAATTGTACAACATCTAGATGTAATTCAATAAATAATTTATCGTCAAGGACTCAATCATCACATATAGTAACCAGCCTCTAACTACAATAAAAACATATAACAATCTTCTGGTATCATCATATTTTCCATTCAAGGTTATCTATAAGTTCTTAATATTTCCAATTCAATCAAAGAAAGGAACCATACCATAGAATGGGGACTTCTATCTAATTTATCCTTCATTAAAAACAAGGCTAGATGAGTCGATTAGAAGATTTCATTTCTTATTTAAGAACGATCCCTTCATAATCTTTATTATAATTTCATTTCAACAATTCTACTATACTCTAGAGTTGAAATAAATTCCAACATCTCTACTATAACCTAGAATTTAAAATAAATGTTATCAACTCTACTATAATCTAGAATTTAAAATGAATTCCATCAAAGCTACTATAATACATAATTTAAAATAAACCCATCAGACTCTAATATAATCTGGAAATTAAATTCAGTCCAACAAACTCTATTATAAAGTCATTCCAATAATTCTACTATAATCTAGAATTGAAATAAATTCCATGTAAGGATTCTATTGAAAAGTTTTCCTAGAAACAATTGGTAGGCAATAAACAATAATAACTTATATAAACCTTTTTGCAAAAATATTAAAAGACAACGAAAATTATTCGCAAGGTTGTTGATGCTACAATTTCATAATATACATGTTTTGATGTGTTAACC
The DNA here is from genome assembly GCA_009831015.1 of Picea engelmannii. Classification (NCBI taxonomy): domain Eukaryota; kingdom Viridiplantae; phylum Streptophyta; class Pinopsida; order Pinales; family Pinaceae; genus Picea; species Picea engelmannii. The sequence continues at coordinate 106,585 of ML790517.1, read as the reverse complement.
TCCATAATAGACCCCGACCATATTCCAGCTGCCAAAATCCCCAAAATAGTCTGAAATTATAGAAGTAACAATTATCTGAGGGGTAAGAGTAGAATTCGTTGTGTTATTGTTGCGCTACGAACACGAATAGTAATAAATCTCTGTGTAGTTTTTAATTTAATTTAGATATCATTATAATCTCGATGTATTAATAACTAGAAGTCAATGGCAATAAAATCAAAGTGTAGTAATAACTACAATTCAATTAGCAATAGAATTTTCTGTGTAGTAATAACTAAAATTTAATAGCAATAATTTTTTTTATGTAGTAATAACTGAAATTCAAAAGCTAATCACTACCTAAGGGGAATTGACACCTGGAAACTGCTCAATTCTGGGACGAATCGATGTGATTCCACGAATGACAGATTAGGAGAAAAAATTTAGGTGATCAAAAAATGTGTTGTTCAACATATCATTTTAAAGAAAACGTTATACATCAAGGATTGAGGAGCCATAGGTTATATATATAAGTGTTTAAAAAAAAAATTATTCAACAATTCGTTTAAAAGTACGTTATACAACAAAGATTGAGGAGAAATTTATTGATATATAGGACGAGTTTATTCTTCCAGTTCTGTCCATCCGAACCAGATGCATTTATTCAAATCCCTGGGACAATCTACACACTACTACAATTGTAAAACATTTTCATGCAAATACATAAAACCATTGTTAGAGAGGTTGTTCTCTTCCATTTGTTTGAAGGAATTTTTATGAGAAGACTAAGAGAAAATAGTTTTTCTCAATCTTATTTAAATACCATAGACGTTTGAACGATTGGACAACTTAAAATTTCCACAGATGTTTGAAAAAATGGTGCCACCAATGTGCCATAAAGACGCTCAACAAGCACTTGAATAATGAAGCAACCCATGTGATTAGATGACATATTCAACCATGAACGATTCTTGTGCCCCATGTATTTTAGTAAAAACAAATTATTATTAATATAGTGTTGTAAGACGCAGTTCAACGAAATAAAAAAAGATTAAACACAAGGAATAGTTGGTCTGGTCTCGTTCGGTCATGAGAAAAATAGAGACAACCTCCAAGAAAAAAAAACAAAATGCAACAAGAAAATCGGAGTAAGAAATAAATCATTCACAGCAAGAATTAAATCATTCACAACATAAAATTCGCTGCAAGAAATAAACCAATCGCAGGAAATACAATGTTGGGTGAATTGGAGAGACATCCCCAAAATCATTGTGTGGAAGCACAAGTTTTCATAGAAATAAATCACAATAAGCGCAGAGGCTAAGGATGGAATACACATCCAGGAGAGAATTCCCTGTTGGGTAGAGGAATGATCCTACAGTTATTATCCATGCATAGAAAAACAGGGAATTTGAATCTAAATCTCTAACAACGAAGTGAAAGATAGTTGATTTGGCTCCTGGCTGACTACTTAGGCACATACTAATAACTTAAAGGATAAAGGAACAAAAGATAAAATCACAATTTCTTTGTATTAAAAACAATAAAAACACAGATAACAATAAAATAGTGGCCCGAGAACCAAAACGCAGTCTTCCTCGGTAATAAATCAAATGTAGTAATAATCCCAACCAGAACCGGGAACTACAATAAAACGCAGTAATAAAACAAGGCTCATTCACATAAATGTAGTGACCCTTTTGCAATTTCACACGGCGCACTATCACCCAAATAAAAATTTGTATGCATAACTAAATGAGCCTTTTTCTTTTAACATCATCTACGCAAGAGAGATTTCAACAATAAAGAAATGCATGAACACAAAATTGAGCTAATATTCATTCAAAATTATGCACATGCATACCATAGCCAAATGTGAATGCTCCGAAGTCATTGTCTAGCGCGTGCTCCGTCCAGCTCTTGCTTGCTAACTGATGTGTCTTCACTGGTACCTCCCAGCCAATGCTATGGGTACTCTTCTTCCCCCTAAGCCTCCCGAGCCACAAATGGGCCACGTACATGATACCAAAGAATGCTAGCACCCAGCTCACGTCGCAAGGTCAAGCTACCACTCGTTACCCAAGCTGGGTATCCCAACTCCCACAAGAGAAAGTTTAGTCAAGATGAAATTTCAGCAACGTAACATTACACAAGCCATATGTGATCCATACACCTCTTCTTCCATCCTTTTTATAGAGTTTGTTATTCATTAGTTTTCCAAACCCTCATTAGATTCCTTTTTCATTTATTTAATTAGGAAAAACCTCCCCCATACACATGTTGCATGATCCTCTAGTTGCACCAGAAAATCAATTTATTAATTAATTAAATATTCCTATTTCCCTCACCCACTCAAAATCGTTCCTAAAAATGCTCCTCAGTGTCCCATTATTCCCTTGCAATTCTTAAATGACTTACGCCTTACTTAATTCCTAGTTGAGTTCATAAATAGAAAGTTCTAAGGATAGATTTCTTACTAAGTTAGACATTCCCCTTTTTATTTAAGTTTCCCCTTTTCCTTAGGTTTCCCCCTTTTCTTTAAGTTTCCCTTTTTCTTAAATTTTCCCCTTTTTATAACTAAGTTTAGAATTAGCAGGTTTAGACAAAAACAACCAAATACCCCTTTTATTAATTAAACCTTTATTAAAATTTCCACTTTAATTATTAATGCTTGAATTTTCTTTACCCCCTTCTTAATACATGTCTAATTAGTTTTTTTGTTCAAAGGTTCTACTCAGACCTAGGCTTTCAATTCACTAGGCTTGGCGACAGTTTTTAAGGGAAAATTTATTATTAAAATTTACTTATCACATCATTAATTTTAATGTCGACCAGGTCCTAAGGAGGCATAGTTTAATAGGCATTAGGTTTATTAACTTACCATAGTTAAAATTGCGATGTGCCCTTCAGGACACACCATGTGCTCCAAGGGTGCCACTCACCACTTTCTGGTTTATTCGTGCGACGTTCCCTTCAAAACACGCTACGTGATCGAAGGATGTCACTCGCCTCTTGACTGAATTTGGTAGACATGTAACCCCTAGAGTCAGTACTCCATCAGGTGATCTTGTGGGAGAATAAGGGACTCTAAGGAATAAGGACCCTTCCTTATTGCATGTCCATTAGAATCATCGTGAACAACTGTCACATTCTTCCCTCACGACATCGCAAGTCTCTCGAACTAGGTAATCGTTAACCTACATCTCGGGCCATGGCGGGACTGCTAGTATATTGTGGTAGGTTTGGTTCCACACCTCTCCCTCAATGTCTCTAGTTTTTGTGCGTGACCCCTTTAATCCAAATGTGAGTTTGGTTGGCAAGCTATCGCCATCTTGCATCCTTCAACGAATCATGTCAGCAATAAAAATAAACATCATAATATATAATCATATGTACATACATCACATCAACAACATTCAAACCCTAACAATCCACTCCTAGACTCAGTCCGGAATCCAAGGGGTTTCATTGATGCCTCAACATCCTCAACATCCAGAGTCCTGCACACTCAGGAGAATCTAGTCAATAGCACCTGTATATGTAAGTACAACAAAATAACATATCGTCAAATCATAATCATAACAAAATAACATATCTCATAATCATAATCAAAACAATCAATATTATAATGACCCATATTACTTACACGCAAGTGTCCTCAAAAATATGTTTTCTCAGTGTTCGCAAGAGCAAGATGTTACATACACCCCCTCTTGTTTTAAACTTTGTCCCAAAGTTTCACTGTATGTAAGTGCCGAAATAAAGTGTGTCAGCATATCATAGGTCTATCTATGTTGGCCCTTGGTTATGGAAGAAAGAAAAGATTAAGGAGGAAAGGCAAAGTACGAAATGCACAGAAGGCACATGGACTGAGGATGGGTTGAAGTGGCCAAAGCAGCATAAAAGAAGGAGCGAAGTAAGGGAAAATGAGTTTTTGAATGAGAAGATCAAGGAATACATATCAACAAAGAAGATGGATCATGGACAACTCAACAAACTGAAAAATCCACCAATAGACGCTTTGGAGCACCTCATGGGAAAGAAGGAAAGACAAGCTGACAAAGCCTTGGAAATACAGATCAAGTTGACCTAGGTTTTTGGATGTAGGGTTTTGAAACCTAGACATTGCCATCTAATGTATAAGTAATGGTCAAGGAGAGTCGAGAGGGTCAGTCGATAGTTGGTTCGTCAATGTGGGTTAAGAGAGTGATTATTGTTGATTGAGTAAGAGAAGTATTGTGTGTAAGTGTGGTCTTGGATTGTAATATCTTCAGCTGGGTGCGAAGATCAAACCTACAACTAGGTGCGCAGGGAGGGTAGAGAAAGAGAGAGAAGGAGAGAAAGAGATCTGCAACTAAGTGTGTAGATAGATCTGTATGTTTCCATTTAATATATCAAGGAACACAGTTATGTGGACGTAGCCCTAGGGAGAGGGTGAACCACGTAGATCTTGTTGTCCTCTATGGTTGATGTTGTGTTCTTGGATTTATGTTATTTTTTTATTGCATTATTGTGCTAGATATGATATATAATTGTGCGAAGTAGGCTTAAGTTGGTAAAGAATAACTATATCTCTATGTGTTTCTACCTTGGATCCACTTTTCATTTCCCCTGGTTGTAGATACATGTGTCTTGCAACCCCCTATTACTACTTCGGGTGAGACTGCATCTGCTCCACAAGTGTTTCCAAAAGGGCTAGTAGTTAGGGCTTGTTGGTGCACTGTTAGAGTTGAACCCTGGGTATTCCCCTGTGCCAAAGAATATTTCCATTGCTAGAACCTTCTTGAGGTAATGTCAAGGTGGTTTCCATCGAAGACATAGATTCATAAGTGGATAGAAGAACAAGAAAGGGACCTTGCTAAAGCCCAGAACAAGAACCCTAATCTTATTACATAAGACTGGTTGGGAAGGTATATATTTACTGATATACACAATATTTTATTTAGAGGAATTCATAAGGATCTATACGAGTGGTTAGCTAGATGAGAAGATACCCAGTTTAAAATAATATCTAGACTACCTGTGGTTTGGACATCGACGTTGATCAAGAAGGTCAAGAGAGTTGATAACACTATGTCAAGAGCATTAGATCACTAGTTTGATAGCACCATTGGAGGGTATATTAATGAGTTTTCTATCGATAGAGTAGAGTCATATAGCCAAGCAAAGAGATATTTCTTTAAGGGACCTAGAGGAAAATTTTTACACTTTTTAAAGTTGAAGATCAAGATGTTATTGCATGAGAAGAACATATTGAGGATACAGTAATTGGTCATATTGAAAAGATAATGTTCAAGAACTCAGAAAAACACAGTGACACAGAGGTTGGACACACACACTATGGGAGAACCTTCAGAGAGGTTCCTCTGGTAAACCTGTTTGAGCAGAGCCACAAACCACTAGCACAGGATGAAGGGTTCTACAGTGTAGAGGAAGAAGAGTTATTGAATGAGGAACATTTAGAGTCTGATAGGCTAGAGGAGAGGAATACTAAAGAACCTCACCGAGAAGAATCAGAAACTTCAGGGATTTCCCCTACCATTGAAGTAATTAATATTAGTCCTCCTTTTGTTTTAGAAACATTAAGTAACCATAGTAGTCATAGTTACTAGAGCACTCAAAGCACTGTTACCAGCAGTTTAGTACATACTTAGTCAAGAAACCTAGGAGGATCTATGGCATATGAAATGAGGTTACCTATATTTAGAGGAGATGGATCTAAAGATCTTGATCAACACTGGTTTTTATGCGAAGCTATATGGAGTATTAAGAAAGTCAATGATGAAGTTATTAAGAGAGCTCAGTTTAGTACTATCTTGAGAGACCTCACACTGAGTTGGTACATGAAGTTTTTTAAAGGGACTGTACATCATAAACTGCTTAATGATATCAAGATTGCGTTGAGTGCAGAATTCAAGAAACCCAAGTCAGAGTCACAATGCATTACAAAATTCAAAGAAATCAAGTAGAGAGTAGTTGAACCTATTTGGGAGTTTGATAAGAGGTTTAAGAACTTGTCATCCCATTTGAGTTTTTAGATTCTAGATGAGCAGAATAAGGAATGGCTCATTTCTTCCCTCTTACCACACATCAGAGTTACTTTGATGCAACAGAAGGTTGGTTCATGGACCGAGTCACTAGAGATCGCCATGAAGCTAGAATCATCCCCTATGGGAGAATCCATCTCAGGTATGAGTCAAATTTTGATTCAACTAACTGGCTTATATCTGCAAGTTGAAGATATGAAGAAAGAAAAGGGAAAAGATAAAATATAAGACATCTGGTGCATCAGATGAAAATCAAAAGGCCATGAAAAGGAGCATTGTCCCCTATTTAATGAGTACTTGGCCTCTGGAGCTTTGAGCCCTTTGAATCAGGTTACTCTCCCTTGGTGCAAGGTATGTAGAAATAGGCATCACCTTGGGGAATGTTATTACATGCAAAAATATGTCCAGACACCTACCAAACTTTATTCCACATTCTGTAAATCCGTGGGGCACGACGAGAAGGATTGTAGGGCTTATGACCTCTTGCATGAAAGGTCAAGAGATACATATAGAATTCAAGCAGAGATGCAACAGGAGGGAAATACTACGTAGTTTAATTCCCTAGGAAGAGGAAACTTCAACCCTCACCGTGGATTCAGAGGAAGAGGAGGAGGCATGGTTCGAGGTCGAGGTAAGATCATTTGTTATAAATGTGCCCAACTAGGCCACTTGGAAAGGGACTGTTAGAACCCTTGTACCACTTGCAGCACTGCAATTGATTTGAATATGTTATTAAATATTGTATAGTACTGCTATCCAAACTACAAGAGAGATGGGGAGGAAACTGGCAAGTACAACTAATTTCAGCAGAACTTCACGTAGAGGACCCCAGAATCATTTTTATCACTAGAGGAGGTGTTGTTACAGGAGAAGACAGGGTAACCCCAGAAAAGACTATAGAGGGATCAGGGGTCAGAAGAGCTACAGAGAAGACACAAGTGTTTGATCCAAGGAAAGAAAAGCAGACGTTTGAAGAGGAAATAGGAGAATTTGGAAGAGATCAAGCTTCTTCATCAAATACATATCCAAAAGTGAGAGAATGTGGAATGCCTCTGGAATTTGATCACTCATCTGTACCTAGAGATGGAAAAGAGGTAAGAAATATTGTCAGTTTCTTATATACATTCATTGATTTGATTAAAGATGAAAGAGTTGTGCAAGAACTACAACACTTGAAAAAACAATATGAGATAGTAAGGGTAGATCCTTTGCTGAATAAAGAAGTACATCAAGTATCTATAAAGAGAAGCACAAACAAGGACCTACAACTTAATTCTTAGATTGGATATTATGACATAGATTATGTGGTCCTCGACTTGGAATCAAAATTCAACGTGATGATGAAGCAGACCTAGGAATTGATGGGAAAACATAATTTGATTTATTCCCCTATCAGGCTCAGTATGGCTAATCAGCAGGCAGTAAGCCCCTTTGGAAGACTAGAGCATGTCCATGTGGACATCGACAGGGTGAGTACATTTACAGAATTCGAGGTGATTGAGATAGTTGATGATAATTGTCCTTATCCTGTGTTGTTTGCAATTGATTGGGCTTTCAACAATTCCACTATGGTTGACTTAAAGAAAAGAAGAATGACATTTGAAGGTGATGGCCTTAGGGTCATTGCACCTTTGGATCCTGATGAAGGTCACAGATACACAGAACCCATCAGAGAAGAATATACTGCTTATAAACTCAAGAACATATATAAATTGACAACAAGACAACATGATTACATTAATCCTACGATAGATGGAAATTTAAACTGGAGAAATGAGAGTGCATGATCATCAAACTTAGAAGAAGCACTGGAGAATTGGAATAATAGGTTGTATGAAGTATCCACATGATGATGTGCCATATTGACCAAGGAAGTTCACTGGATTGGCACAAAAGTAAGTAATCTGCCCACATTTGATGGTTTAAATCATCTAGAAGATTTCTTATTGGAATTTGAAGAAATTGTACCAGTACAACAGAGGTTGTTGGAACTGGACGAAGCCTTGAAAGAAATGTCAGCAAGATGGTGGGGAACACACAAGAATAACATCGCGGAGTGGGTAAAATGTCGCACTTTGATGGCAGTTCTCTTTTCAGACCAAGTCGAAGGGTGCGAAGTTTGATACACAAGTCAAAACTGTCCGAAGGACCATGTGCGAAGTTGTGAGGAGGCACGGAGCAACATTACTCAAGAACATTGGGTGCATAAATTCATTAACATTTTGGACATAATGCCTATAAATTGGTATCTTCAAGATGAATTGCACCTCACCACTGTAGATTGGCATGGTATGACTCATAACTTTGTAGCTACATTTTCATTTGAAAGTGAGCACCCCACATTAGATCAGGATTTACAAGTTGTAAGACATAAAGTCTTTAAGGAGGCACCTAATCGTCGTGTTGAGCAAGAGGAAGATGAATGGACTGCACTTTTTCAAAAATTAGAGGGTTGTTACAATATCAATGTTGATGAAGACAATGATCTTAGGAAGGTGAACATCGTAGAAACTAAAGGACAGAGAGACATAGAAGGGCCAGGGTTTGAACTACCTTTCATTGGACAACCAATCAAAATCAAGAAAGTTAATATTGGAACAGAGAAAGCAACTAAGTTGGCCAACGTTGGAGATTATTGGGATGATGCCACTATTGATAAGATCATAGAATTACTGCATGAATATTAGGACTTATTTCGAACCAAGTTCACAGACATGAAGGGAATTAAATGGCCCATGGGAGAAATGAAGATCCCCTTGAAACCAGATGCAAGGCTAGTCAAGCAGAGACCCTACAGAATGAATCCCAAGTATAAGAAGAAAGTCAGGATTGAATTAGACAGAATTCTAGAAGCAGGAATCATAGAACCTGTTGAAGAATTAGAGTGGATTATCCCTATGGTGGTCTAGGATAAGAAGACAAGAGATATCAGAATCTTTGTATATTTAAGGAAACTGAATGATGCATGTTTACATGATCGATTCCCTACACTGTTTATTGACGGAGTGTTAGATAATGTGGGAGGACAGGAAGTTTACTCCTTCACAGATGGATTTTCAAGTTATCACCAGATCAAGATTATTAAGGAAGATTGCCATAAGACCACATTTGCAACATAATGGGGTTCTTTCCAGCACATAGTGATTCCCTTTGGATTAAAGAATTCACCAGCCATCTTTTCAACGGTGGTGGTCGAAGAATTCAAGGAGTTTTTACTTAAATGTTTGGAAGCATATTTTGATGATTAGACTATTTTTATCTTATTGAAAAATAATATTGAATGTTTAAGACTAATGTTGGATAAGTGTAGGCAATGTCAAATTTCCTTGAACCTGAAGAAATGTATTTTCTTTTCACCCTTTGTAGTGCTTCTAGGGAATATTGTGTGTAAGTAGGGTTTGTTGGTAGATCCTTCTGTTAGCGTCGAAAGTCACTACTGGATTGCTTGCAGGAGCAGAGCCCGACACCCATCATTTTAATGTCACAATTTGTTTATAAGGGGTGATCGAATGGAGATAATGGCTCTAGGAGGTATCACTCTAACTCAGGGACGGAGTCTGGTACGCAAAGAACAAAGGAGGTCTGGAATCCCAACTTCAGCCAGTGGGTTGATTTAAAGATGGGCAGGTGGAAGACTTAGGAGAAAATGAACAAATAGCTTTGGGCGACAGGCTTGCAGCGGTTTGTAGGGGAAAAACTCCAAACGTAGGATCCTCCTGGTCCGGGGCTTCAAGGAACTGAATAGATGACTTGACTGGATCCTCCAATTCCAAGTCATTCAGCGTTAAAGAAATCACATAAACCGATTAGAGGCTCCGTAACTATTACAGTGATCCATTACAACATCATCCTATAATAGCTACAGCTCGACTGGATCCTCCAATTCCGAGCTGCTCTAATACAGTGTAAACAAAGACATGAAAGAAACTGGCATTCATAAGGAAAGAAGTCTCCAAATCTCATACGTAACCAGGATAATAGTGCTTCATTAAAACTTTACAACCGGGAGCTCTGCTCAACCACCGATGCTTACAAAAATGGCAAAAATGCCTACATATACTTGGAACAAAGCCATAGCAGTCAACTCGAGACATCGCATTTAAGGCATTACATCTGCATGTTTACTGCGCATGCAATCCCTGGACATTCGTGAACTCCAATCAGACGCAATCGTGCTCCAAAGGACCTGTGAATGAATTGACAAGCTTACAGTCATTTTTGGGCTTTCCATTTATGGAGGAAACGATGTCCAACCACCATCAAATGCCACAATAACTGCTTCATTGAGATCGGGAAAGACCCTAGTCGACTCTGTATCTACAGGACATGGAGGTCTTCGTGATGATTGGGAGACTTGACACGAAGTGGCGAATGGACGATGACCAGGAAGGGGTAGTTAGACACGCTCGATGCAGATATGGGATGAGGAAAGGCCATGCAGACGGATGGGCAGAGGGAAAGCGATAGAGAAAATGCACGTGACAGAATTCATGAGCTTTGAAGTGTACAAGCCGGGTGGAGGAGACACAGGGGCCGAGAAGAAAATATGAGCTAGCGTGACACGTGAATAAGACGTGGTGGCAAGGAGGTATGTGATGATGTTTCGGGTTTTCGGGGATTCGGGATTCACGAGTTTGAGATGCGTGAACTCCTTGCCTCCAAGATCTCCGATATCCCGATGGGTGATGAGATCCTCCTCCTAGGAACTATCCCCTACCGGCTAGAACATGGTCCATATGAATTTTCCCTGTGCAACCATAGCCAAACCCTCCATTGGAGTTTCGGTGTTCACGATGACACAATGTTTGTGTCCACGGGACTCGCGATTTTTCGATTGCCGATGCGCCTTCCGTGCTAGCCCTTTGACTAGGCCCTGGTCCAAGTGACCACTACCATATGCCTTTGACCATACTCTCCATTGGGGTTTCGCGGTTCGCACTTTTGAAGTGCACAAATCACTCGTTCCCAAGATCCTCGATATCCCGATGGCTTCAAGTTCGCCGATGGGTGCTTCCCTGTCAGGACTTTCCTGATGACACCGATCTCCTGCCACACGTCCTTTCTCAAACGGACGGTCTATATCTCTTTCACTGCTTCTCGTGTCCATGATCAAGCTTGCTTGCTTGACTCGGGCCCCAAAAAAATTTCTTCTGTGTGCTGCGCTTGGGAACCTATCGCGCAATCCTGCAGACCTGCATACCTTTGTTCCCCGATACCACAATTGTTGCTAACATTAGGCTCCATGGGGGATAGATTTGTCCCTGTGATGCTCTAAGGACTCATTTTGTAGTTCCAGTGCCTTGCTGTTGGGCTATGGAGTCATGCAGAAAACATCCTGCTGCTGAAAATACAGGCTAAAAAATAAAAGTAACAAAATAAAGCTACATGCTCAAAGGATCTTATTTATACACAATCCTAAACTAATAAAATATTTTACATGGGCTAGGTGAAAGAGAACTTCCACCATAGCCATCCAAGCAGCTTCCTAGATAGAAGCTCCTTCCTTCTGTCGATGATCACCAGCAGATGGTGTAACCGTGACAGCAGAACGACCACACTCTTCAACTCCTCCTTACAGGTTGGAGTTGAGATGAAATAGGGAGGCTCCAAGGCATAGGGGAAATGCCACTCCATGTATTTGCTGACAGGGTCATCGAATGAGTGGCCATTTCCAAGGAATTGGCGAAATACAACCTCTTCTGCTACACAGTTGTTCACACGTGGTCGAATGTCTTTGATAACCAAAGGCGGGTGAATAACTGAAGTAGGCTCGCTGATCTCAGGTGGTGGCTGCTCATTGACTGGCTATGCGCAGTCTGTAAACTACATCTTTGACTTCTCCTCTGGTTCCTCTTCTTGGCTTTCCCAAGGTTCAGAGTCGTAATCATCATAGATAGGACCTGTGGGAAAGATCTGGTTTTCAATTTGTTGCTCAGGGGGGCTGATTTCCTCGCATTGTCTTTCATTTGCGAGCAGGGGATAAGGCTCTGCGACCTGCTCTTGGAAATCCAACATATCGAGCTCAGACTCTGATTCGTGACTGTCATAAGTGGTCTGGATGCTCTGACAAGAAAAAGGTGATGTCAGGCTCTGTTTCTCCTCTTCCAGATAGTCATCGAAGTCAGGGGGAGACAAAGCTTCTCCAACTTGCAGAAATGGAACTATCCTCCGCTCCTCCGTTTCGACCCCGAATGTAAACACATCGTGGGAAATCTCGTGAAGGAAAAGAGAGCGATCCTCTTCCACAACTACCTCTTTATTGCTTTGATCTGAGACAACAAGCTCATCGGGGGTAGATGCCAACTCATCTAATAAATCTTCAACAATCTCTTCAAAAGAGTTGCTCAGAGCGTCTTCCTCAAGGACTGGAAAATCCTCTGCACAGTCTTCATATTTCAACCCTTCTAATTGGGCAGAGAGATATTTCACCTGCTCTATCATCTTACTCAGGGTGCCATCCTCCTCCCTAGGAACTTCATCACTTTCATAACCTGCCTCAGATGTATATGAATGGGGAGGAGAAGGGACTGAGTTCTGATCCATGTCATCAAGATTCTCCCCACATCTTTCATTAGAAACAACTTTCTCTTGTATAGAGTTGTGGTATCCCTCACAACAATTATGACAATTTAACTCAGGGGGATACAGCCTCTGACGATAGGTGGTGAAAGCTGCATGGAATCCATGGAGTGAAGAAATGTTAGCAGGGGGTAAAGAATGGTACCATTTACGCGCATCCACTGCTAACGAGAACATGAACATCTTCAGTAACACATCCTCATGATGTATCTCCCACTGATGCATGAGTTCATGAAACTCACTGAGGTGCTGAGCAGGGTTGTCCTCTTCACGCTCTCTAAATATGGGCAAATAATCGCCCCATTCATCCATAGAGGGGACAACATTAGGAAAACCAGGAATAGCAGAAAAATTAAATGGAGCAAACCTTCGAGCCAGGATTTCCTCCATATCGAACCAGTGGAGTCACCAATTGATCCTCGAATCATGGAGTCGCCGAGTGAAAGATGCGCAGCTTCAAATATGCCTAGTCCTTGTTCACCATCAAAGGCCATATCTTAACATTATCATTACCCCAAGAAACTTCTCAGGATGAGAAAGCAGCCGCTGAAACCTTCTCGAGAAAGCTCCTCTGGGTCAGCTTTCAGGTGCGCCAACAGTGGCCACAACTGAAACAGTAAAGTGGAAACAATGGAGTCGCCACAGTGGAGTCGCCAGGTGCACAGTAGCAATCTGAATAATTCTGATTTCTGATGCACCTTCAGAATCAGTTGATTGTTGTCGTTCTGCCTAGGGAAAATATTCAACTTCATCCCCGACAACGGCGCCAGAAATGTTAGCGTCAGAAGTCACTCCTGGATTGCTTGCAGGATCAGATCCCGACACCCATCAGTTTAATGTCACGATTTGTTTATAAGGGGTGATCAAATGGAGATAACGGCTCTAGGAGGTATCACTCTAACTCAGGGACTGAGTCTGGTACGCAAAGAACAAAGGAGGTTTGGAATCCCAACTTCAACCAGTGGGTTGATTTAAAGATGGGCAGGTGGAAGACTTAGGAGAAAATGAACAAACAGCTCTGGGTGACAGGCTTGCAGTGGTTTGTAGGGGAAAAACTCCAAACACAGGATCCTCCTGGTCCGGGGCTTCAAGGAACTGAATAGAGGACTTGACTGGATCCTCCAATTCCAAGTCATTCAGCATCAAATAAATCACATAAACTGATTAGAGGCTCCGTAACTATTACAGTGATCCATTACAACATCATCCTATAATAGCTACAGCTCGACTAGATCCTCCAATTTCGAGCTGCTCTAATACAGTGTAAACAAAGACATGAAAGAAACTGGCATTCGTAAGGAAAGAAGTCTCCAAAGCTCATACGTAACCAGGATAACAGTGCTTCATTTAAACTTTACAATCGGGAGCTCTGCTCAACCATCAATGCTTACAAAAATGGAAAAAATGCCTACATATACTTGGAACAAAGCCATAACAGTCAACTCGAGAAATCGCATTTAAGTCATTACGTCTACATGTTTACTGCGTATGTAGTCCCTGGATAGTCGTGAACTCCAGTTAGACGCAATCGCACTCCAAAGGACCTGTGAATGAATTGACAAGCTTACAGTCATTTCTGGGCTTTCCATTTATGGAGGAAACGATGTCCAACCACTGTCAACTACCGCAATAACTGCTTCATTGAGATCGGGAAAGACCCCGGTCAACTCTGTATCTACAGGACATGGAGCCCTTCGTGATGACTGGGAGACTTGACACGAAGTGGCGAACGGACGATGACCAGGCAGGGGTAGTTAGACACGCTCAACGCAGATATGGGATGAGGAAAGGCCATGCAGACGAATGGGCAGAGGGAAAGCGATAGGGCAAATGCACGTGGCAGAATTCATGAGCTTTGAAGTGTACGAGCTGGGTGGAGGAGACACAGGGGCCGGGAAGAAAATATGAGTTGGCGTGACACGGGAATAGAATGTGGCGGCAAGGAGGTATGTGATGATGTTTCGGGCTTTCGGGGATTCGGGATTCGCGAGTTTGAGATGCGCGAACTCCTTGCCTCCGGGATCTCCGATATCCCGATGGGCGATGAGCTCCTCCTCCTAGGAACTAGCCCCTACCGGATAGAACATGGTCCATATGACCTGTCCCTGTGCGACCGTAGCCAAACCATCCATCGCAGTTTCAGCGTTCACGATGACACAATGTTTGTGTCCATGGGACTCGCTATTTTCCGATTGTCGATGCGCCTTCTGTGCTAGCCCTTTGACTAGGCTCAGGTCCAAGTGACCACTACCATATTCCTTTGACCATACTCTCCATCGGGGTTTCGTGGTTCGCACTTTTGAAGTGCACAAATCACTCATCCCCAAGATCCCCGATATCCCGATGGCTTCAAGTTCGCCGATGGGCGCTTCCCTGTCGGGACTTTCTTGATGATGTCGATCTCTTGCCACGTGTCCTTTCTCAAACGGACGGTCTAGATCTCTTTCCCTGCTTCTCGTGTCCATGATCAAGCTTGCTTGCTTGACTCGGGCCCCAAACATATTTCTTCTGTGTGCTGCACTTGGGCACCTATCACGCAATCCTGCAGACCTGCGTACCTTTGTTCCCCGATACCACAATTGTTGCTAACACCTTCCAAGATTGTCATCATTGTTGATCTACCTCCTCCTACTTCAGCTAGACAAATGTGCATTGTTTTGGGACATACTGGATACTACAAAAAGTTTATCAAGGGCTATGAACAAATAACAACACCAAGGGAAAATATTTTAAAGAAATATTGTAAATTTCAGAGATCAGAGGAAAGTCAAGGGAGCTTCAACACACTAAAGAAGAAGATGGTCACTGTGCCTATCTTGGTTTTCCCGGACTGGAGTAAGGAATTCCATGTGCATGTCGATACTTCATATACTGCACAACCAGGAGCAGGATATATTGATCACCCGCTAGCCTTTCCTAGCAGGAAGCTCTCTACAACCGAGATAAATTACACTACCACTAAAAGAGAAGGTCTAGCTATGGTATATGTGTTGCATAAGTTTCGACACTACTTGTTGGGAGGTCACTTTAAGATGTTTACTAATCAATATGGGTTGAAATACTTAGTCAACAAGCCAGTGTTGGGGGTAAGATTATGCAGATGGCTACTACTATTCCAAGAATATGATTTTGATATTGTGGTCAAGCCAGGGAGAATGAACAAGGGACCTGACCACTTACCAGTTTGGAGGAACCTAGGTTAGAACATGGAGAGGAACCTACCAGTTTGGAGGATACACTACCATACGCATAGTTGTTGGCCATTAGAAAGGTGGATGATCACTTTGTCGAGATAGTCCAGTTCCTGTCTACAGGAATGGCACCCCGCAAGTATACAATTATCCAGAAGAAAAAATTGGTAGTTCATGCTATAAATTTTTCACTTATAGTTGGACAACTATATAAGATGGGACCCGATGAGATCTTGAGGAGATGTTTTATGGAGGCAGAAATAACAATGATTCTGGAAGAAGTGTATGAAGGCATCATAGGAGAACACTATGCAAGGAAAGAAACAATGCAGAAGGTTCTTAGAGATGGCCTTTGGTGGCCCTCTTTACACAAAGATGATAAGGAATACTACAGAGCTTGTGATGTATGCCAAAGAGTTGGGAAACCATCTAGAAGAGATGATATGCCTTTAGCACCACAGCTAACTTTATAGGCATTTGAGAAATGGGCCATTAATTTCTGGGGGCCCATTAACCTACCAGGAAACCACACAGGAGAGAGATACATTATCACTGAGACAGAGTATTTGACCAGATGGTCAGAAGCAAGAGTAGTTAGGGACTATAGTGCAGCTACATTTGTGTAGTTCATATTTGAGGATATCATAACAAGGTTTGGATGCCCAAAGATCCTTATGAGCGATCAAGGTACTCATTTTGTTAATAAAGCTATTGAATCCTTGACTCAAGAATTTAAAGTTCATCATCATAAGAGTACACCATACCACCCACAAGAAAATGGTACATTCAAAGATTTCAATAAGATCTTGGAGACAATGATGCTGAAGATTTGCAGTGTGAACAGGGATGATTGGGATTTGAGAGTGCTAGTAGTATTATGGGCTTATAGAACCACTTGAACGAAGATGACAATGTCGACTCCATTTAAGTTGGTTTATGGTCTGGAAGCAGTGGTACCTATGGAATATTTGGTTCCTAGTCTAAGAATTGCAACATTCACAGATATGGATGACACTAGCATTGTTCAAAACAGGCTTGCATAGTTGGTAGAACTAGAGGAAGATAAGCTTATGACAGGATTTCATCAGCGGGTACAGAAGGAACGAGAAAAGTCTTACCATGAAAAACACATCAAGAAGAAAGCATTTAAGAAGGCAGATCTAGTATTGGCATATGACAGCAAGTTCATGAAGCATCCAATAAAGTTCAGGACACATTGGATGGGGCCATATGAGGTTGCCTATGTTACAAAAGGAGGAGATGCGCAGTTGAATACCTTGAGTGGAGAATGGAAGGAAGGTTTAGTAAATGGGAGCTAGTTGAAATTGTATTATAACAACCAGCTACCTCACATCTCTCAGTAAAAGCATAAGAATAAGGGTCCACGTACCAGGTGCAGTTGAAACTGGATACCAGACATAGAAAAGATAGTCTTCAAAAAGAAGGGAGGGACCGATAAGATTGCACATGCTCCTTCATGCAGTCTGAATTCGAAGTGGAATAGAAGGTTTAGTCTTGTAGTGACTCAGGAAAAGTCACATGTGAGTGTTGGGGGCAATTTGGCCCTTGGTTATCGAAGAAAGAGAATATTAATGAGGAAAGGCGAAGTACGAACTATGCAGAAGGCACATGGACTGAGGATGGGTCAAAGTGGCCAAAGGAGAAGAAAATAAGGAGAGAAGTAAGGGAAAACAAGTCGTTGAATTAGAATATCAAGGAAGACGGATCAACAAAGAAGATGTATCATGGACAACTTAGCAAACAGAAAAAGCCACCAATGGACGCTTTGGAGCATCTCGTGGGAAATAAGGAAAGATAGGCTGGCAAAGCCCTAAAAATATGGGTCAAGTTGACCTAGGATTTTGGATCTAGGGTTTTGACACCTAGACATTTCCATGTAATGTATAAATAATGGTCAAGGAGAGTCAGCAGGGTCAACCGATAGTTGGTTCATCATTGTGGGTTAAGAGAGTGATTATTGTTGATTGCGTAAGAGAAGTATTGTGTGTAAGTGTGTTATTAGATTGTAAGATCTTCAGCTGGGTGCAAAGATCAACCCTATAGCTAGGTGTGCATGGAGAGGAGAGAAAGAGAGAGAAGAAGAGAAAGAGATATGCAACTAAGTGCAGAGATAAAACTATATGTTTCCATTTAATATATCAAGAAAAACACTTTTGTGGGCATAGCCCTAGGGAGAGGGTGAACAACGTATATATTGTTGTCCTCTGTGGTTGATGTTGTGTTCTTGGATTTTTGTTATTTTGTTATTTCATTATTGTGCTAGATTTGAGATATAACTGTGCGAAGTAGGCTTAAGTTGGTAAAGAATAACTAGATATTTGTGTGTTGTTTCCTTGGATCCACTTTGCATTTCCCCTGGTTGTAGACACTTGTTTCCTGCAACCCCTTATTTCTACTTCGGGTGAGACTACATCTACTCTACAAGTGTTGCTGAAAGGGCTAGTAGTTAGGACTTGTTGGTGCAGTGTTAGAGTTGAAACCTGGGTCTACCCCTGTGCCAATACACTACCAAAAAAAATCGAAACTGATGACGCATATCATTTGCATCCTCCTTGGTCACCGAGTGTAGACTATAGTTGCCCCACTGGACCTTGACCTGATCTATTGTTTGACGTCATAGGCATCAAATTCCAAGGTCTAGGATGTGGATTGGATCCATCATGAGAGAACCCTCTCCGATACCTGCAAGGAACTCATGTCAATAACATGTGTAGGATAACTAACATAATATATCAAAACATATACATGAAAACTATCATGCATATGCCTCCACGAATCAGGAAAGGCTAATCGATAGGCCACTGGCCCCTTCCTTTTCACAATCTCAAAGGGTTCCACGAATCTAGGAGAGAGTTTAAGACCCTTTACAAACTTGATCGAACTCTTATGTGGTTTCAACCACAAGAAGACTCAATCGCCAACTTCATAACTATGATCGACATGATGTGCATCGACATAACTCTTATGCCGATCATGCACTTCCTTGATCCTTTGTCTTATTATTTTCATTTGATCTTCCATTTCTTGGATCACTTCTTGTCCGACCAGGACCCTATCCTCAAGCCAATCCCAACTCAAGAGCCTCCGATACAGTCGCCTGTAAATAAACTTGAAAGGTGCCATCTTAATGGTGTTTTGATAACTGTTGTTATATGCAAATTATACCAGTGGAAAGAATTATTCCCAACACCTCTTTTGATCCATCACATACATGCACAACATATCCTCCAAGATTTGGTATGCTTGCTCAGTCTTCCCTTCTGTCTCCAGGTGATATGCAATACTAAATTTAAGTTGGGTTCCCAAGTCCTCCTAGAAACTAGTCCAAAATCATCATGTAAACATCGATCCTCTATTGGATATAATCCTCTTAGGCATGCCATGCAACCTCACAATCTCACGGATGAAAACTCTAGCTATGTCAGGTGTCCGATATGTCATACACATAAGAATAAAATGAGAACTCTTTGTCAAAGTGTCTACTACCACAAAAATCGAGTCATGTCTCCTTGTCGTCAGTGGCAGTCCAATAATGAAATCCATCGAAATGACCTCCCATTTCGATTTTTGAATAGAGTGTGGCTATGGTAGTCCAATCAGATGTCTATGTTCAGCCTTCACCTGCTAACATTCTAGACATATTTCCATGTAGTTGACTATGTCTGCCTTCATTCCTTTCCAAAAGAATAAGGGTTTAAGGTCTACTCTCATCTTCATGACTCCAGGATGAGCCATGTACACTGCTCTATGAGCCTCGTTTAGGATCAAATGCCTCAACTCATCATTGGGTGGTATGTAAATTCGAATTTTCAATATCAAGAATCCGTCATTGTCCACATTAAATCCCTCAAATTTTGGTACCATCATTGTGTTTTGTCCGATAAAATCATTGACCTCTTTGTACCAGTCATTGTCGCACTGTAAAGTTAGGATTTTTTCACGTAGATCCGTCTAAAGAGGAATCAACGAAAATATGTGTGGTCTCTGACTCAACTTATCCACCACTTTGTTCATTATTCCTTTTATGTAAGTAATCTTGAAATCGTACTCGCTAAGAAATTCCAACCAACGTCGTTGTCACGTGTTCAAGTCGCTTTGCGTAAAGATGTGTTGTAGACCATAGTGGTCCATTTTTA
This sequence comes from Picea engelmannii, assembly GCA_009831015.1. NCBI lineage: Eukaryota > Viridiplantae > Streptophyta > Pinopsida > Pinales > Pinaceae > Picea > Picea engelmannii. The sequence continues at coordinate 86,632 of ML790517.1, read as the reverse complement.
GTTCAATTTTCATCCAATAAGGTAGTGTCTCTAAAATCTCAAGGAATAAACAATGTCTAACAAATCCAAATCATGCGTCGCATAATTCTCCTCATGCCTTCTCAACTTTCTCGAGATGTAAGTGATCACTCGATCATCTGGCATCAGGAATCCGCTTAAGAATTCCTTGGATGCATCAGTGCATACCAAGAATTATGCATCCATGTCAGGGACCTTTAGTATTTATGTTGTCGTCAACAACTTCTTAAGCCTCCAAAATTCCTCCATGCATTTTTCGGTCCAAACAAACTTCTTGTTCTTATTTTGCAATTCCATGATTGTATTTGCTATCTTATAAAAACCCTCGACAAACCATCGATAGTATCCCAATAAACCCATGACAATATTCACGTCAGGGACATTCTTCAGCTTAGGCCACTCCATAATAGCCTCAACCTTTGTTGGATCCACAACGATACCTTCAGCGGAAATGACATGCCCTAAGTAGTGAATCTTTGATTGATAAAACGACCATTTAGACAATTTCCCATACAATGTTTTCTCTCGTAGACACTATAGTACCATGCGAAAGTGCTTGTAATGCTCCTATATCTTCCGAGAGTAATTCAAAATGTCTTCAATGAATACTTGGATGAGCCTATACAAGTATTCCTGGAAAACCCCGTTCATCAAACTCATAATTGCACTTGGGGTGTTCATTAGCCCAAATGGTAAAACCGTAAAATTATAATGTCCAAACCTCATCTTAAATGAAATCTTAGGGATGTCATCCTCCTTGATCCATAACTGTTGATACCTTGATCTCAAGTAGATCTTTTAAAACATAGTCGCACCCTTCATCTGATCAAACAAATCATTAATCCTTGGCAATAGATATTGATTCTCGATCATTGCCTTGTTCAATTGATATAGTCAATGCAGAGTCTCCACGACCCATCCTTCTTTTGTATGAAGATAACAGGAGCAACCCACGGTGACACACTTGGGTGTATAAGTCATAGGTCCAACAACTCCTTCAGTTGCATTTTCAGCTCCTGTAACTTCGGGGTCGACATCCGGTAAGGCGTTCTTGCTATCGGTTTAGTTCTCGATTTTAGGTCGATGGTAAATTCCAACTCCCTCTCTGGCGACGTCCCAGGTAACTCATCAGGGAAGAAATTCACAAACTCTCTCACCACCGGAAGGTGTTCTAGACCTTTTGCCACTCCCTTCGCGTTTAATGCAAGGATCGCATAAATCTCACATCCTTTATGCATGCTCTTCCATAGCTGCAAGGAAGATATGAACCTCAGGGAGACTCCCTGGTTTCAACCTACAATCACGTGTCTCTATCCCTTGTCATCAACCATGCTCAACCATTGTGTCTTACATTCCAGTATCGCATCATGCGATTCAAACCAGTCCATACTGATCATGACTCATAAGACCCTAAGGTTGTGATGTAAAGGTTGGCCCTAGTGAAAACTCTCCCAGGTTAAGGCTACAGCCTGTAACCTTCCCACCAACCTTCTGTTTGGCTCCTGAATCCATTTCTACAAAGCTAAACTAGTCATGTTCGACTACCTTTACCTTAATTCATTTTAGCGCTGCACTAGAAATAAAACTCTCGGTAGCACCTGGATCTATCAAAATAATAAGGGTTTGGTCAGCGACAGTATTGAACGTCTCAAGAACGGTCAACTAGTGCTCTTCCTTGTGGTTATTCATCGCTACATGAATCCGATGGGCCTTTCCAAAATCTCCCATGGTAGTGGGTACGACTGATCTGGATGCTCTGGTCCTCTCCACTAGGTATTCACGCTTGTAATGTGTCTCTCCACATGTCCAACACCCTTTCTTTGATCCAGTACTCCTAGTACCTGAAGTAGAAGTTGACGACCCACTGGCCTAGAACCCTGGTCTGTTCTGCTGAACATACCTAAATTGTTTCTTCTGTGGTCGACATTGTTGCTGGTGCTGTCGTCCTTGGTAAGGATTTGGTTGTTGAGGCACTGATCACCAAGGTGTAGTGAAAGTGGATCCTTTCTGGAATCCGCGATATCCTGGTAAGTCTCTCGTTGGTGTCTGATGTTGTTGCACACTAGATGACACCTGCCCTACTGGTCTCATGGGAGTCCTACTCTGACCGCCATTGATAAGATCCTCCTCTTCTATGAGGGCCTTATGGACAACATCATGCAAGTTTTGAGGCATCAAAATCCTAACCTTTGCACGAATTTTGACATTAAGGCAAAACAAGAGCCTATTGACCTTAAGTTTCTCGGTATTTAGGTGCAAAGCATACCAAAGAAACTCCATAAAATGGGCCTTGTACTCGGGAACCGTATGGACACCTTGTCGCAAGGAATTGAACTCATTGAGCTAATACTCAATGAATTCCCTAGATAGATACCTCTCTCAGAATCATTCCTTGAAAAATTCCCATGACACATCTTCGAAGACCATGGTCAATTGCGGAAGGAGCATCTTCCACCATAGAAGAGCTCTCCCCTTCAGTTTAAATACTGCCCTGCAAACCTTCATGCTAGAGGTCATAATTGTGAAGCGTGAAGCACATCGTCTTGATCTCCAGCCATGCCTCAATGACTTAGTTGTCCGCGACACTCGTGGACTTGATAACTTATCCCTCTCGAGATCTTGGTGAATGCTAACGGTATTGGTTGTGGCGCACTATAGACCCTCAAGGGTACAGGCACCCTGGCCTCATCTTAGTTTAGATGGTGAATCAAGGCCTCTGACATTCCTTGGAAGGACCTTCTCAGACCATTATCATCCCTTACAACAATCAAATCTAGCCCAAATACTTGTTCTTCCCTAGGAGGTTGGACCCTGAGGGCATGGGAACTAATGGAGGAATCACACCTCCTTCAACGACAACACATTGTGAACCTCTGTGGTGTCCTCTAATTGATATCCCTGCATGGACACGTTAAATTTTTAATTAGCACTAGGTTATTACTCAAGGGTTTACTGTAGTGGAAAGCATGGTGATCCAAAGTCGCAAGGTTGAATCCGCTCTCATACCATATGTAACGACCACTGTCGTTACGACTATATGTGATGCATAAAAAGAGTATTTTTTTTTTATGTAGGGAAGTAACCACGACAACAATTAATCAACACAACTTGAAGACGAACACAACATACGAAATTTAGGTGACATACAAAAATGACCCAACATACTAGCACATCATGCAACTATACAAAACATGCGATAATCAACAGATGAAAAATATAAAAATGAATACCCATCCATCCTACCCTGTAACGTTAGGACCTCCAAGACACATAAACAATGCTCAAGCCCAGGTTCCCATCGATTTCAACCATTTAAGGTCTCAAGGTTGAAAATTGTTCTGAGGCAGAAGGAGGTGTCTACATCCCACCCGACACAAACGAGACCAAGCCAACTAAGCTGACAGCAACATCAATCAATTCAACACAACAAATTTAAAAACACAAGTAATTAGAACCCTTCCAGTGATTGGGGGACAAACACATTAAAATTACAAAACAAGTACAACCTTACTTACAAAACAACTACATTCCCATTGGGAGGTGCATAACCCTAAGCCAGGTTTCATGTGCTCTTGTCAATTAATGCGGGCAATGATCCAAACATATGATGTCATGTCGCCACCTTGTGAAAAGTACACCAGGAACCCAAGTGAAAAAAAAATAAGTCTAAACCTTCCACCAAACATAAAATCCCATGTGCCTGAAATCCAACTTGCACACTCATACATATACGACGTCATTAGACGAAGGTGCTCCAACCTTCGAGAAACACAAGACGTTGGGTGACTACCCAATACCTTCAATTGCACAACATCTAGATGTAATTCAATAATAAATGTATTGTCAAGGACTCAAACATCCCATATAGTAACCAATCTCTAACTACAATAAAAACATATAACAATCTTTTGGAATCATCATATTTTCAATTCAAGGTTTTAATAATCCAATGACTTATCTACAAGTTCTTAATTTTTCCAATTCAATCAAAGAAAGGAACCATACCATAGAATGGGGACTTCTATCTAATTTATCCTTCATTAAAAACAAGGCTAGACGAGTCGATTAGAAGATTCTATTTCTTATTTAAGAAAGATCCCTTCATAATCTCTATTATAATTTCGTTGCAACAATTCTACTATACTCTAGAGTTTAAATAAATTCCATCATTTCTACTATAACCTAGAATTTAAAATAAATTCTATCAACTCTGTTATAATCTAGAATTTAAAATGAATTCCATCAATGCTACTATAATCCATAATTTAAAATAAACCCATCAGACTCTACTATAATCAGGAAATTAAATTTAGTCCAACAAACTCTATTATAAAGTCATTCCAACAATTCTACTATAATCTAGAATTGAAATAAATTCCATGTAAGGATTCTATAGAAAGGTTTTCCTAGAAACAATTGTTAGGCAATAAACAATAATAACTTATATAAACCTTTTTGCAGAAATATTAAAAGACAATGAAAATTATTGGCAAGGTTGTTGATGCTATAGTTTCATAATATACATAATTTGATGTGTTAGCCTCCATAATAGACCCCAGCCATATTCCAGCTGCCGAAATCCCAAAAATATTCTGAAATTACAGAAGTAACAATTATCTAAAGGGTAAGAGTATAATTCATTGTGTTATTGTTGTGCTATAGACACGAATACTAATAAATCTCTATGTAGCTTTTAATTTAAATTTAGATAGCATTATAATCTTAGTGTATTAATAAATAGAAGTCAATGGAAATAAAATCGCTGTTTAGTAATAACTACAATTCAATTAGCATTAGAATTTTTTGTGTAGTAATAACTAAAATTTAATAGCAATAAAATTTTATGTGTAGTAATAACTGAAATTCAAAAGCTAATTTCTTCCTAAGGGGAATCAACACCTAGAAAACCACTCAATTCTGAGATGAATATCTGTGATGCCACATATGACGGATTAGGAGAAAAAATTTAGGTGATAAAAAAAATGTGTTGTTCAACATATCGTTAAAAAAAAAAAAAACGTTATACGTCAAGGATAGAGGAGCCATAGGTTATACAACAAAGCATTTAAAAAAAACATTATTCAACAATTCGTTTAAAAGTGCGTTATACAACAAAGATTGAGGAGAAATTTATTGATATATAGGTCAGGTTTATTCTTCCAGTTCTGTTCGTCCGAACCAGATGCATTTATTCAATTCCCTTGGGTAGTCTACACGCTACTACAACTATAAAACATTTGTGTGAAAATACATAAAACCATTGTTAGAGAGTTTGTTCTCTTCCATTTGTTTGAAGGAATTTTTATGAGAAGACTAAGAGAAAATAGTTTTTCCCAATATTTAAATTCCACAGACGTTTGGACAATTGAACAACTTAAAATTGTCACAAACGTGTGAATGATTGGTGTTTCCCATGTGCCATAAATACGCTCAATAAGAACTTGAATAATGAAGTAGCCCATGTGATTAGATGACGTATTCAACCATGAACGATTCTTGTGGCCCATGTATTTCAGTAAAAACAAATTATTATTAATATAGTGGTGTAAAAAATAGTTCAACAAAATAAAAAAAGATTAAATGCAAGGAATAGTTGGTCTGGGCTAGTTTGGCCATGAGAAAAATGGAGACAACCTCGAGGAAAAAAGACAAAATGTAACAAGAAAATTGCAGCAAAAATAAATCATTCGCAGCAAGAATTAAATCATTCACAACATAAACTTCGCTACCAGAAATAAACCAATCATAGGAAATAAAACATTGGGTGAACTCTAGAGTCATCCCCAAAATCGTTGTGTGGAAGCACGAGATCTCAGAGAAATAAATCACAATATGCGCAGAGGCTAAGGAGGGAATAAACACTGAGGAGAGAATTCCCTCCAGGGCAGAGGAATGATCCTACAGTTATTATCCATGCACATGAAAGCAGGGCATTTAAATCTAAATCTTTAACACCAGAGTGAAAGACATACAATTCGGCTCTTGGCCGATTGCTCAGGAATGGACTAATAACTTAAAGGATAAAGGTACAGTAGATAAGAACACAATTTCTTTGTATTAAAAACAATAAAAACACAGAGAAAAATAAAATAATGGCCCGAGAAAAAGAACACAGTATTCCTCATCAATAATACAAACACAGTAATAATACCCACTAGAACCAGGAGCTACAGTAAAACACAGTAATAAGACAAGGCTCAGACACGAAAATTTAGTGACCCTTTTGCAATTTCACATGACGCACTATCGCCTAGATAAAAATGCATATGCATAACTAAACGAGCCTTTTTCTTTTAACACCATCTATGCAAGTGAGATTTCGACAATAAATAAATGCATGAACAATAAATTGAGCTAATATTCAATACAAATTATGCACATGTGTACCATAGCGAAATGTGAATGCTCCAAAGTCATTGTCTCGCACACGCTCCATCTAGTTTCCGCTTTCCAACCGATGTGACCTCACTGGTACCTCCAGCCAACGCTAAGGGTACTCTTCTTCCCCCTGAGCCCCCTGAGTTGCAAATGGGACATGCACATGATACTAAAGAACAGTAGCACCCATATCACCTCGCAAGTTTGAGCTACCACTCGTTACCCAAGCTGGGTATCCCAACTCCCACAAGAGAAATTTCAGTCAAGATGAAATTTCAACAGCGTAACGTTACGCAAGCCATATGTGATCCATACTCCTCCTCCACCATCATTTGTATAGAATTTATTATTCATTAGTTTCCCAAACCCTCGGTAGATTTCCTTTTTCATTTATTTAATTAGGAAAAACCTCCCTGGTACACATGTCACCCGATCCCCTAGTTGCACCAGAAAATCAACTTATTAGTTAATTGAATATTCCTATTCCCCTCACCCACTCAAAAGGGTACCTAAAAAATCTCCTCAGTGTCCCATTACTCCCTTACAATTATTAAATGACTTACGCCTTACTTAATTCCTAGTTGAGTTCATAAATAGAAAGTTCCAAGGCTAGATTTCCTACTAAGTTAAACATTCCCCTTTTCTTTAAGTTTCCCGTTTTCCACAGGTTTCCCCCTTTTCTTCAAGTTTCCCTTTTTCTTAAAGTTTTCCCTTTTTATAACTAAGTTCAAAATTACCAGGTTTAGACAAAAACAACCAAATACCCCTTTTATTAAGTAAACCTTTATTAAAATTTCAACTTTAATTATTAATGCTTGAATTTTATTTACCCCCTTCTTGTTACATGTCTAATTAGTTTTTTTGTTCAAATGTTCTACTCAGACCTAGGTTTTAAATTCACTAGGCTTGGCGACAGTTTTTAATGGAAAATTTGTTATTAAACTTTACTTATCACATCACTCATTTTAAGGCTGACCATGTCCTAAGGAGGCATAGTTTTCTAGTCATTAGGTTTATTAACTTACCATATTTAAAATCACTACATGCCCTTCAGTACTCACCATGTGCTCCAAGGGTGCCACTTGCCTTTTTCTATTTTATTCACTCGACATGCCCTTCAATACACTACATTCTACAAGGGCACCACTCGCCTCTTGACTGAATTTGGTAGACGTCTAACCCTTGGAGTCAATAATCTGTCAAGTGATCTTGTGGGAGACTAAGGGCCTTTAAAGAATAAGGACCTTGACTTATTGTGCACCCCTTAGAATCATCATGAGCGACTGTCACAGTCTACCCTCATGACAACGCAGGTCTCTCGAACTAGATAATTGTTAACCTAGAGTTCAAGCCATGGTGAGAGTGCTAGTAGGTTGTGGTAGGGTTTCTTCCACACCTATCCCTCAATGTATTTGGTTGTTGTGCGTGACCCCTTTACTCCAAATATGATTATGGTCAGCAAGCTATCGTCATCCTGCATCCATCAACGAATCATGTTAGAAATAACAATCAACATCATAATATCTAATCATATGCACATATGTCACATCAAAACAATTCAAACCATAACAATCCACTCCCTGACTCGATCCAGAGTCCAAGGGGTTTCATCGATGCCTCGGCATCCTTAATTTCCAAAGTCCTGCACACTTAGGAGAATCTAGTCAATAACACCTATCTATGTAAGTACAACAAAATAACATATCATCCAATCCAGAATATCTCATAATCATAATCAAAACAACCAATAGTATAATGACTTGGATCACTTGCATGCAAGTTCCCTCAAAAATAAGTTCACTCAATGTTCGCAAGAGTGAGATGTTACACATTGGGACAATGGGTTATGTTTGTCATATTGCGACATTTACAAATTTTTCTCACATTATGACATTAGGATATTTGTGTCCCATTGCAACGATGAGGCATATGTTTGTCATAGTGTGACATTTCGAAATGTTTCTCACATTATGGAATTAGGATATTTGTGTCACATCACATTGCGACAATAGTAAATTTTCATCACCTTGCGACGAGGAAACTATGTTTGTCACATTCTGGAAATAGGGCTAGGTTCATAACATTGTGATGTTACTATGTTTGTCAAAATGTGACAATGATGATGAAGATATAATGGGGCTATGTTTTTCACATGACAAGGTTGGTTCATGGTCCACACATTATGGAAATAATTTTTTCTCCAAGTTTTTTAAGAAAATATAACAAAGTGTTTCATTTGCCACAAAGATAGGAACTTTGAACTGATGGGATGTATTACATAGAAAGAAACTTAGAATCATATTTGTTCTAAGGACATTGGTAAGACATCATCTTTAACTTTACAAATGATGATTTTTACTTGTTCTGAATAAGTCTCCCACCCATGCAAAACTTTCATTAAATTCCACATAGACAGACACATATAGAACTTTTATTAAAACCCATATACTAAAAAGAATAAATTCCACACTCAATAAACCATATTTTCAAATCATTTAAATAAATAGATGTCTTATAACAATAACCCTAATAACCATTAAACATTTGTATATTATTAATATAGTATTGTTAACATGGTTAATTATTAATGTTAATTAATAATATTAATTAATAATTATTGTAGAGAGGGTATCTATGAATAATATACATACATATGCTTAAAACACCCTTTGTATAATATAAATAATTATGTATATTCCTAATAATTAATACTATAGTTAATTATTATTATTATTTAATAATTATTAATTATTATTGTATCATGTACAATAAAAACAAAGTATTATTCCCGAATGGGGTGTTTAAGGAAACAACTGGTGGACAACTAGCAGGGTGGACACCTAGCCTAGTCTCTCGCCACCTTGAGCCAACTCAAGCACACTCAACATCCACCACTAAATCATGAATTTAAAGCCTCATTTGTCACTCCTCAGAATTCGTTCTTCTTCAATCTAGTGTAACGTCTTGGCGCCTCTGTTCATGGGAATGTTAATGGTAATGGGCTAGACACAGTCACAGTCCCATCACCCATCCTGGCATGGTGGTTTTAGGCCTATGCTATGGAATGCCATGGCTCATTCAAGCCCTTGACCTCCAGAGTCTTGGCCTCCTCCGAAATTTGTTCCTGTCCTCTTCTTCTGGCTCAAGATTTTGCAGGGCACTCGACCCTCGGCACCTAGAACCTTTCCTCTGGTTAGTCATTGTTACTGTGTCTTGCTAGTCTCGTGCTCTGTGAGCAATAGATTTCACTTTTTTTACCCGCTCCTCTTCTGGTTTCAGGTGGCTCTCTCAATGCCTCAAATTAAAGGTAAGTCGAAAAGCGGTGCGTCCTAGTATATGGCTAGAGGAAGGGGAGCGAGAGGGCATGGCCAGAAGGCTCGTCCGAGCTCTCCTCTAGAACTTGAGAGTGTCTCCACCCTAGATCCTCTCGTCGCTCCCACTCCTTCCTTCACTCATGTTCTGCCTCCTCGGGACACCAATCTAGACTTTCCCCTGCTATCATCTCCCTAAGATTTCCGCATCGAATGGTTTCGTAGTCATGGAAACTTCCTTGGCTTTTCTCCTAGGCTCAGTCCATCCGGCCCCTTGCGAGCCTCCACCTCTCCCTCCTACACCTCCACTTCCCATCACCTCCACCTCGCCCGCTCCCTCAACTCCTCTCTCCTCTTCATTCTCCCCCGTACCTTTCTCTAACTCCCCCACTTCCTCCTCCTCCTTTTCTCTCTACTGCTTGCTCCGTCTACATAGAAAGGAACATTTTTGGGGATTCTTTGGATGCCATCAAGCAAGGAATCGAGGACATCAAGGGCGTCATCAACGAGATGCAATAGAAGGAAATAGAGTGGTGGCACCAAGCGGAGCTTATGATGACTTTCCTTTAGGACGTAAGGAAGGATATCTTGGACATAGAAAAGCTCAATAGAGACACCATGCATGTCCAACAGATTTTTTCGAAGCAGAGGCTCGACCCCGGCACTGGATATCTCCTTTTGGCTCAGGTTTCCTATGTTTTTTATGATTGTAGCTAGTATAATTAACAAGACTTTTTCCCTGCGTGGCCTCTCAGATATAGGAATTTTTAGTCTTATCATAAGTCCATCCTTTTGGTTTTGGTCTGTTTGGTCTAGCCTACATAACATTTTCCCTGCATGGCACATTAGATCTATGTCTCTTATAGCTCTGAAAGTTTTGCATGGACACTATGATTTTTCGACCATGTGGCAGCATCGGTTTCCCACTAGGGAAATGTTGTCACAGCCTCCTATGATAGCATAACAGATGTAATTTTTTCTGCTTTGCAAGTTTTAATACACTTCCTAACTTACAAAAAAAAGACAACAAAGTATTATTATTATTAATAGTATTTGTAATGTCTATAATTTTTACTATTAATAAAGTGTTAATAATAGTTTACTAATAAATTACCTCGGATGGGGTGCCACATACGCAACAAGGCCACGCGTTATAGAGCCAGGATGGGCCTTAAATACAGGTTGTCGACTCCCATTCCCTCACCATTAAGGATGGGAGCAAGCCTAAGTAGTCAGGCCCATGGTATGAGTCCTCCCACACGAGTGAAGAGGACGGATGTACAACGCACTAAGAAGGTAGGCTTAATGGTTGATCCCGTCATATCCATCATCATGAATATCAACGATTTTGGCCGGGGAAATACTCATTTTGAGTTTAAGCTGCAGAAGCTAGGCATCTCTGAGCTCTGGTGCAGTGATAACAACCTCATCGTCGCTATGGTCATTGTTCTTCTCATACACATGCCGAGGGAAAGAGGTAAGTACCGTAGGGGCGCTGCCTAGCATGCCTTCGATGCTCGTCCAAAACGAAAATAGATATTTGAACGAGAGTTGTCCATGGCTTGGACGCAGCTCGTCTACAAAGCCATGAAGCCTAGAATGCCTCCCATGGCCTATGTAGAGGAATTTTTTCCGTAAGAACCCATTCAGGCTCCTCTGGAACACCTCCTCTTTATAGTACCCGACAATTGGAATCCGCCAACCTACTTTCTAGGGGAAATTACCATGAAGGCCACAGGGAAACCACATAGCTTCCAAAAAGGGGCTGACCAATTGGAGGAACCCCCTACTTGTTATAACAAAGAAGAAATTACGGATGACATGGACGCGAAGGCGACAACAAGTGTAGGAGAATTCTCCTTGGGCACGGGTGACCAAAATGCTTAGAGTGGACATAATTGGTCATGGAATCTAGATGAGGACATGAGAACACAGGGAAGGAACAAGACAGGAGAGGCGGAGGCAATACGACTAGGAGGTGCACTTTTGGAGGATAGTTGGGTGAGGGAGGGTGGCATGGCTCCTATGCCACATCCCCTATCCATCATGCAGGAAGCATGGCATGTCCAGCCGCCATTCTTCCACCCAAATCACCTGGAACTGATGTTCAAATTGAGGAGCCTATTGGAGGACCAAATCCATCGTGCGATGCTAATCAACCAGTGCATTGACATGATCTATGATGCCTACTCCAACACACCACCAGGACAGAGGTTCTTGATGTGTGCACAACCCTTCACACTACCAGTCAAAACATGAAATCAGGGAGGAGATGCTGACATGGACACCGCAACGAACACCGGGTAATTGTTATAGTTAATGTTTATGGTTAGAACTTTTGTTTTGATTAGATCCAAGGCTCTAGTATTGTCCGAGTTTAATTATGTTGTAATTCAAAGACTAAGGAAATATTCTCAGATTGAGGGTTTCCATATGTCTTGGTTTCCTCCGGGCAAGACATATGACAACCCGTTTTTTGCTATAGACTGCATAGGAGGCCGACTGTCCCGGTTTTCGTTAACTCAGTGGGAAAGTTGGTAGTCCAGGTGTATATGTATGTTTGAAAGCTAATGCAATAGGCTCCAAACCTTTTTTACTTAAAAAAATAGTTTATTAATAAATTTAATAAAGTATTGATATGTATTAATGGTTATTAATAAAGTAGTTATTATTATTATTATTTTTAACTAATAATAATAATTAATACCCCTTGTATATTAATAATAAGTATATTAATCATTCTTAATAATTCTAACAATCCTAACAACACTAACCCTAATAATCCAAACTCAAACCCTAATCACCATTCACCTTAATATATTATTAATACATTATTATTAACATAATTAAACATTAACATTAATTAATAATTATTATATAAAGAACATATGTGTACTAACCCTAATAACTCACACCCAAACTCTAATAAATACATTATTACTAACATGATTAAGTATTAATATTAATTAATAATCATTATATAAAGAACATCTGTAAAGAACTCCTTTATAATATAATTAATTATTTATATTAATAATAACCAATAATAAAATTAATTGTTGTTGTTATTATTATTATTTATAAATATATTATGTATAAAAATAAAGTATTAATAACATTTTATTAATAAAATTATTAATGAATATAATTATAACAACTATATTAATAAAATATTATTATATATTAATATTGTGATTAATAAATTATTATTAATAATATTAATAACCCTAACCTTAACATAAATTAAAAAAATTCATTATCATCTAAATTTTGTATGGAATGTTGGTTAAAGGTGAACCTAATAGCTCAGTTTTAATTACAAGTGGAAATCAATGTAAATTCATATCTTTGGAAGAATTAAATGTGCTTCTATCTTTTCAATTCATAAGTCAATTAAAATAATAAGAATCTACATTTGAAATTTTTTTGGCGCCATGAGTTTATATAATCCATTATTTAATTTTTTTAGTTAGTATTGCCATTTCTTTAAAGATATTTTGTAACTAAACATTTGTTATTTATATTTTATTAATTTGTTAATTTTGGATATCACTTGATTAATTTTCAAGGATTTTCTAGTCATGATCTTTATCGGTAATCAATGTGTTAGTTTTGGAAATCACTAAATTAATTTCCAAGGCTTTTACAACTATGATTTTATATAATATATTATTTTTATTGATAATCAATCTGTTAGTTTTGGAGATCACTAATGTTAGTTTTGGTTAGTTTTGGAGATCACTAATGTTAGTTTTGGTTAGTTTTGGAGATCACTAGATTAAAAATTTAAATTATTGATATAATAAATATTTAATTAAATAGACATGTGATGGCTTCGAACAAAGGTATGGAGTGAAATTAGTAAAAGGCGGCTTTGCCAGAGTTAAAATCAAAATTCTCTTAAACATCATTTATCTATTTTTCTTGAAAAATTATATTTGAAAAACATAATACCAAGTTTGATCAGAATATATATCCATCAAACTAGATTATACTTGAACTATTATTTATGTATTTTTATCCAAAATATAATTGTATAAATTATATTTGAAAGACATGATTACAAGAAGAGAATCCTCTTTTATATCAGATTTGATTATAATTTTTATCCATCAAAATATATATTTTTTTCCAAAATATAACTTTATCTCAAAAATATGATAACAATTAAAAAAAAATGCCATGATTCTTATCAATGTAACCAAATAAATTGCAAATGAAATTTCTCTCTAAATAGATATATGAGTTCGGAATCTAAAACCAGGGATAGGAAATGGTTAACCGCATATGCAATGTATTTTATGGTGGATAAAATTTGGCTTTAATTAGATATCACAGATCTAAATAAATTAGATATCACAGATCTAAATAAAAAACGAAGATCGAAATAAAAACGAGGAAGATGAAAAAATTAACTAAAACCCTTATGGATTTAATGGGCAATAATGGAGCAATAGGATTAAGTTGAGTCCTTATGGATTTAATGGGTCATAATGGAGCAATAGGATTAAGTTGAGTTAGAGATAGGAAAGAGTTAACTAGATAGGCTATGGATTAAATGGGCCATGGTGGAGAAATAATAGTAAATTGAACCCGTATTAAAATTCTCCAATATTGAAAGCCACAACCCGTCAATATTGAGAGCCATAGCCCGTCAATAATCAAAGCCACAACCCTTCTTGAAAGTCTCCAATATGCAATGGCAAATAATTTGTATCACTCGGTAACGAGTGAAGCTATCCCGTGGAAACAATGAAAGAATAAACCCTGCAAAATTACATTCCATATAGGAATTAATAACCACTATTCATTCCTCGATATAAGAGAAGTCAGAGGAGGAGGAAGTATGTGGGATTGATTTTTTTTTAATTGTTGAGATCACAATTTGAACAATTTAGTTTGAACAATTTAGTTTGATTCAAGTTGGACAACAAAGTTGAGGACTAAATTGCAAATTTTTTTTTGTAGGTTGCAACCGCTGAATTGTTTAGAAAATTTGTAAACATAAAATTAATAACCATCATTAATAAATAAAAATTAAAAACTATAAACCCTAATTATAGATTTCAGATACTTTATCATTATTTGCTCAAACTTGAACTGGAACTGCAACCTTCATGACGAAGTGCAACCTGCCTGACAATGATAAAATATATTGTTAGTTGTAAACCTCAACGTAGTAGTGACTGTACACTGACAGTTGTACGAGTTCGTTAGGATTCCTATCAAATTCTTGATCTTCTTGATTTGTTGGAGCTTATTTAGCTCATCTCTTTTCCCTTAATAAAATGTACTCAACTGTATGCGCTATACACATTCTTGTTCTCAATCTCTATGATTATCTTATTTACTTCTTATTTTTTCATGGTATCAGAGCTTAGGATGTAATCCTCTTCACAGATCCTGGAGAGCAACCCAATCCTAGGAGGAAGAGCACAGAGAATATGTTGTCTCGCAAATGAGAGCGCAAGAGGTAAGACTCTTCACAGAGTTTGGAGAGCAGTTCGCTCGAAAGATCCTTGGAGACAACACAACGCGAGAAAGAAGCCCTACTAAAGGACGAAGTGTCTAAAGATTCGTGGAATCCCTTCTTCAGGAGGAAGTTGTCAAAGCAGCAAAGGAGACGCTACAACAACCGTTAGATCGGAGTGTGGAGAATTGACAGACGTTAGATCTAGGAGGGACAAGTGGCGAAAGATCTGGAACTCCGAAACAACTGCACTTTGGGAGTTTCCAGAAAAGTTGTTCGCAAAATCGTTGAAGTAGCAGGGAGTCGTAGCCAATCTGAATCATCCTTCAGAGAGGACGCATGTCAGTTGATCCTACACTTTGGAGAAAAGGCACTTCGGGAGAAATCAAGTCTGGAGGTAGTAAAACTCTCGAATTCCTGAAGGCACAAAGTAGATATTGACCATTAGAGCCAGAGAGGACACGTGTCATGCGATCCCACACTTCGCCACTAGAGCACTTCAGAGGTCTAAGCAGTGTGGAGGAGGCGCAGTCGTCAAAGGGTTGGTTGCCCAAATTTAGTGTTAGCCATTGGATCTAGGGGACACATGTCAGATGATCCCTGTATTCGACGATCTCGAACTCTGGAGGAACAGAGTAAGTTTGGCCAGAGATGAGGACTCCCGAAAGCCCAGAGTCCCGGAGAGGATCCATACCGTCAATTTTAGTGGACGCGCGACGTTAGATCTAGAGGTTTGAACCATCAACACTCTATAAGAACGAAACTTTGTTGAGTCAAGAACTCCCAAACCCTCGAAGCTCCGAAGAGATGGAGTAGATCCAAACCATTGACCGAATTTCATTGCAATCGTTCATTGCAAAAGGACACATGGCACAAGATCCCTCACTTTGGAGGTTGAGAGCTTCGGAAGAAAAGTGAGTAGTGTGCAACAAGAACTCTCAAAGTCTTGAAGGCTAGAGTTCATTTGAGTCATTCATCAACGAAGACACGTGGTGCTAGATCTCTCACTTCAGAGGCTTATCACTCTGGAGGGTTTTGCGAAGTGAAGCATAGGAGCGAGAATTGACCGAAGTCTCGAAGGCGTGAAGTAAATCTGAGTTGTTGAAGGTTGAGGACACGTGCCGACAGATCTAACACTCCGGAAAGTTAACACTTTGGATTTTTGTGGTGTTGTGCATCTTAGAACTCCCGAAGCCCGAGATTCCGAAGTAAATCTTAGTCGTTCAATCAAGAGGACACGTGGAGGCAAATCCTACACTTTGCAAGTTCTCTAATTCAACACTACAAAGGAATGTTAGTATTGTGCATGAAAAGGACCGAAGCCCGAATGCCCGAAGTAATTGTGAGCCATTGATCTCAGATCAATGAGGACCGTTGATCTTTGCAACAATTTGACTATTCGGCCATTCTCCTATTCGGAGGAACTAAGGCCTTCACACGTCAAAACACCTGAAGCTCAAAGTCCTAAAGCGCCTGGTTTTCATCCCCAGGTCACACGAGAAGCTAAAATTCAAATGTGTTTGGCTTTCAAGTACACTCAGATATCCTGATTCCTCCATTGGAGGGGCTACAGTCAATAAAGAACAGAGTTTAGAGTTATGAATCTGTAGATATCATGCTTGAAAAGTCAGATCCAGCCAGATCGGAGCTAAAGAAGTGGTCAGCCCCGCGTTTTTTGGCCCGAGGTCATGAAGAGAACTTTGTGGACCTAGTTTTACGCACATGAAACATGAAGAGAACCTGTATGTTTTCATCAAGCGATATGAGTGTGACAAGATAGAATAGTCGATCCATAAGTGTGATCGAATTGGTGAATGAATAACCAAGAAACGTTGTCACGGGTCAACAAATATGACTCAGGAAGTCCATAAGTGATCTCAGAAAAATATGGAAAAAGAACAACAAAGAAATGGAAGAATATTTCACAAATATAAATGAAGAGGTTCAGTTGTACCTGAGGATATTTGGAGAAACATGAGCATGAATCTACCATTACTGCCACAGTATAATGGTAAGAATTTTGAATTTTGGTTTGTTAGAATGAATTCTTATTTGTGTCTTGTAGACTGTTATCACAATCTACATGATCAGGAAAGAGATGCATTAGCATTGTAGCTCGTCCAACAAGTCTTGGATGACAGTATGTTGCACAAGGTTGCAACAACGACGTCTTTGAAAGAAGTTTGGAGTATTTTGGAAACAGAGTACAATGAAAGAGGGAGAAACAATTTATCGAATGTTTCCACTCTGGAAGAAGCATTTGTGTCTGAAGCAGAGGTGCCAGAGGAACAAAATGAAGGAGCATTTGTGTCTGAAGTAGAGCTACCAGAGGAATAGAAGGAAGAAGCATCTGTGTCTAAAGCAGAGCTACAAGAGGAATAAAATGGAGCATGTGTCTAAGGCAGAGCTACCAGAAGAAAAGAATGAAGGTGCATCTATGTGTGAAGCAGAGCATGAGAAAATTGCAGAAATTGATGTTGAAGCTATCAATAGAGAAACCGACATTGATGAACTGATTCAATAGTGTTTGTCGATGACAACAAAAAATCAACATCAATGATATTTGATGAACATTGTGCAGAAATTGGCCTCTTTGAAACAGAGGTAAGAAATCTTGAAATTGAATTTGATGATGATAATCTGTCTTATGATGAGTTCCTTCAAATAATGGTAGAGAAGAAGAAAATTGATGAATTAATGTTTGGAGGAGGAATCCTACTTGGCATTCAGAACCAAGTGGATGATTTGGTGACTGCAGAAGCAGTGCTTGAAAGAAGGTTTGATGGCAAAAGCATTCAAGCCACTACACTTATGATTGCCAATGAAGCAGTTGAAGAAGAAGATAATGTTGATGCAAATCTGAAATGGATTGAACAATCGATCTATGATGATGATGATGGTAACTTCTCTCAGAAAGAACATAAAGAAGAGAACCAATATGGTTTTTGTTATAATCTTTTATTGTAGATTGACAAGTTGTTTGAGTATGCAAGTGAGCATCCAAAAGAAGAATATTAAGACATGGATGAGGAATAGAGAAATACAGAGTTTGAAAGAAGAGATAGAAGAAACCCAGCTCAAGTGAAAAGTTTAAGTGTAGTTTTTTTGTTACATATTGTAAGCCTAGCTGAGATATAGACTAGCAGACATTTTCATTTCTGAATTCCTTTTTTTTTTTTTGTTAAAATCTATTGGGTAAATCCATTTTCCAAATGCAACACTTAGGCTTTATCACTGTTGATGTCTGTAAACGTTTTAGTTTAAGAGGGAGAGCTAGTTGTAAATGTGTGACGTTGATTTTAAGAGGGAGTGTTTGTTGTAAACCTCATCGTAGTAGTGACTGTATAATTCCTATCAGATTATTGATCTTCTTGATATGTTGGAGATTATTTAGCTCAACTCTTTTCTCTTAATGAAATGTACTCAGCACTATGCGCTCTACACATTCTTGTTCCCAATATGTCTTCTTTGTATTATTTTCTTTACTTCTTATTTTGTCAAATATTAACATGTATAGAGATAGATTTAAAACAAATTATGTGAAATGCACAGAACTAAAACTTAACAACATGGGACCTGAAATGGAAATATGTGAGGCACAATTTAAACCCCATAGACCTCTTTCCACTCATATTGTTAGTTGAAAATTGAAATTGCATAGTTCACATGCATAAAAAAGATGAGGTTCCAATATGATACTTGGGATCCGTGGCATTGAAGATGAAGGTTATTACCAAAAGTGGTAAGAAAAAAGTTGTATATATATAGATAATAATTTCTTAATATGATTAGGTAAATGTGAAAAAGTAAACATGTTAATATATATATTTATAAATGCAAGAAAGTGATGAACATTAAATCTCATTCATTAAATTGAGAGGACCACAAATGTTTAAGTGCTAGCCATAAGATTATAATTTACAATTAAAAAATCATTAATTGTACTCATTTCCGCTTAACTATCAACCTATATGATTTGCAAATTGATTTGCTAAAACAAATTGCCAATATTTATAAAAGCTTACTAAAACCATATAAATAATTCGATGATTTGCCCCCAAAAAATAAAAATAGTTGAAGATGGAAGGGGCTGCAAGCTTTGTGTCAATCGCTCTTTGTGATAATGTGCGTACATGTCTCTTACTTCAATTAACATAAAATGTCATCTCTTATGTCAATTAACATAAAATGTCAACTATCAACGTGTTGTCATCGTGAATACAATACAAATACGTCATTGATGATGCATAATGGTTTGTACATATAATAATCCATTTGCTTCTAGAGAGTGGCCCTGTTATTTGTTTTCGTTTTCGTGCTTCCCATGCTTGTGCAGAGTCGCCCTCAGCGCAGTAAATCGCATAAACTAAAAACGAAATTTATTTTATATAATAAATAAATTACGTGATTCTCATAATAAAAAAATAAAATTTTATTTTATTTTATATAATAAAAAAATTATGATTCTCATAATAAAAAATTATAATTTTTAACATTTAAAAAATATAAATTTAAGATGAATATTTCTCCTTTTTATGCAATTCAACGAATGAGGATAAA
>ML790517.1:49182-61991 GCA_009831015.1 Picea engelmannii | reverse complement strand
TGATCCACGTCCTAAATCTTTCTTAGTGGCTTCAGCAAAGTTGCAGACTGATAAATTGATAGATGCCATCCACGTAGCTAGGGAAAATCATGTGGATTATAATATAATCCGTGAGTGCCAAATAGTCCAAAATAATATGCATTCCTTAATAAAATTGTAAATGTTGTAGGAACTGACATATTATTGGATTTGAAGTATTTTATATTTAGTCCCTTATTTGTAGTAACTGAGATATTATATTTGTATATTTAGGTCTGGAATTGATGGTTTATTACGCCTATAGGTCTCTTCCTTTGGAACTGTTTTTTAATTACAAATTTCAATTTGATGTTTAACAATTAACAATTAATAAATGATAGGTCTTTTCTTTTGGAATTGTTTTTTAATTACAAATTTTAATTTGATGTTTAACAATTAATAATTAATAAATGATAGGTCTCTTCTTTTGGAATTGTTATTTAATTACAAATTTTAATTTGATGTTTAACAATTAACAATTAATAAATGATAGGTCTCTTCTCTTGGAATTGTTTTTTAATTACAAATTTTAATTTGATGTTTAACAATTAATGAATGATATTGAAATATTCTTATAATTAATGATGTTGGAATGTTTTACTTATTTACTTTTTCATATAATAAATGATAGGTCTCTTCTTTTGGAATTGTTTTTTAATTACAAATTTTAATTTGATGTTTAACAATTAATGAATGATATTGAAATATTCTTATAATTAATGATGTTGGAATGTTTTACTTATTTACTTTTTCATATTTACCTAATATGTTCAAGGAATTACTATCCTAATCACTCATTGAGATAGAATGTTCATTGCCAGGTTCAAATTTAATAAAACTAATATACATTCATTGGAGAGCAGTGGCCAAGTTTTTTTTTTTATATCAACCGTTAAGTCGTAGTTGGATGCATCAATATACATTAATTCGAAAGCAATGACCACTTTTTATTGGATATCAAGAGTTACCACTGGCATGGCAGTGATAGTTGAACGCATGTACCCATACCGCATGCTAATTCTACCCAGACTCTACTTTAACAAATCTTGAAAGGTCTGCATTGTAGACTGCAGTTGTGTCTTCTTCCATCAAAAGCCCTTGTATGTAATTAGTGTGTCTAAGCAACCGACATACTTATTCTCCCATCCCATGGCCTGTAAATCTGCGATTGATTGCGATTTACATTATCTAAGGGATCTATCTTGTTCTTAATTGGATGTTTTTTTTATTTCTGGTTATTTGTTCTTCATAGTATTTTTAAATTGCTTTGTATGATCATAGTGGAAGAAGAAGCGAATGCGGAGACTCAAAAGGAAGCGCAGGAAGATCAGACAGAGATCTAAGTAACTTAACATTGGTGGTTGTTCTACAAATATAGCTTTAGATGCTGGAGACTTCTATTGTTGTTTCTTGCAGTTTTGAATGGTGTGCGTTGTAGCCTTTGTTGGAGAATGCAATTTTTTGAAATTTTTTCTTTATAATATTTTTAAATTGCTTTGTATGATCACAGTGGAAAAAGAAGCAAATGAGAAGACTCAAAAGGAAGCGCAAGAAGACCAGACAAAGATTTAAGTAACTTAACATTGGTGGTTGTTCTAGAAATATAGCTTTAGATGCTCGAGACTTCTATTGTTGTTTTTTGCAGTTTTGGATGGTGTGCTTTAATCTCTTCATTGTATTTTCCTTACGCCTCCACAATCGTTGCCAAACAATTTCCTAACAGCGCTCTTCTATTGGAATCTAGACTTCCCCGATTCCTACCAGGGAACGTTGAACTTCTGTTATTCCCTCATTGAAGCCGCCAACACAGAATTTTCTCGTAGCTCTTGAGTCAGATGGATCTTACCACTCTGGCAGTGTCACTATAGTCCTCCTTCTGCCCTCCCTCCAAGTAACCTTAACCGAACAAGGCAAACCAACCTTAAATTCTCTGGTTATGCTCCTTCAGCGTGGGCGACGTAAGGGTTTATTACTCCTTATTAAGTTTTCGTCATCGATCTTTTTAATTAGAGAGCTATTGCTCTAAATTTAGTTCTGAAAGCATTTTAAGACTAAAATGTTATTATTAGAAGATTCATTTCAACCATTTTACCTTTAAAAAATGAATTTGTCAACGTTTTTTTTGCTTCGGCCATTCTTAATGGGCTTAGTTTAAAGTTTTGGTTAAATTTTTTAACTAAACTCTAACCCTAAATACTAATCTTCACCATTCATTAACATATTTAATCATATATTAATAATTATAATCTTCAAAATAATATTATTAATAATCTCCAAAATAGTAATATTGTTAATAATTAAATATAATATATTATTAATGTTTAAGACTAATATGATATTGATGTTAAAAAACAATGTTATATTATTAATATATCAATTTTATATTCTATAAATATACTACATTAATAATAATGAATAAATATAGTAATATAGCAATAAAATAATAAATAAATTTAAAATAACATAGCAATAACACATTAATTAATTAATTAATTAATTAATTATATATATATATATATATATATATATATAATATGAAGTAATAAATAAATATATAACACTATAGCAATAGTAGGTTTTACTTTATCAAGAAAATAATTAATAAGGTTTATAATTTATTAACGTTTTACAATAAATAAAGTTTAATAATTATTATTTTAAATTTAAAAAAACTATGTTTAATAAATTTAATTAATTTTTAAACATTTGTAGATTTAATTGAATAGTTTAAATAATATGATTGTGGGAGAGTAATTTAGTTTCAAATTAATGTTTTTAGAAAATTTTGGAAAACTTTACATACTAGTGTAGAGAAATTTTTGGAACTAATGTGATCAATCACCATAGTTAATTAATCTCTTCAATATTCCTCTTGAACCCTAAACCTTATATGTATCCCCTACAATTTTAATTATTTATTTTGTAAATGTGTCCATCCCATGTATACTAATAAATATATGATCATTTATTAACATTAATATATAATAGTCATATTATTAAAAATCCTCATAGTATTATTATTATGTTTCCTTAATAATATAACATAATGATATATTATTAAGGAAACATAATAATATAACATAATAATGTATTTAATAATCCATTATTAAAGTTTAAATTAAAGTAATAATTTGTATTAATATATAATTTAACATATTAAATTATTAATACAATAATAATGTATTAATATAATGTGACATGGGGTCCATCCCGTCTGGGCCCACAAGAATGGCGCACTAGTAAATCCGAGTGAGAATCGAACATGAGACTTCATTTTACAAATTTCCTTCTATTTACAATCCGTCTACACCCGTGTGGGTGAAATCATAATGTATTAATGTAATGTATAAACAAAGTATTAATTTACATTAATGTAACATATTAATTGTTTAATACATTAATGTATCGATTAAATTAAATATTATTAATTTAATTAATAAAATGTTAAAGTATTATTACACTAATAATATAAAATGTTAATATTATATTAAACACATCAATAAATAAATTAAATGCATTAACAAATACATTACTACAATATGAATACATTAATAAAATACTCTTACAATGAAATTAATATGAGTACATTAATAAAATAGTGCTACAATGAATTTAATGTATTTAGTAAGACATCATTAAATTACTAATTCAAAAATGTATAATGTAACATATTAAAGTATTAATACATAAAGACATTATTAAAATAGTATTACATTAGTACATATGGTTAACTATAACCATGATTTATTATGATCATCTCTATGAATGACATAAATATATTAATAGACATAAATACATTAATGTGTACTATAATGTATTCATTTAATTAATTAATATATTAATGTATTTTTAATAAATATATCACTAAAGTATGAATACATTAATAATAGTAGTAATACATAAATAAAGCACTAATACATTATTACATTAATGTAATGTATAAATTAAGGTATTAATTTACAATAATATAATGTATAATGTAACATATTAATTCATTGATATATTAATAATGTAATGTATTAATTAATTAATACATTTATACAATATTAATTAATACAATGCTAAACTATTAATAAATTAATAATAGAATATTGCAATAATAATAAAAAAGATACATTTCATATATATAATATGTATTAAAGGCATTAATGAATGAATTATTAAATTGTTAATATAGTAAAACATTAATAAAGTAATAATACATTGACCTTAATGACATTAATGTATAATGTAAAATATTAAAATGTTTTGTTTTTTGTAATTTAGAGTGTGTATTGATTCTTGGTCAAAAAATATAGATGTTTGAAAGTTAGCTAACCACCTGAAATTGGTGCCCTATTGGGAACCCACCTCTATGAGGTGTCCAAGTTCAAAACAGAGGTAACAGTGCTCATTCAGGAAACCACCGTTGTCCAAAGTCTAGTACATAGAAATAGAGTTAGCTACGTGGTTGCGCAGGGCCACATTTATCAAAGGGACAGATGTCATGTGTATGAGGGCAATAATTCTACTATGCCACGCAAAGCCAAAATATTGATAGTAAGTGAAAAAGAGCATGGTAAGGCATTAGTAACCTGGACCTAGACGTGGCCCGACGTAGACCTGCGTTGCCTGTGGTTTTCCTTTCTCTTGGTCCACCATGGCTCTTCGAAGGTCTTATAGAAATGCCATCACAGTATACACTCGGCACCATTGGTCGTCTTCCCTGGTCCGAACTTCGTGCATGGTTGTTTCGATGTCCTCCAGATCTTTTTCAATGATGCTCAGAGTGGCCATGACTTCAACTCGCTCATCGTCCCAGGTATTAAAAGGAGAATGGTGGTGGGAGAGTGGAGAGGAGGAAGAGGAGCCCAGGAGAGGGAAGGAATGTGAAACTATGGGTGAGGGATGAGGGAGGGGGGTGATGGAAAGGAGGGATATTGTGGGGGAGAGGGGGGAGGTGGTGCATAATCAAGCGAATTTCCCAAGAGATCAAACCACTCGACCCTATAGTCATAGGGGTTCAAGAGGGGGGAGAGGCCAGTAATTGGATCAACGGGTCGTTTAGAAGGAGAAAGGATGACTAAATGAGTGAGAGGAGGGGGAAAACCTTTTTCAGCCGGGTGAACATGCATGGGGGCCAACAGAGGGGGAGAAGTCGAATTACAGTGGGGGGAAATAGCTCGATGAGGGCTCGAGGCTTCGCACGACTGGATAAAGGGGGTTGGTTTCCTTCTCTGGTGCATACCCTCCATTCTAGAGATTTCTGGTGTGAACCATCCATTCCTCTCTGGGTCGTGGCATGAAGGAATGGAGGGTTCACACTAGAAAGATCCAGAATGGAGGGTATGCACTAGATAGCTCCAAAACACGAATGGAGGAAGCGCACCAGAGTTGGAGAGTAGAGAAGATAACTAAATGAGCCCAGGGGAGGTTTCTTTGAGATAAATGAGCCAACAAAATAGACAAGGGGGTTGATAACACGGTCGACTGGAGCTGAGGTGACGGGAAGGTCTCATCACGCTGCTCCATGAAGACTTGCAGGTTTTGATTTGTCTAAGCTACATGGTTCGAGTGTGGGAGGAAAGGTGACGGAAGATCATTTGCATGCCAGTGAGGTTATAAGGGTAGACGTGACGTTAGACTACCACATGTTGTCGTGTGTCTTGGCCATGTGGACCTAAACTGAGCTGCGTCCAACATATCAAGTTGGCACTCCATCCGGGGGTAAAATATGAAAATATTAATACATTAATAATACAATATTAAAATAGCAATACATTATTAAAGTACTAATAATTTAATAAATACATTATTAAAGTAGTAATACATTAGGAATACATTACGAAAGTATTAATACTTTAATACATTAATTGACAATAACCATGGTTTACCATGACCATAGTTGATTATGGTTGACCATGCCCAAGTCTGACATCATGTTTTATATTTTCACATTGCGAGGTCGAGGAATGGTCATCTCATTGTAATGTTGGCCGATGTTTTTAACATTGTGGCATAAGCTTTTGTACATAACGTTGCTACAATGCGTTATGTTTGTCACATTGTGACATTTGGAAATGTTTCTCTCATTATGATGTTAGGTTATTTATGTCACATTGCGACGAGGAGGCAATGTTAATCACACTGGGTTGATGAGGTTATATTCGTCACAAAGTGACAATAAAAAATGTCCGTGACATTGCAACGATGGGGTTATTTTGTTAAATTGTGACGATAGGAAAATTTTCATCGCATTGTGACGTTCACATATGTTCATGACATTACAATGTAAGGAAAATTTTGACACATTGTGATGTCGAGACCATGTTGATTATGGCTAACCATGTTGGACCATGTTGATGATGGTTCACTATGGTTTACTGTCGCATAGCAATGTTGATAATATTTTCTTCGTTAGATTGTGACATCAAGTTTTGTTCACCACATCACATCATAAGGCACTATCACATTACAGTATTGATCCAATTTTCTTCGTTAAATTGCAACATCAAGTTTTGTTCATAACATGACATCATAAGGTTTTGGTCATCACATTGCAAGGTAGGGTTTTTGTTTAGCACATTATGGCATTGGAATAGGTTTGTCACATTTTTACACTCGGTTATATTTTTCACATTGCAACATCAGGGAATGGCCATCTCATTGTAAAGTTGGGTAGTGCTTTTACATTGTGACAGAAGGTTTTGTACATAACATTGTGACAATGGCTTATTTTTGTCACATTGTGACATTTGGAAATGTTTATCACATTATGATGCTAGGATATTTATGTCACATTGCGATGAGGAGGCTATGTTAATCACATTGGGTTGATGATGTTATATTCTTCATAGAACGACAATACAAAATTTTCATGACAATGCGACAATGGGGCTATTTTGTTAAATTGTCACGATAGGGAAATGTTCATTGCATTGTGGTGTTCGCATCTGTTTGTCACATTGCAACATTGGAAAATGTTTGACACATTACGTCATCAAGACCATGTTGATTATGGTTAACCATGTTGGACCATGTTTATTGTGGTTAGCCATGGATTATTTTCCAATTGCAATGTTGATAAGGTTTTCTTCGTTAGATTGTGACATCAAGTTTTTTTCGTCACATCACCTCATAAGGTTATCGTCATCACATTGCAACATAGAATTTTTTCTTATCACATTATGAAATTAGAATAGATTTATCACATTTTGAGAGTGGGTTATGTTTTCCACATTGCAACACGAAGGAATGGTTGTCTCATTTCAATTTTGGGATATGTTTGTAACATTGTGATATTAGGTTGTGTATGTAACATTGTGTAATGACACCCGTCGTTATGACTACATGCGACGGATAAAAAGTGCATTTTTTTTTTTAAGCAGGGAAGTAACCACGACAACAATTAATCAACACAACTTGATGAAGAACACAACGTACGCAATTCAAGCGACATACAACAATGACCCAGCATAGTATCACATCATGCAACTGGATGAAACATGCGATAATCAACAGATAAAAAATATAAAAATGACTACCTGCTCATCCCACCCTGCAAGATTAGGACCTCCAGGACATATAAGAAAATCTCAAGCTGAGGTTCCCATCGATTTCGAACATTTAAGGTCTCAAGGCTGGTGACTGTTCTGAGGAACAAGGAGGTGTCTACATCCCACCTGACACAAATGAGACCAAGCTGACTAAGCTGACGGCAACATCAATCAATCCAATGCAAAAAATTTAATTACACAAGTAATTAGAACCCTTTCGGTGAGTGGGGGATAAACACATTAACATTACAAATAAATTTCAACCTTACTTACAAAACAACCACATTCCCATCAAGAGGTTCATAACCCTAAGCTAGGTTTCAAGTGTGCTTGTCAATTAATGCACGCAATGATCCAAACATACGATGTCACGTCGCCACCTTGCGACAAGTATGCCAGGAGCCCAAGCAAAAAAGAAATAAGTCTAAAACTTCCACCCAACATAAAATCCTACGTACCTAAAATCCAACTTGCACACTCATACATATACGACGTCGTTAGATGAAGGTGCTCTAACCTTCAGGAAACACAAGACGTCGGGTGACTACCCAATACCTTCAATTGCACAACGTCTAGGTGTAATTCAATAAAAAAATTATCATCAAGGACTCAATCATCACATATAGTAACCAATCCCTAACTACAATAAAAACATATAACAATATTTTGGTATCATCATATTTTCCATTCAAGGTTATCTATAAGTTCTTAATCTTTCCAATTCAATCAAAGAAAGGAACCATACCATAGAATGGGGACTTCTATCTAATTTATCCTTCATTAAAAACAAGGCTAGATGAGTTGATTATAAGATTCCATTTCTTATTTAAGAACGATCCCTTCATAATCTTTATTATAATTTCATTTCAACAATTCTACTATACTCTAGAGTTGAAATAAATTCCATCATCTCTACTATAACCTAGAATTTAAAATAAATGTTATCAACTCTACTATAATCTAGAATTTAAAATGAATTCCATCAATGCTACTATAATACAGAATTTAAAATAAACCCATCAGACTCTAATATAATCTGGAAATTAAATTCAATCCAACAAACTCTATTATAAAGTCATTCCAACAATTCTACTATAATCTGGAATTTAAATAAATTCCATGTAAGGATTCTATTGAAAAGTTTTCCTAGAAACAATTGGTAGGCAATAAACAATAATAACTTATATAAACCTTTTTGCAAAAATATTAAAAGACAACGCAAATTATTGGCAAGGTTGTTGATGCTACAATTTCATAATATACATGTTTTGATGTGTTAACCTCCATAATAAACCCCGACCATATTCTAGCTGCCAAAATCCCCAAAATAGTCTGAAATTATAGAAGTAACAATTATCTAAGGGGTAGAGTAGAATTCGTTGTGTTATTGTTGCGCTATGGACACAGATAGTAATAAATATTTGTTTAGTTTTTAATTTAATTTAGATATCATTATAATCTCGATGTATTAATAACTAGAAGTCAATGGCAATAAAATCAAAGTGTAGTAATAACTGCAATTCAATTAGCAATAGAATTTTCTGTGTAGTAATAACTAAAATTTAATAGTAATAATTTTTTTTATGTAGTAATAACTGAAATTCAAAAGTTGATCACTGCCTAAGGGGAATTGACACCTGGAAACCGCTCAATTCTGGGATGAATCAAAGTGATTCCACGGATGACAGATTAGGAGAAAAAATTTAGGTGATAAAAAAATGTGTTGTTCAACATATCATTTAAAAAAAAAACGCTATACATCAAGGATTGAGGAGCCATAGGTTATATAGAAAAGTGTTTAAAAAAAAAAGTTATTCAACAATTTGTTTAAAAGTACATTATACAACAAAGATTGAGGAGAAATTTATTGATATATAGGACGGGTTTATTCTTCCAGTTCCGTCCATCCTAACTAGATGCATTTATTCAAATCCCTCGGACAGTCTACACACTACTACAATTGTAAAAAATTTGCATGAAAATACATAAAACCATTGTTAGAGAGGTTGTTCTCTTCCATTTGTTTGAAGGAATTTTTATGAGAAGACTAAGAGAAAATAGTTTTTCCCAATCTTATTTAAATGCCATAGACGTTTGAACAATTGGACAACTTAAAATTGCCACAGATGTGTGAACGAATGGTGCCACCAATGTGCCATAAAGATGCTCAACAAACACTTGAATAATGAATAAGCCCATGTAATTAGATGACGTATTCAACCATGAACGATTCTTGTGGCCCATGTATTTTAGTAAAAACAAATTATTATTAATATAGTGTTGTAAAACATAGTTCGACGAAATAAAAAAAGATTAAACGCAAGGAATAGTTGGTCTCGTCTCGTTCGACCATGAGAAAAATAGAGACAACCTCCAAGAAAAAAAAACAAAATGCAACAAGAAAATCGCAGTAAGAAATAAATCATTCGCAGCAAGAATTAAATCATTCACAGCATAAAATTCGTTGCAATAAATAAACCAATCGCAGGAAATAAAACGTTGGGTGAATTGGAGAGACATCCCCAAAATCATTGTGTGGAAGCACAAGCTTTCATAGAAATAAATCACAATAAGTGCAGAGGCTAAGGAGGGAATACACAT
The DNA here is from genome assembly GCA_009831015.1 of Picea engelmannii. NCBI lineage: Eukaryota > Viridiplantae > Streptophyta > Pinopsida > Pinales > Pinaceae > Picea > Picea engelmannii. Next base: position 51,837 of record ML790517.1, on the reverse strand, counting down.
CCAGGAGAGAATTCCCTGTTGGGCAGAGGAATGATCCTACAATTATTATCCATGCATAGGAAAGCAGGGAATTTGAATCTAAATCTTTAACAATGGAGTGAAAGACAGTCGATTTGGCTCCTGGCTGACTACTCAGGCACAGACTAATAACTTAAAGGATAAAGGAACAAAAGATAAAATCACAATTTTTTTGTATTAAAAACAATAAAAACACAGAGAAAAATAAAATAGTGGCCCGAGAACCAAAACGCAGTCTTCCTCGATAATAATACAAACGTAGTAATAATCCCAACCAGAACCGGGAACTACAATCAAATGTAGTAATAAAACAAGGCTCAGACACATAAATGTAGTGACCCTTTTGCAATTTCACATGGCGCACTATCACCCAAATAAAAATTCATATGCATAACTAAACGAGCCTTTTTCTTTTAACATCATCTACACAAGAAAGATTTCAACAATAAAGAAATGCATGAACACAAAATTGAGCTAATATTCATTACAAATTATGCACATGCATACCGTAGCCAAATGTGAATGCTCTGAAGTCATTGTCTAGCGCGTGCTTCGTCCAGCTCTTGCTTGCCAACCGATGTGTCCTCACTGGTACCTCCCAGCCAATGTTATGGGTACTCTTCTTCCCCCTAATCCTCCCGAGCCGCAAAGGGGCCACGCACATGATACCAGAGAATGCTAGCACCCATCTCACTTCACAAGGTCAAGCTAGCACTCATTACCCGAGCTGGGTATCCCAACTCCCACAAGAGAAAGTTTAGTCAAGATGAAATTTCAACAACGTAACGTTACACAAGCCATATGTGATCCATACACCTCTTCCACCATCCTTTTTATAGAGTTTGTTAGTCATTAGTTTTCAAAACCCTCATTAGATTCATTTTTCATTTATTTAATTAGGAAAAACCTCCCCCATACACATGTTGTCTAATTCTCTAGTTGCACCAGAAAATCAATTTATTAATTAATTAAATATTTCTATTTCCCTCACCCACTCAAAAGCGTTCCTAAAAATGCTCCTCGGTGTCCCATTATTCCCTTACAATTCTTAAATGACTTATGCCTTACTTAATTCCTAGTTGATTTCATAAATAGAAAGTTCTAAGGATAGATTTCTTACTAAGTTAGACATTCCCCTTTTTCTTTAAGTTTCCCCTTTTCTTTAAGTTTCCCCTTGATCCGGATTATTTTCGGCACGAAATGAGAGCGGAGATATAATAAAGAAATGCACAGAGATATTGCAGATATTCAATAACATAACAGAAATGTATCATAGAGGCAACCATAAACACAGATATACAGTAATACATGATTTCTATTAATCAGAGAAATGTACAGAGACTGTAAAAATACAGAGTGAAAGACTTGCTAGAATGGTGGCAGCGTATCTTTGAGAAGAGATGTGACGGCTACTCGCATTCACAAGAAGATGATTACAATGAGGCTCTGAAGGCCTTTTTACAATAAATGGGAATGCCAAAAGTCCTAGACATCCAAAAACCTAACCCTAGGAGATGAAGCGCCAAAAGTCATGTGGGCCCCGTTTGGGTAAGTGAGTACATCAACTTTCCGGGGTTGTAACTTTTGCATACGATCTCTGTTTTAGGCGTGTGATAGCTCGTTGGAAAGGTATTGTCGAGGAGATTCATTTTGGGGGATCAATCATGCCTTCGGCTATCATTGAGAACCTCTATCTTGAAAAACCTTCATTTGGACCCTCAAAATGGCCTCGGAAGTTAAAACCTGCTAAAAATAGTAAATTACCAAAATGGCTAGAAAACTGTTTTGAGCCATTTGGAAATGGTGGGTGGCCACCAATATCCACCTGGATCAATCCTCTCTCCTTAGGAAGCAATGGTCTCCATTGCGTTGGGTTCATGGGGGAGAGGGAAAAGCATTTGTTGAATCTTCATCTTGGTGAGTTGTTTGTCTTGTTGGAGACGTCGCGCTGCTAGGTTTGTGGAAATATGTCACGAACCTGTTGCGGTTGAGGCTGCTCAACAAGTCGAGATACATGAGAGGACGATGTGCAGAAGGAATTTTTTCACTTTGCTGCAGCCTTGTTGACCTGCTTCTGTTGGATAGAAGGTGCTTGGGCCGAGGCTGTAGTGGTTGTAGTATCCTTTTGTTCCCCTTTTGAACAGATTGTAGAGAAGATGAATTTTGTAGTATGAGATACTACCTTGCGGCACTGTTTAGGTGGGGCGGTAGTTGGAACTACCTCTGGTATCTTGTAGAGATGACCCCCTAGAGTAATAATGACACTACGTGGTCGAGACTCATAGATAGCATGGCGTTTCCACATATATGGCTGGCCCAAGAGAACATCATAGACATCCAGTGGGGCAACATCACATAATTCCTCACCCTTGAAGGGTTGGATGTCGTATGAAAATCGACATTGTTGGCTAACACGAAGATCTCGTCCTTGGCAAAGCCACCCGATATTGTATGGTTGTGGGTGTGGTGTTGTCGACAGTCCCAACTATTTAATGACCTCTGTTGAGATGAGGTTCTTCTGGCTTCCGCTATCAACAATAAAATGCAGCGGGGTCCCCTTCACCCACATCTGTGAATGAAAAAGGCACTCCCCCTCTTCTGGATCTGTTGGTTCTTCTGGTTGAATTGTTGCGGTCG
>ML790517.1:31263-49079 GCA_009831015.1 Picea engelmannii | reverse complement strand
GGTTCTTCTGGTTGAATTGTTGCGGTCGCGACAATAGCAGTGGGGTCTGCGTCGATGATTTGTCTTTTACCAGTATTTTCAGAATCAGATTCTGTATCAGGGTTCGGCTCCTTGTCTTTGATCTCGGCCACCAATGACTGTTTTGAGCGACATTCATCAGTGTTGTTCCATGGGCTTTTTTGTAAATCGCACCATTTCTCGGTGTCCTTCTTTGTCTTCCCGTGACCCTTCTTTTCTTGTGGCTTGGACTGGTTTTCAGGAGATTGTTTGTTAGGGCTATCTTTGTCATACTTTGGTTGTTGTGGATTTGCAGACCCGAACTCCCGTTTGTTTTGGTGCTTAAATTTCTTCTCAATTTTAACAACATACCTCGATAGGCAGAACCGAGTGATAAGATGTCCAGGAAATCCATTTCAGTTTGGATGTATCTGTGTAGAGCCCCACGGTATTTCAGAACCAAATGTCGTTCAGAGTCTTTGATACCCATCTTGGTGCGCAAGGTATGGAAGCTATTGGTGAACTCTGAAACTGATTGGCCCCTCTCTTGCCGTAGTGTGGTCCATCTCATGTACTGGTCCTCATAGTTTCCAACAGGGTAATACTATTCCTTTGCCGCATCCACAAAAAAATCCCAAGTGGGCTCGGCCCCATATATTCCAGAATCCTCTGTGGAACTCTGCTCCCAGTAAGTTTCCCACCAATGTTTGACATGGGGGAGTGCCTTAAGGAGTGAGAAGGTGATCATTTCCTTGTCTGAAAAATTATGAACAGAGAAATAACCTTCTAGCAGATTTAACCATTTATCTAGGGCATTTGCATCTATTTGACCTTCAAATACGGGAATATCAAAATTAACTTGTACCTTGAAGGGTGAGGTGCCTCCAAAGTGGATGCTTGATGAATATGCGCCTGATGATATCGGTAGGTGTTGAAGGATGTGGGAAAAATTCTCCATCAGTTCGTCCCTCTGTCGCGTGAGAGCTTGCTCAAGCAATAGACTGATAGGATCATTTGCTCCATCATTTTTCTTTTCTTCCTCCATTGAGGGTTTCTTGGGTGTGCGAGAGAGATTTTCCTCAATAGAGACAAGCTCGAGACCCAACTTTCTATACTCGAACCTCGTCGGGGACATGCACTAAGAAACGATCAAGAGCAACCTGGCTCTGATACCACTGATCCGGATTATTTTCGGCATGAAATGAGAGCGGAGATATAATAAAGAAATGCACAGAGATATTGCAGATATTCAATAACATAACATAAATTTATCATAGAGGCAACCATAAACATAGATATACAGTAATACACGATTTCTATTAATCAGAGAAATGTACAGAGACTGTAAAAATACAGAGTGAAAGACTCGCTAGAATGGTGGCAGCGTATCTCTGAGAAGAGATGTGACGGCTACTCGCATTCGCAAGAAGATGATTACAATGAGACTCTGAAGGCCTTTTTACAATAAACGGGAATTCCAAAAGTCCTAGACATCCAAAAACCTAACCCTAGGAGATGAAGCGCCAAAAGTCATGTGGGCCCCGTTTGGGTAAGTGAGTACATCGACTTCCTGGGGTCGTAACTTTTGCATACGATCTTCATTTTAGGCGTGTGATAGCTCGTTGGAAAGGTATTGTCGAGGATATTCATTTTGTGGGCTCAATCATGCCTTTGGCTATCATTGGAACCTTGATCTTTCAAAACCTTCATTTGGACCCTCAAAATGGCCCCAGAAGTTAAAACCTGCTAAAAATAGTCAATTGCCAAAATGGCCAGAAAACTGTTTTGAGCCATTTGGAAATGGTGGGTGGCCACCAATATCCACTTGGATCACCCCTTTTCCTTAGGTTTCCTCCTTTTCTTTAAGTTTCCCTTTTTCTTAAATTTTCCCCTTTTTATAACTAAGTTTAGAATTAGCAGGTTTAGACAAAAACAACCAAATACCCCTTTTATTAATTAAACCTTTATTAAAATTTCCACTTTAATTATTAATTCTTGAATTTTCTTTACCCCCTTCTTGTTACATGTCTAATTAGTTTTTTTGTTCAAAGGTTCTACTCAGACCTAGGCTTTCAATTCACTAGGCTTGGTGACAGTTTTTAAGGAAAAATTTATTATTAAAATTTACTTATCACATCATTAATTTTAATGTCGACCAGGTCCTAAGGAGGCATAGTTTAATAGGCATTAGGTTTATTAACTTACCATAGTCAAAATTGCGATGTGCCCTTCAGGACACACCATGTGCTCCAAGGGTGCCACTCGCCTCTTTCTGGTTTATTCGCACGACGTTCCCTTCAAGACACGCTACGTGCTCGAAGGGTGCCACTCGCCTCTTGACTGAATTTGGTAGACGTGTAACCCCTGGAGTCAATACTCCATCAGGTGATCTTGTGGGAGATTAAGGGACTCTAAGGAATAAGGACCCTGCCTTATTTCATGCCCTTTAGAATCATCGTGAATGATTGTCACATTCTTCTCTCACGACATCGCAGGTCTCTCGAACTAGGTAATCGTTAAGCTACAGCTCGAGCCATGGCGAGACTGCTAGTAGGTTGTGGTAGGGTTGGTTCCACACCTCTCCGTCAATGTCTTTGGTTGTCGTGCATGACCCATTTAATCCAAATGTGAGTTTGGTTGGCAAGCTATCATCATCCTACATCCTTCAACGAATCATGTCAGCAATAAAAATCAATATCATAATATATAATCATATGTACATACATCACATCAACAACATTCAAACCCTAACAATCCACTCCCATACTCGGTCCAAAATCCAAGGGGTTTCATTGATGTCTCAACATCCTCAACATCCAGAGTCCTGCACACTCAGGAGAATCCAGTCAATAGCACCTGTATATGTAAGTACAACAAAATAACATATCATCAAATCATAATCATAACAAAATAGCATATCTCATAATCATAATCAAAACAATCAATAGTATAATGACCCGTATTACTTACACGCAAGTGTCCTCAAAAATATGTTTTCTTAGTGTTCGCAAGAACAAGATGTTACATACACCCCCTCTTGTTTTAAACTTCGTCCTGAATTTTCACTGTATGTAAGTGATGAAATAAAGTTTGTCGACATATCATAGGTCTAGCTATGTTGGCCCTTGGTTATGGAAGAAAGCTAAGATTAAGGAGGAAAGTCAAAGTATGAAATGCATGGAAGTCACATGGATTGAGGATGGGTTGAAGTGGCCAAAGGAGCATAAAGGAAGGAGCGAAGTAAGGGAAAATGAGTTTTTGAATGAGAAGATCAAGGAATACATATCAACAAAGAAGATAGATCACAGACAACTCAACAAACTAAAAAATCCACTAACAGACGCTTTGGAGCACCTCATGGGAAAGTAGGAAAGACAGGTTGACGAAGCCCTGAAAATACAGGTCAAGTTGACCTAGGGTTTTGGATCTAGGGTTTTGACACCTAGACATTGCCATGTAATGTATAAATAATGGTCAAGGAGAGTCGAGAGGGTCGGTCGATAGTTGGTTTGTCATTGTGGGTTAATAGAGTGATTATTGTTGATTGAGTAAGAGAAGTATTGTGTGTAAGTGTGGTCTTGGATTGTAAGATCTTTTGTTGGGTGCGAAGATCAACCCTGCAACTAGGTGCACAGGGAGGGGAGAGAAAGAGAGAGAAGGAGAGAAAGAGATTTGCAGCTAAGTGTGTAGATAGATCTGTATGTTTCCATTTAATATATCAAGGAACACAGTTATGTGTACGTAGCCCTAGGGAGAGGGTGAACCATGTATATCTTGTTGTCCTCTATGGTTGATGTTGTGTTCTTGGATTTATGTTATTCTTTTATTTCATTATTGTGATAGATTCGAGATATAATTGTGCGAAGTAGGATTAAGTTGGTAAAGAATAAATATATCTCTATGTGTTTCTACCTTGGATCCACTTTTCATTTCCCCTGGTTGTAGACACACGTGTCTTGCAACCCCCTATTACTACTTCGGGTGAGACTGCATCTGCTCCACAAGTGTTTCTGAAAGGGCCAGTAGTTAGGGCTTGTTGGTGCGCTGTTAGAATTGAACCCTGGGTATGCCCCTGTGCCAAAGAATGGTTCCATTGCCAGAACCTTCTTGAGGTAATGTCAAGGTGGTTTCCATCTAAAAAAGAGATTCATAAGTGGATAGAAGAACAAGAAAAGGACTTTGCTAAAGCCCAGAACAAGAACCCTAATCTTAATACATAAGACTGGTTGGGAAGGTATATCTTTATTGATATACACAAGATTTTCTTTAGAGGAATTCATAAGGATCTATATGAGTGGTTAGCTAGATGAGCAGATACCCAGTTTAAAATAATATCTAGACTATCTATGGTTTGGACATCGACGGTCATCAAGAAGGTCAAGAGAGTTGATAACACTATGTCAAGAGCATTAGATAACTGGTTTTATAGCACCATTGGAGGGTATATTAATGATTTTTCTATCGATAGAGTAGAGTCATATAGCCAAGAAGAGAGATATTTCTTTAAGGGACCTAGAGAAAAAAAATTACACTTTTTAAAGTTGAAGATCAAGATGTTATTGCATGAGAAGAACATATTGAGGATACAGTAATTGGTCATATTGAAAAGATAATGTTCAAGAACTCAAAAAACCACAGTGACACAGAGGTTGGACACACACACTATGGGAGAACCTTCAGAGAGGTTCCTCTGGTAAACCTTCTTGAGCAAAGCCACAAACCACTAGCACAGGACGAAGGGTTCTACAGTGGAGAGGAAGAAGAGTTATTGAATGAGGAACATTCAGAGTCTGATAGGCTAGAGGAGATGAATACTAAAGAACCTCATCGAGAAGAATCAGAAACTTCAGGGACTGCGCCTACCATTGAAGTAATTAATATTAGTCCCCCTGTTGTTTTAGTAGCATTAAGTAACCATAGTAGTCATAGTTACTAGAGCACTCAAAGCACTGTTACCAGTAGTTTAGTACATACTCAGTCAAGAAACCTAAGAGGATCTATGGCATATGAAATGAGGTTACCTATATTTATTTGAGATGGATCTAAAGATCCTGATCAACACTAGTTTTTATGCGAAGATATATGGAGTATTAAGAAAGTCAATGACGAAGTTATTAAGAGAGCCCAGTTTAGTACTACCTTGAGAGACCGCACACTGAGTTGGTACATGAAGTTTTTTAAAGGGACTATACATCCTAAACTTCTTAATGATATCAAGACTGCGTTGAGTGCAGAATTCAAGAAACCCAAGTCAGAGTCACAATGCATTACAAAATTGAAAGAAATCAAGAAAAGAGTAGTTGAACCTGTTTGGGAGTTTGATCAGAGGTTCAAGAACTTGACATACCATTTGAGTTTTTAGATTCTAGATGAGCAGAATAAGGAATGGTTCATTTATTCCCTCTTACCACACATCAGAGTTACTCTGATGCAATAGAAGGTTGGTTCATGGACTGAGGCACTGGAGATCGTTGTGAAGCTAGAATCATCCCCTATGGGAGAATCCAGCTCAGGTATGAGTCAAATTTTGAGTCAACTAACTGGCTTATCTCTGCAAGTCGAAGATATGAAGAAAGAAAAGGGAAAATATAAAATAGAAGACATCTGGTGCATCAGATGCAAATCAAAAGGCCATGAAAAGGATCATTGTCCCCTATTTAATGAGTACTTGGCCTCTGGAGCTCCGAGCCCTTTGAAGCAGGTTACTCTCCCCTGGTGTGAGGTATGTAGAAATAGGCATCACCCTGGGGAATTTTATTACATGCAAAAATATGTCCAGACACCTACCAAACTTTATTACGCATTCTGTAAATCCATGGGGCACGACGAGAAGGATTGTAGGGCTTATGATCTCTTGCATGAAAGGTCAAGAGATACATATAGAATTCAAGGAGAGATGCAACAGGAGGGAAATACTACGTATTTTAATTCCCCAGGAAGAGGAAACTTCAACCCTCATCGTGGATTCAGAGGAAGAGGAGGAGGCATGGGTCGAGGTCGAGGTCAGATCATTTGTTATAAATGTGCCCAACCAGGCCACTTGGAAAGGGACTGTCAGGACTCTTGTACCACTTGCATCTATTTCAACTCATTTGAATATGTTATTAAAGATTGTATAGTACTGTTATCCAAACTACAAGAGAGATGGGGAGGAAACTGGCAAGTACAACTAGTTTCAGCAGAACTTCACGTAGAGGACCCCAGAGTCGTTTTTATCACTAGAGGAGGTGTTGTTACAGGAGAAGACAGAGTAACCCCAGAAAAGACTACAGAGGGATCAACGATCAGAAGAGCTACAGAGAAGACACAAGTGTTTGATCCAAGGAAAGAAAAGCAGACGTTTGAAGAGGAAAGAAGAGAATTTGGAAGAGATCAAGCTTCTTCATCAAATACATAGCCAAAAGTGAGAGAATGTGGAATGCCTCTGGAATTTGATCACTCATTTGTACCTAGAGATGGAAAAGAGGTAAGAAATATTGCCAGTTTCTTATATGCGTTCATTGATTTGATTAAAGATGAAAGTGTTGTGCAAGAACTACAACATTTGAACAAACAGTATGAGATAGTAAGGGTAGATCCTTTGCTGAATAAAGAAGTACATCAAGTATCTAGAAAGAGAAGGACAAACAAGGAACTACAACTTAATTCTTAGATTGGATATTATGACATAGATTATATGGTCCTCGACTTGGGATCAAAAGTCAACATGATGATGAAGTAGACCTAGGAATTGATGGGAAAACATAATTTGATTTATTCCCCTATCAGGCTCAGTATGGCTAATCAGCAGGTAGTAAGCCCCTTTGGAAGACTATAGCATGTCCATGTGGACATAGACAGGGTGAGTACATTTACAGAATTCGAAGTGATTGAGATAGTTGATGATAGTTGTCCTTATCCTGCATTGTTAGCAATTGATTGGGATTTCAACAATTCCACTATGGTTGACTTAAAGAAAAGAAGAATGACATTTGAAGGTGATTGCGTTAGGGTCATTGCACCTATGGATCCTGATGAAGGTCACAGATACACAAAACCCATCAGAGAAGAAGATCGTGCTTATGAACTCAAGAACATATATAAATTGACAGCAAGACAACATGATTACATTAATCCTACGATAGATGGAAATTTAAACTGGAGAAGTGAGAGTGCATGATCATCAAACTTAGAAGAAGCACTAGAGAATTGGAATAATAGGTTGTATAAAGTCTCCCAATGACGATGCACCATATTGACTAGGGAAGTTCGCTGGATTGGCACAAAAGTAAGTAATCTGCCCACATTTTATGGTTTAAATGATCTAGAAGATTTCTTATTGGAATTTGAAGAAATTGTACCAGTACAACAGAGGTTGTTGGAACTGGACGAAGCCTTGAAAGAAATGTCAACAAGATGGTGGGGAGCACACAAGAATAACATCGCGGAGTGGGTGAAATGTTGCACTTTGATGACAGTGCTCTTTTCATACCAAGTCGAAGGGTATGAAGTTTGATACAGAGGTCAAAGTTGTCCGAAGGACCATGTGCGAAGTTGTGAGGAGGCACAGAGCAACATTCCTCAAGAACAATGGGTGTATAAATTCATTAACACTTTGTACATAATGCCTATCAATTGGTATCTTCAAGCTGAATTGCGCCTCACCACTGTATATTGGCATGGTATGACTCAAAACTTTGTAGCTACATTTTCATTTGAAAGTCAACACCCCATAGTAGATCAAGATTTACAATTTGTAAGACATAAAGTCTTTAAGGAGGCACCTAATCATTGTGTTGAGCAAGAGGAAGATGAATGGACTGCACCTTTTCAAAAATTACAGGGTTGTTACAATATCAATGTTGATGAAGACAATGATCTTAGGAAGGTGAACATCGTAGAAACTAAAGGACAGAGAGACATAGAAGGGCCAGTGTTTGAACTACCTTTCATTGGATAGCCAATCAAAATCAATAAAGTTAATATTGGAACAGAGCAAGCACCTAAGTTGGCCAACGTTGGAGATTATTGGGATGATGCCACTATTGATAAGATCATAGAATTACTGCATGAATATTAGGACGTGTTTCGAACCAAGTTCACAGACATGAAGGGCATTAAAGGGCCCATGGGAGAAATGAAGATCCCCTTGAAACTAGATGCAAGGCTAGTTAAGCAGAGACCCTACAGAATGAATCCCAAGTATAAGAAGAAAGTCAGGATTGAATTAGACAGAATGCTAGAAGCAGGAATCATAGAACCTGTTGAAGAATTAGAGTGGATTATCCCTATGGTGGTCCAGGATAAGAAGACAAGAGATATCAGAATCTGTGTATATTTAAGGAAACTGAATGATGCATGTTTACATGATTGATTCCCTACACTATTTACTGACGAAGTGTTAGATAATGTGGGAGGACAAGAAGTTTACTCCTTCACAGATGGATTTTCAAGTTATCACCAGATCAAGATTATTAAGGAAGATTTCCATAAGACCACATTTGCAACATAATGGGGTTCTTTCCAGCACACAGTGATTCCCTTTGGATTGAAGAATTCACCATCCATCTTTTCAAGGGTGGTGGTCGAAGAATTCAAGGAGTTTTTACATAAATGTTTGGAAGCATATTTTGATGATTAGACTGTTTTTATCTTATTTAAAGTTCGTCATCAGAAGAGTGCACCATACCACCCACAAGAAAATGGTACATTCAAAGATTTCAATAAGATCTTGGAGACAATGTTGATGAAGTTTTGCAGTGTGAACATGGATGATTGGGATTTGAGAGTGCCAACAGTATTATGGGCTTATAGAATCACTTGCAAGAAGATGACAATGTAGACTCCATTTAAGTTGGTTTATGGTCTGGAAGTAGTGGTACCTATGGAATATTTGGTTCCTAGTCTAAGAATTGAAACACTCATAGATATGGATGACACTGGCGTTGTTCAAAACAGGCTTGTGTAGTTGGTATAACTAGAGGAAGATAAGCTTATGGCAGTATTTCATCAACGGGTACAGAAGGAACAAGAAAATTATTACCATGACAAACACATCAAGAAGAAATAATTTAAGCAGGGAGATCTGGTATTGTTATATGACAACAAGTTCATGAAGCATCCAGTAAAGTTCAGGACACATTGGCTGGGGCCATATGAGGTTTCCTATGTTACAGAAGGAGGAGATGCGTAGTTGAAGACCTTAAGTGGAGAATGGAAGGAAGGTTTAGTAAATGGGAGCTAGTTGAAATTGTATTATAACAACCAATTGCCCCGCATCTCTCAGTAAAATCATAAGAATAAGGGTCCACGTACCAGTGTAATTGAAACTGGATACCAGACAAAGAAAAGATAGTCTTCAAAAAGAAGGGAGGGACCGAGAAGAATGCACATGCTCCTCCGTGCAGTCTGAAGTCGAAGTGGAATAGAAGGTTTAGTCTTGTAGTGACTCAGGAAAAGTCACATGTGAGTGTTGGGTGCAATTTGGCCCTTGGTTATCGAAGAAAGAGAATATTAATGAGGAAAGGCAAAGTACGAACTATGTAGAAGGCACATGGACTGAGGATGGGTTGAAGTGTCCAAAGGAGAAGAAAATAAGGAGAGAAGTAAGGGAAAACAAGTCGTTGAATTAGAATATCAAGGAAGACAGATCAGCAAAGAAGATGTATCATGGACAACTTAGAAAACATAAAAATCCACCAATGGATTCTTTGGAGCACCTCATGGGAAATAAGGAAAGATAGGCTGGTGAAGCCCTAAAAATATGGGTCAAGTTGACCTAGGATTTTGGATCTAGGGTTTTGACACCTAGACATTTCCATGTAATGTATAAATAAAGGTCAAGGAGAGTCAGTAGGGTCATTCGATAGTTGGTTCATCATTGTGGGTTAAGAGAGTGATTATTGTTGATTGCGCAAGAGAAGTATTGTGTGTAAGTGTGTTATTGGATTGTAAGATCTTCAGCTGGGTGCAAAGATCGACCCTATAGCTAGGTGCGCATGGAGAGGAGAGAAAGAGATATGCAGCTAAGTGCAGAGATAAAACTATATGTTTCCATTTAATATATCAAGAAACAGAGTTCTGTGGGCATAGCCCTAGGGAGAGGGTGAACCACGTATATCTTGTTGTCCTCTGTGGTTGATGTTGTGTTCTTGGATTTTTTTATTTTATTATTTCATTATTGTGCTAGATTTGAGATATAACTGTGCGAAGTAGGCTTAATTTGGTAAAGAATAACAAGATATTTGTGTGTTGTTTCCTTGGATCCACTTTGCATTTCCCCTGGTTGTAGACACTTGTTTCCTGCAACCCCTTATTGCTACTTCGGGTGAGACTTCATCTACCCTGCAAGTGTTGCTGAAATGGCTAGTAGTTAGGACTTGTTGGTGCAGTGTTAGAGTTGAAACCTGGGTCTACCCCCGTGCCAATACACTACCAAAAAAAATGGAAACTGATGATGCATATCATTTGCATCCTCCTAGGTCGTCGAGTGTAGACTATAGTTGTCCCACTGGAAGTTGACCTGATCTATTGTTTGACATCATAGGCATCGAATTCCAAGGTCTAGGATGCGGATTGGATCCATCATGAGAGAACCCTCTCCGATACCGGCAAGGAACTCATGTCAATATCATGTGTAGAATAACTAACATAATATATCAAAACATATACATTAAAACTATCATGCATATGCCTCAACGAATCAGGAAAGGCTAGTCGATAGGCCACTGGCCCCTTCCTTTTCACAATCTCAAAGGGTTCCACGAATCTAGGAGAGAGTTTAAGACCCTTTAAAAACTTGATCGAACTCTTATGTGGTTTTAACCGCAAGAAGACTCAATCGCCAACTTCATAACTATGATCGACACGATGTGCATCGAAATATCTCTTATGTTGATCCTGCACTTCCTTGATCCTTTGTCTTATTGTTTTCATTTGATCTTCCATTTCTTGGATCACTTCTTGTCCCACCAGGACCCTATCCTCAAGCCGATCCCAACTCAAGGGCCTGCGACACGGTCGCATGTAAATAAACTCGAAAGGCACCATCTTAATGGTGTTTTGATAACTGTTGTTATATGCAAATTCTACCAGTGGCAAGAATTATTACCAACACCTCTTTTGATCCATCACATACATACACAACATATCCTCCAAGATTTGGTTTGCTCGCTCGGTCTTTCCGTCTGTCTCCAAGTGATATGCAATACTAAATTTAAGTTGGGTTCCCAAGTCCTCCTAGAAACTAGTCCAAAATTGTCATGTAAACATCGATCCTCTATTGGATATAATCCTCTTAAGCATGCCATGCAGCCTCACAATCTCACGGATGAAAAATCTAGCTATGTCAGGTGTCCGATATGTCATACACATAAGAATAAAATGAGAACTCTTCGTCAAAGTGTCTACTACCACAAAAATCGAGTCATGTCTCCTTGTCGTCAGTGGCAGTCCAATAATGAAATCCATCGAAATGACCTCCCATTTAGATTTTGGAATAGAGTGTGGCTATGGTAGTCCAATCGGATGTCTATGTTCAGCCTTCACCTGCTAATATTCTAGACATATTTCCACGTAGTTGACTATGTCTACCTTCATTCCTTTCCAGAACAATAAGGGTTTAAGGTCTACTCTCATATTCATGACTCTAGGATGAGTTATGTACACTACTCTATGAGCTTCATTTAGGATCAAATGCCTCAACTCATCGTTTGGTTGTATGTAAATTCGAATTTTCAATATCAAGAATCAGTCATTGTCCACAGTAAATCCCTCAAATTTTTGTACCATCATTGTGTTTTGTCTGATAAAATCATTGACCTCTTTGTACCAGTCATTGTCGCACTGTAAAGTTAGGATTTTTTCACGTAGATCCGTCTGAAGAGGCATCAATGAAAATATGTGTGGTCTCTGACTCAACTTATCCACCACTTTGTTCACTGTTCCTTTTATGTAAGTAATCTCGAAATTGTACTCGCTAAGAAATTCCGACCAACGTCGTTGTCATGTGTTCAAGTCGCTTTGCGTAAAGATGTGTTGTAGACCACAGTGTTCCATTTTTAGTTCAATTTTCATCCAATAAGGTAGTGTCTCTAAACTCTCAAGGAATAAACAATGTCTAACAAATACAAATCATGCATCTCATAATTCTCCTCATGCCTTCTCAACTTTCTCAAGATGTAATTGATCACTCGATCATCTTGCATTAGGAATTCACTTAAGAATTCCTTTGATGCATCAGTGCATACCAAGAATTTTGCATCCATGTCAGGGACCTTTAGTATTTATGTTGTCGTCAACAACTCCTTGAGCCTCCAAAACTCTTCCGTGCATTTCTCGGTCCAAACAAACTTCTTGTTCTTCTTTTGCAATTCTGTGATTGGATTTGCTATCTTTGAAAAACCCTCGACAAGCCATCGATAGTATCCCGCTAAACCCATGAGGATATACACTTCGGGGACTTTCTTCATCCTAGGCCACTCCATAATAGCCTCAACCTTTGTTGGATCCACAACGATACCTTCAGTGGAGATGACATGCCCTAAGTAGTGAATCACTAATTGATAAAACGACCATTTAGACAATTTCCCATACAATGTTTTCTCTCATAGACACTGTAGTACCATGCAAAAGTGCTCGTTATGCTCCTGTATCTTCCGAGAGTAATTCAAAATGTCGTCAATGAATACTTGGATGAGCCTATACAATTATTCCTGGAACACCCCATTCATCAAACTCATAAATGCACTTGGGGTGTTCATTAGCCCAAACGGTAAAACCGTAAACTCGTAATGTCCAAACCTCATCTTAAATGAAGTCTTAGGGATGTCGTCCTCCTTGATCCATAACTGTTGATACCTTGATCTCAAGTAGATCTTTGGAAACATAGTTGCACCCTTCATCTGATCAAACAAATCATTAATCCTTGGCAACAGATATTGATTCTCGATCATTGCCTTGTTCAATTGATGATAGTCAATGCAGAGTCTCCACGACCCATCCTTCTTTCTTATGAAGATAACAGGAGCACCCCACGATGACACACTTGGGCGTATAAGTCCTAGTTCCAACAAATCCTTCATTTTCATTTTCAGCTCCTGTAACTTCGAGTTCGACATCCGGTAAGGCGTTCTTTCTATCGGTTCAATTCTCGGTTTTAGGTCGATGGTAAATTCCAACTCCCTCTCTGGCGACATCCCATATAACTCCTCAGGGAAGAAATTTGCAAACTCTCTCACCATCGGAAGGTGTTCTAGACCTTTTTCCACTCCCTTCTCGTTTAATGCAAGGATCGCATAAATCTTACATCCTTTTTGCATGCTCTTCCATAACTACAAGGAAGATATGAACCTCAGGCAGACTCTCTGGTTTCAACCTACAATCACGTGTCTCTATCCCTCATCATCGACCACGCTTAACCATTGTGTTTTACAGTCCAGTATCGCATCATGCGATTCGAACCAGTCCATACCGACCATGACTCATAAGACCCTAAGGTTGTGACATAAAGGTTGGCCCTAGTGAAAACTCTCCCAGGTTAAGGCTACAGCCTGTAAACTTCCCACCAACCTTATGTTTGGCTCCTAAATTCATTTCTACAAAGCTAAATTAGTCATATTCGACTACCTTTACCTTAATTCATTTTAGCGTTGCACTAGAAATAAAACTCTCGGTAGCACCTGGATCTATCAAAATAATAAGGGTTTTGTCAGCAACGGTATCAAATGTCTCAAGCACGGTCAACTAGTTCTCTTCCTTGTGGTTATTCATCGCTACATGAATCTGATGGGCCTTTCCCAAATCTCCCACGGTAGTGGGTACAAATGATCTCAATGCTCTATTCCTCTCCACTGGGTAGTCACACTTGTAATGTGGCTCCCCACATGTCCAACACCCTTTCTTTGATCCAGTACTCCTGGTATCTGAAGTAGAAGCTGACGACCCACAGGCCTGGAACCCTAGTTTGTTCTGCTGAACATACCTAAATTGTTGCTTCTATGGTCGACGTTGTTGCTGGTGCTGTCGTTCTCGGTAAGGATTTCGTTGTTGAGGCACTGGTCACCGAGGTGTAGTGAAAGTGGATCCTTTCTGGAAGCCATGATATCCTAGTGAGTGTCTCTTTGGTGTTTGATGTTGCTGCGCATTAGATGACACTTGCCCTGCTAGTCTCACGGGAGTCCTACTTTGACCCCCACTGATAAGTTCCTCCTCTTCTATGAGGGCCTTATGGACAACATCATGCAAGGTTTGAGGCATCAAAATCCTAACCTTTGCATGAATTTTGACATTAAGGCCAAACAAGAGCCTGTTGACCTTAAGTTTCTCAGTATTCAAGTGCAAAGCATACCGAAGAAACTCCATAAAATGGGCCTCATACTCGGGCACCGTATGACTGCCTTGTCACAAGGAATTGAACTCATTGAGCTGATACTCAATGAATTCCCCAGATAGATACCTCTCTCGAAATCATTCCTTGAACAATTCCCATGACACGTCTTTGACGACCATGTTCAATTGCAGAAGGA
This sequence comes from Picea engelmannii, assembly GCA_009831015.1. Lineage (NCBI taxonomy): Eukaryota > Viridiplantae > Streptophyta > Pinopsida > Pinales > Pinaceae > Picea > Picea engelmannii. The sequence goes on along the minus strand of ML790517.1, from coordinate 34,578 downwards.
GCATCTTCCACCATAGAAGAGCTCTCCCCTTCAGTTTAAAGATTGCCCTGCAGACCTTCATGCTGGAGGTCATAATTGTGAAGTGTGAAGCACATCTCCTTGATCTCCATCCATGCCTCAATGACCGAGTTGTCTGTGACACTCGTGGACTTGATAACTTATCCCTATCGAGATCTTGGTGAATGCTAACGGTACTAGTTGTGGCGCACTATAGACCCTTAGGGGTACAGGCACCTTGGCCTCATCTCAGTTTAGATGGTGAATCAAGGGCTCTGAAATTCCTTGGAAGGACCTTGTTAGACCATTATCATCACTTACAACAATCGAATCTATCCCAAAGACTTGTTCTCCCCTGGGAAGTTAGACCCCGAGGGCACGAGAACTTATGGAGGCATCACACCTCCTTCAATGACACCACATTGCAAACCTCTGTGGTGTCCTCTAATTGATATCACTGCATGGACACATTAAATTTTTAATTAGTGCTAGGTTATTACTCAAGGGTTTACTGTAGTGGAAAGCATGGTGATCCAAATTCGCAAGGTTGAATCCACTCTCATACCATATGTAACGACCATTGTCATTACGACTACATGTGATGCATAAAAAGTCCATTTTTTTTTTTATGTAGGGAAGTAACCACGACAACAATGAATCAACACAACTTGAAGACGAACACAACATATGCAATTTAGGTGATATACAACAATGACCCAACATACTAGTACATCATGCAACTAGAAGAAACATGCGATAATCAACAGACGAAAAATAGAAAAACGACTACCCATCCATCCTACCCTGCAAGGTTAGGACCTCCAAGACACATAAACAATGCTGAAACCCAGGTTCCCATCGATTTCAACCATTTAAGGTCTCAAGGCTGAAAATTGTTCTGAGGAACAAGGAGGTGTCTACATCCCACCCGACACAAACGAGACCAAGTCGACTAAGATGACAGCAACATCAATCAATTCAACACAACAAATTTAACAACACAAGTAATTAGAACGCTTCCAGTGAGTGGGGGACAAACACATTAAAATTACAAAACAAGTACAACCTTACTTACAAAACAACTACATTCCCATTGGGAGGTGCTTAACCCTAAGACAGGTTTCATGTGTGTTTGTCAATTAATGCGGGCAATGATCCAAACATATGATTTCATGCTGTCACCTTGTGACAATTACACCAGGAACCCAAGTGAAAAAAAAATAAGTCTAAACCTTCCACCCAACATAAAATCCCATGTGCCTGAAATCCAACTTGCACACTCATACATATGCGAATTCATTAGACGAAGGTGCTCTAACCTTCGGGAAACACAAGAAGCCGGGTGACTACCCAATACCTTCAATTGCACAACATCTAGATGTAATTCAATAATAAATTTATTGTCAAGGACTCAATCATCCCATATAGTAACCGATCTCTAACTACAATAAAAACATATAACAATCTTCTAGAATCATCATATTTTCAATTCAAGGTTTTAATAATCCAGTGACTTATCTATAAGTTCTTAATTTTTCCAATTCAATCAAAGAAAGAAACCATACCATAGAATGGGGACTTCTATCTAATTTATCCTTCATTAAAAACAAGGCTAGACGAGTCGATTAAAAGATTCTATTTCTTATTTAAGAATGATCCCTTCATAATCTCTATTATAATTTCATTGCAACAATTCTACTATACTCTAGAGTTGAAATAAATTCCATCATTTCTACTATAACCTAGAATTTAAAATAAATTCTATCAACTCTACTATAATCTAGAATTTAAAATGAATTCCATCAATGCTACTATAATCCAGAATTTAAAATATACCCATTAGACTCTACTATAATCAAGAAATTAAATTCAGTCCAACAAACTCTATTATAAAGTCATTCCAACAATTCTACTATAATCTAGAGTTGAAATAAATTCCATGTAAGGATTCTATAGAAAGGTTTTCCTAGAAACAATTGTTAGGCAATAAACAATAATAACTTATATAAACCTTTTTGCAGAAATATTAAAAGACAACGAAAATTATTGGCAAGGTTGTTGATGCTATAGTTTCATAATATACATAATTTGATGTGTTAGCCTCCATAATAGACCCCAGACATATTCCAGTTGCTGAAATCCCAAAAATAGTCTGAAATTACAGAAGTAACAATTATCTAAAGGGTAAGAGTATAATTTGTTGTGTTATTGTTGTGCTATAGACACGGATACTAATAAATCTCTGTGTAGTTTTTAATTTAAATTTAGATAGCATTATAATCTCAGTGTATTAATAAATAGAAGTCAATGGAAATAAAATCTCAGTGTAGTAATAACTGCAATTCAATTAGCATTAGAATTTTCTGTGTAGTAATAACTAAAATTTAATAGCAATAAATTTTTATGTGTAGTAATAACTGAAATTCAAAAGCTAATTGCTTCCTAAGGGGAATTGTAACACCTCCACTATCATAATTTAAAATTTTTGGGTTAATTTCCCACAAACCTGCCTTAGCGAAATGCCAATCCCTGGTTCACTATCGGGATTCAGGGTTTCAATTGTCAAAACTCATTCACCCCCATGAATCGCGATCCTCCAAATCCCGATGCGCTCCTTACGCATTAAGTCCCCAGGCCAAGCCTGTGGTTTACTGCCTTTACGATCGTGGTCTTACCTTCTGTACGGGCTTCTCCTATCGGAGTTTCGGGATTTCCGTTGTCGTAATTCACGAATTCTCAGAACTCGCAGTTCTCCGATCCCCGATATGCTCCTAACGCATTAGCCCTCTATGCTATACAATAGTCTATGTGACCGCTTACCATAAGGCCACCGCAGTATAACCTCCCATCGGGATTTCGGCATTTGTGCTGACACAAAACACATGTCCACGAGAATTGCGAATTCCCGATTCGCGATTCTCTCCGGGTGGTTGACACGCGTCCTTCCTACAGCTCTGTCCTCCTCCGCTAGTGGGCTTGACAGCTGGCTCCCACTCATCGGGGTTTCGTGGTTCGCGATTCCGTATGGCAAGAGTTCCTTGTATTCGTAAACCCCGATATGACGAACCCCGACTATGTTAGATCCACTGACACGCGTCCCTCAAATGATGGACGGTCCTGATTGTATCGGAGAATCGCGTATCGCAATTTCCTTGTGCACAAATCTCTTGTCTCCGGGAACCCCGATTCCCGATCTCTGACTCTTCGGGATCCTTTGCCACGTGTCCCTTGTATCGACGGCTCATGATGATATCGGGATTTCGCATATCGCAGTTTTGTAATGTAAGGGTTTCATGTCCTTGAAATCCCCGATACACC
>ML790517.1:7645-21658 GCA_009831015.1 Picea engelmannii | reverse complement strand
TGAGACCTGCGTCTCTCTGTCTGCCAGTGCCCAAGAGCGAAGGTTGCAATCCTTCCTCCTGCGATCACTCACTCTGCGTAGAAAATTGCCAGAGTTCCCCTCGCGTCTGCCCCCGTCAATCGTTCCAGCCATACGCCTTATCCTCTCGCGAGGTTGCGTGTGGCACGATTACTCTCGCGCTGGTCAGTCATGATGGCTCTACGGATAGGCGGTTCACCCCCCCATCCCTCATCAAGCCATCAACCTACCAGCCTACAAGGCATTTATTTCAGGGCTAGCGAGCCGCTTTTGGTTCTCCGGGCCAGTGGAGTCCAAATACGGTATTAAATTCTCAGTGGAAGTTAACGCCCCTTTTTCAAGGTGCCCTCCACCACCATCGTGGTCTCTTTTCCGCACATCCCCTCTTAGCAGTTCTGTAATATAAATTCATAATGTTATTTGCATTTTCATCATGCTTTAGCATGGTAATTCCTGTATTAGGATTAATTACAAATTTGGGGGAAACAGGGTGTTACAGGAATCAACACCTGGCAAACCACTCAATTCTGAGACGAATCGTTGTGATGCCACGTATGACGGATTAGGAGAAAAAATTTAGGTGATAAAAAAAATGTGTTGTTCAACATATCATTTAAAAAAAAACGTTATACGTCAAGGATAGAGAAGCCATAGGTTATACAACAAAGCATGTAAAAACAAAAAATATTCAACAATTCATTTAAAAGTGCGTTATACAACAAATATTGAGGATAAATTTATTGATATATAGGTTGGGTTTATTCTTCTAGTTCTGTTCGTCCAAACCAGATGCATTTATTCAATTCCCTAGGGAAGTCTACACACTACTACAATTATAAAACATTTGTGTGAAAATACATAAAACCATTGTTAGAGAGTTTGTTCTCCTCCATTTGTTTGAAGGAATCTTTATGAGAAGATTAAGAGAAAATAGTTTTTCCCAATCTTACTTAAATTCCACAGACATTTGAACGATTGAACAACTTAAAATTGCCACAAACGTGTGAATGATTGGTGTTTCCCATGTGCCATAAAGATGCTCAACAAAAACTTGAATAATGAAGCAACCCATGTGATTAGATGACGTATTCAACCATGAACGATTCTTGTGGCCCATGTATTTTAGTAAAAACAAATTATTATTAATATAGTGGTGTAAAAAACAGTTCAACAAAATAAAAAAAGATTAAATGCAAGGAATAGTTGGTCTGGGCTAGTTCGACCATGAGAAAAATGGAGACAAACTCCAGGAAAAAACACAAAATGTAACAATAAAATTGCAGCAAGAAATAAATCATTCGCAACAAGAATTAAATCATTCACAACATAAAATTCGCTGCCAGAAATAAACCAATCGCATGAAATAAAACATTGGGTGAACTCGAGAGTCATCCCCAAAATCGTTGTGTGGAAGCAAAAGATCTCAGAGAAATAAATCACAATATGCGCAGAGGCTAAGGAGGGAATAAACACCCAGGAGAGAATTCCCTCCAGGGCTGAGGAATGATCCTACAGTTATTATCCATGCACATGAAAGCAGGGCATTTGAATCTAAATCTTTAACACCAGAGTGAAAGACATACAATTCAGCTCTTGGCCGACTACTCAGGAATGGACTAATAACTTAAAGGATAAAGGTACAGTAGATAAGAACACAATTTCTTTGTATTAAAAATAATAAAAACACAGAGAAAAATAAAATAATGGCCCAAGAAAAAAAACATAGTATTCCTCATCAATAATACAAACACAGTAATAATACCCACTAGAACCGGGAACTACACTAAAACAGGGTAATAAAACAAGGCTCAGACACGAAAATTTAGTGACCCTTTTGCAATTTCACATGACGCACTATCGCCTAGATAAAAATCCATATGCATAACTAAACGATCCTTTTTCTTTTAACAGCATCTATGCAAGCAAGCTTTCGACAATAAATAAATGCATGAACAATAAATTGAGCTAATATTCAATACAAATTATGCACATGTGTACTGTAGCCAAATGTGAATGCTCCGAAGTCATTGTCTCGTGCACGCTCCATCTAGTTTCCGCTTTCCAACCGATGTGACCTCACTGGTACCTCCATCCAACACTAAGGGTATTGTTCCTCCCCTGAGCCCCCTGAGTTGCAAATGGTCCATGCACATTATACTAGAGAACACTAGCACCCATCTCACCCCACAAGGTTGAGCTACCACTCGTTACCCGAGCTGGGTATCCCAACTCCCACAAGAGAAATTTCAGTCAAGATGAAATTTCAGCAGCGTAACATTACACAAGCCAGATGTGATCCATACTCCTCCTCTTCCATCCTTTTTATAGAGTTTATTATTCATTAGTTTCCCAAACCCTCAGTAGATTCCTTTTTCATTTATTTAATTAGGAAAAACCTCCCTCGTACACATGTCACCCGATCCCCTAGTTGCACCAGAAAATCAACTTATTAGTTAATTAAATATTCCTATTCCCCTCACCCACTCAAAATTGTACCTAAAAACTCTCCTCAATGTCCCATTACTCCCTTACAATTCTTAAATGACTTATGCCTTACTTAATTCCTAGTTGAGTTCATAAATATAAAGTTCCAAGGCTAGATTTCTTACTAAGTTAGATATTCCCCTTTTCTTTAAGTTTCCCCTTTTCCACAGGTTTCCCCCTTTTCTTCAAGTTTCCCTTTTTCTTAAAGATTCCACTTTTTATAACTAAGTTCAAAATTACCAGGTTTAGACAAAAACAACCAAATACCCCTTTTATTAATTAAACCTTTATTAAAATTTCCACTTTAATTATTAATGCTTGAATTTTATTTACCCCCTTCTTGTTACATGTCTGATTAGTTTTTTTGTTCAAAGGTTCTACTCAGACCTAGGTTTTAAATTCACTAGGCTTGGCGACAGTTTTTAATGGAAAATTTGTTATTAAACTTTACTTATCATATCATTCATTTTAAGGCTGACCATGTCCTAAGGAGGCATAGTTTTCTAGTCATTAGGTTTATTAACTTACCATATTTAAAATCACTATGTGCCCTTCAGGACTCACCATGTGCTCCAAGGGTGCCACTTTCCTTTTTCTATTTTATTCACTCGACATGCCTTTCAAGACACTACATTCTACAAGGGTGCCACTCGTCTCTTGACCGAATTTGGTAGACATCTAACCCCTGGAGTCAATACTCTGTCAAGTGATTTTGTGGGAGACTAAGGGCCTTTAAAGAATAAGGACCCTGCCTTATTGTGCACCCCTTAGAATCATCATGAGAGACTATCACAGTCTACCCTCATGACAACGCGGGTCTCTCGAACTAGGTAATTGTTAACCTAGAGTTCGATCCAAGGTGAGAGTGCTAGTAGGTTGTGGTAGGGTTGCCTCCACACCTCTCCCTCAATGTATTTGGTTGTCGTGCGTGACCCCTTTACTCCAAATGTGATTCTGGTCAACAAGTTATCGTCATCCTGCATCCATCAACGAATCATGTTAGAAATAACAATCAACATCATAATATCTAATCATATGCATATATGTCACATCAAAACAATTCAAACCATAACAATCCACTCCCTAACTCGATCCAGAGTCCAAGGGGTTTCATCGATGCCTCGACATCCTCAATGTCCAGATTCCTGCACACTCAGGAGAATCTAGTCAATAGCACCTGTCTATGTAAGTACAACAAAATAAAATATCATCCAATCCACAATATCTCATAATCATAATCAAGACAACCAATAGTATAATGACCTGGATCACTTGCATGCAAGTTCCCTAAAAAATAAGTTCACTAAGTGTTCACAAGAGCGAGATGTTACACATTGGGACAATGGGTTATGTTTTTCATATTGCGACATTTACAAATGTTTCTCACATTATGACATTAGGATATTTGTGTCCCATTGCAACGATGGGGCATATATTTGTCATATTGTGACATTTCAAAATGTTTCTCACATTATGGCATTAGGATATTTGTGTCACATCACATTGCGACAATAGTAAATTTTCATCACCTTGCGACGAGGGAACTATGTTTGTCACATTCTGGAAATAGGGCTAGGTTCATAACATTGCGATGTTACTATGTTTGTCAAAATGTGACGATGATGATGAAGATATAATGGGGCTATGTTTTTCACATGACAAGGTTGGTTCATGGTCCACACATTGTGGAAATAAAATTTTCTCCAAGTTTTTTAAGAAAATATAACAAAGTGTTTCATTTGTCACAAAGATAGGAACTTTGAACTGATGGGATGTATTACATAGAAAGAAACTTAGAATCATATTTGTTCTAAGGACATTGGTAAAACATCATCTTGAACTTTACAAATGATAATTTTTACTTGTTCTAAATAAGTCTCCCACCCATGCAAAACTTTCATTAAATTCCACATAGACAGACACATATATAACTTTTATTAAAACCCATATACTAAAAAGAATAAATTCCACACTCAATAAACCATTTTTTCAAATCATTAAAATAAATAGATGTCTTATAACAATAACCCTAATAACCATTAAACAATTGTATATTATTAATAGAGTATTGTTAACATGGTTAATTATTAATATTAATTAATAATTATTGTAGAGAGGGTATCTATGAATAATATACATACATATGCTTAAAACACCCTTTGTATAATATAAATAATTATGTATATTCCTAATAGTATAGTTAATTATTATTATTAATTATTAATGTATCATGTATAATAAAAACAAAGTATTATTCCTGAATGGGGTGTTTGAGGAAACAATTGGTGGACAACTAGCAGGGAGGACACCTAGCCTAGTCTCCCGCCACCTTGAGCCAACTCAAGCACACTCAACATCCACCATTAAATCATGAATTTAAATCCTCGTTTGTCACTCCTCAGAATTCATTCGTCTTCAGTCTAGTGTAACATCTTGGCGCCTCTGTTCATGGGAATGTTAATGGTAATGGGCTAGACACAGTCACAGTCCCATCACCCATCCTGGCATGGTGGTTTTAGGCCTATGCTATGGAGTGCCATGCCTCATTCGAGCCCTTGGCGTCCAAAGTCCTTGCCTCCTCCAGAATTTGTTCCTGTCCTCTTCTTCTGGCTCAAGATTTTGCAGGGCACTCGTCCCTCGGCACCTAGAACCTCTCCTCTCATTAGTCATTGTTACTGTGTCTTGTTGGTCTCATGCTCTACGAGCAATATATTTCATTTTTTTTATGCACTCCTCTTCTGGTTTCAGGTGGCTCTCTCAATGCCTCAAATTAAAGGTAAGTCGAAAAGCAGTGCGTCCTAGTATGCAGCTAGAGGAAGGGGAGCGAGAGGGCATGGCCAAAAGGATCTTCCAAGCTCTCCTCTAGAACCTGAGAGTGTCTCCACCCTGGAGCCTCTCGTCGCTCCCACTCATTCCTTCACTCATGTTCTGCCTCCTCGGGACACCAATCTAGACTTTCCCCTACTATCGTATCCTTATGATTTCTACGTCGAATGGTTTGGTAGTCATGGAAACTCCCTTGGCTTTGCTCCTAGGCTCAGTCCCCCCCCCCCNCACCTCCCCCTCCTCCACCTCCACTTCCCATCACCTCCACCTCGCCCGTTCCCTCAACTCCTCTCTCCTCTTCATCTTCCCCCGTACCTTTCTCTAACTCACCCACTTCCTCCTCCTCCTTTTATCTCTATTACTTGCTCCCGCTATGTAGAAAGGAACGTTTTCAGAGATTCTTTGGATTCCATCAAGCAAGGAATTGAGGACATCAAGGGCGTCATCAATGAGATGAAACAGGAGGAAATAGAGTGGTGGCACCAAGTGGAGCTTATGATGACTTTCCTTTAGGACCTAAGTAAGGATATCTCGGACATAGACAAGCTAAATAGAGACACCATGCATGTCCAACGGGTTTTTTCGGAGCAGAGGCTCGACCCCAGCACTGGATATCTCCTTTTGGCTCAGGTTTCCTATGTTTTTTATGATTTTATCTAGTATAATTAACAAGATTTTTTCCCTACGCAGCCTCTCAGATATAGGTATTTTTAGTCTTAGCATAAGTCCATCCTTTTGGTTTTGGTCTGTTCAGTCTAGCCTACATAACATTTTCCCTGCATGACACATTAGATCTATGTCTCTTATAGCTCTGAAATTTTTGCATGGACACTATGATTTTTCGACCATGTGGAAGCATTGGTTTCCCACCAGGGCAATGTTGTCATAGCCTCCTATGATAGCATGACAGATGTAATTTTTTCTGCTTTGTAAGTTTTAATACACTTACTAACTTACAAAAAAAAGACAAAAAAGTATTATTATTATTAATAGTATTTGTAATGTCTATAATTTTTACTATTAATAAAGTGTTAATAATAGTTTACTAATAAATTACCTCGGATGGGGTGCCACATACGCAGCAAGGCCATGCATTATAGAGCCAGGATGGACCTTAAATACAAGTCGTCGGCTCCCATTCCCTCACCATTAAGGATGGGAGCAAGCCTGAGTAGTCAGGCCCATGGTATGAGTCCTCCCACGCGAGTGAAGAGGATGGATGCACAACACACTAAGAAGGTAGGCTTAATGGTTGATCCCGTCATATCCATCCTCATGAATATCAACGATTTTGGCCGGGGAAATACTCATTTCGAGTTTGAGCTACAGAAGTTAGGCATCTCTGAGCTCTGTTGCAGTGATAGAAACCTCATCGTCACTCTGGTCATTGTTCTTGTCATACACATGCCGAGGGAAAGAGGTAAGCACCGTAGGGGCGCTGCCTGGCATGCCTTCAATGCTCGTCGGAAACGACAATAGAGATTTGAATGAGCGTTTTCCATGGCTTGGACGCATCTCGTCTACAAAGCCATGAAGCCTAGAATGCCTCCCATGGCCTATGTAGAGGAATTTTTTCCGGAAGAACCCATTCAGGCTCCTCTGGAACACGTCCTCTTTATAGTACCTGACAATTAGAATCCGCCAACCTGCTTTCCGGGGGAAATTACCATGAAGGCCACATGGAAAGCACATAGCTTCCACAAAGGGGATGACCAATTGGAGGAACCCCCTACTTGTTATAACAAAGAATAAATTTTGGATGACATGGACGCGAAGACGACAACAAGCGTAGGAGAATTCTCCTTGGGCACAGGTGACTGAAATGCTTAGAGTGGACATAATTGGTCATGGAATCTAGATGAGGACATGAGAACGCAGGGAAGGAACAAGACAGGAGAGACAGAGGCAATACGACTAGGAGGTGCACTGTCGGAGGATAGCTGGGTGAGGGAGGGTGGCATGGCTCCTATGCCACATCCCCTATCCATCATGCAAGAAGCATGGCGTGTCCAGCTGCCATTCTTCCACCCAGATCACCTGGAGCTGATGTTCAAATTGAGGAGCCTATTGGAGGACCAAATCCATCGTGCCATGCTAATCAACCAGTGCATTAACATGATCTATGATTCCTACTCCAACGCAACACCAGGACATAGGTTCTTGACATGTGCACAACCCTTCGCACTGCCATTCAAAACGTGAAATCAGGGAAGAGATGCTGACGTGGACACCACAGCGACCACCGGGTAATTGTTATAGTTAATGCTTATGGTTAGAACTTTTGTTTTGATTAGATCCAAGGCTCTAGTATTGTCCGAGTTTAATTATGTTGTAATTCAAAGACTAAGAAAATATTCTCAGACTGAGGGTTTCCATATGTCTTGGTTTCCTCCGGGCAAGATAGATGACAACCCATTTTTTGCTATAGACTGCATAGGAGGCCGACTGTCCCAGTTGGCAGTCCATGTGTATATGTATGTTTGAAAGCTAATGCAATAGGATCCAAACCTTTTTTACTTAAAAAAAATAGTTTATTAATAAATTTAATAAAGTATTGATATGTATTAATGGTTATTAATAAAGTAGTTATTATTATTATTATTAACTAATAATAATAGTTAACACCCCTTGTATATTAATAATAAGTATATTAATCATTCTTAATAATTCTAACAATCCTAACAACACTAACCCTAATAATCCAAACTCAAACCCTAATCACCATTCACCTTAATATATTATTAATACATTATTGCTAACATAATTAAGCATTAACATTAATTAATAATTATTATATAAAGAACATGTATGTACTAACCCTAGTAACCCACACCCAAACCCTAATAAATACATTATTGCTAACATGATTAAGTATTAATATTAATTAATATTCATTATATAAAAAACATCTGTAAAGAACTCCTTTATAATATAATTAATTATTTATATTAATAATAACCAATAATAAAATTAATTGTTCTTATTATTATTATTTAATATTTATAAATATATTATGTATAATAATAAAATATTAATAACATTTTATTAATAAAATTATTAATGGCTATAATTATGACAATTATATTAATAAAATATTATTAATACTTTATTAATAAATTTAATAAAATGTTATTATATATTAATATTGTGATTAATAAATTATTATTAATAAATTATTATTAATAATATTAATAACCCTAACTTTAATATAAATTAAAAAATTTCATTATCATCTAAATTTTGTATGGAATGTTGGTTAAAGGTGAACCTAATAGCTCAGTTTTAATTACAAGTGGAAATCAATGTAAATTCATATCTTTGGAAGAATTAAATGTGCTTCTACCTCCTTAGTTCATAAGTCAATTAAAATAATAAGAATCTACATTTGAAAATTTTTTGGAGCCATGAGTTTATATAATCTATTATTTAATTTATTTTTTGTTTTTTTATAGAGTTGGTATTGCCATTTCTTTAAAGATATTTTGTAACTAAACATTTGTTATTTATATTTTATCAATTTGTTAATTTTGGATATCACTTGATTAATTTTCAAGGATTTTCTTATCGGTAATCAATGTGTTAGTTTTGGAAATCACTAGATTAATTTGCAAGGCTTTTACAATTATGATTTTATATAATATATTATCTTTATCGATAATTTTACAATTATCATTTTATATAATATATTATCTTTATGGATAATCAATTTGTTAGTTTTGGAGATCATGGTTAGTTTTGGAGATCACTAGATTAAAAAATTAAATTATTGATATAACAAATATTTAATTAAATAGGCATGTGATGGCTTCCAACAAAGGTATGGAGTGAAATTAGTAAAAGGCGGCTTTGCCAAAAATAAAAAATCAATAGATTAAAAATTTAAATTATTGATATAATAAATATTTAATTAAATAGGCGTGTGATGGCTTCGAACAAAGGTATGGAGTGAAATTAAATCAATAGATTAAAAATTTAAATTATTGATATAATAAATATTTAATTAAATAGGCATGTGATGGCTTCGAACAAAGGTATGGAGTGAAATTAGTAAAAAGCGGCTTTGCCAAAAATCAAAATTCTCTTGAAACATCATTTATATATTTTTCTTGAAAAATTATATTTGAAAAACATAATACCAGGTTTGATCAGAATATATATCCATCAAACTAAATTATACTTGAACTATTATTTATATAATTTTATCCAAAATATTACTGCATAAATTATATTTGAAAGACATGATTACAAGAAGAAAATCCTCTTTTATATCAGATTTGATTATAATTTTTATCGATCAAAATGTATATTTTTCTCCAAAATATAACTTTATCTAAAAAAAATGATAACAACAAAAAAAAATGCCATGATTCTTATAAATGGAACCAAATAAATTGCAAATGAAATTTGTCTCTAAATAGATATATGAATTCGGAATCTAAAACCAGGCATAGGAAATGGTTAACCACGTATGTAATGTATTTTATGATCTATGGTGGATAAAATTTGGCTTTAATTAGATATCACAGATCTAAATAAAAAACGAAAATCGAAATAAAAACGAGGAAGATGAAAAAATTAACTAAAAACCTTATGGATTTAATGGGTCATAATGGAGCAATAGGATTAAGTTGAGTTAGAGATAGGAAAGAGTTAACTAGAGAGGCTATGGATTAAATGGGCCATGGTGGAGAAATAATAGTAAATTGAACCCGTATTAAAAGTCTCCAATATTGAAAGCCACAACCCGTCAATATTGAAAGCCATAGCCCATCAATAATCAAAGCCACAACCCTTCTTGAAAGTCTCCAATATGCAGTTGCAAATAATTTGTATCACTCGGTAACTAGCGAAGCTATCTCGTGGAAACAATGAAAGAATAAACCCTGCAAAATTACATTACATATAGGAATTAATAACCACTATTCATTCCTCGATATAAGAGAAGCCAGAGGAGGAGGAAGTATGTGGGATTGAATTTTTTATTGTTCAGATCACAATTTGAACAATTTAGTTTGACTCAAGTTGGACAACAAAGTTGAGGACTAAATTGCGAATTTTCTTTGTAGGTTGTAGCTGCTGAATTTTTTAGAAAATTTGTAAACATAAAATTAATAACTATCATTAATAACTAAAAATTAAAAACTTTAAACCCTAATTATAGATTTCAGATACTTTATCATTATTTTCTCAAACTTGAACTGGAACTGGAACCTTCATGACTAAGTGCAACTTGTCTAACAATGATAAAATATATTGTTAGTTGTAAACCTCAATGTAGTAGTGATTGTACACTGTCAATGGTACGAGTTCATTAGGATTCCTATTAGATTCATGATCTTCTTGATTTGTTGGAGCTTATTTCGCTCAGCTCTTTTCCCTTAATAAATTGTACTCAACTCTATGCGCTCTACACATTGTTGTTCCCAATCTGTCTTCTCTGTATTATCTTATTTACTTCTTATTTTTTCATGGTATCAGAGCTTAGGATGTAATCCTCTTCACAGATCCTGGAGAGCAACCCAATCCTAGGAGGAAGAGCACAGAGAATATGTTGTCTCACAGACGAGAGCGCAAGAGGTAAGACTCTTCACAGAGTTTGGAGAGCAGTTCACTCGAAAGATCCTTAGAGACAACACAACGTGAGAAAGAAGCTCTACTGAAGGATGAAGTGTATAAAGATTTGTGGAATCCCTTCTTCAGGAGGAAGTTGTCGAAGCAGCAAAGGAGACGCTACAACAACCGTTAGATCAGAGCACGGAGAATCGAAAGACATTAGATCTAGGAGGGATAGGTGGTGAAAGATATGGAACTCCGAAACAACTGCACTTTGGGAGTTTCTAGAAAAGTTGTTCGCAAAATCACCGAAGTAGTAGGGAGCCGTAGCCAATCTGAATCGTCCGTTAGACAGGACGTGTGTCAGTTGATCCTACACTTTGGAGAAAAGGCACTCCTGGAGAAATCAAGTGTGGAGGTAGTAAAACTCTCGAATTCCTGAAGGTGCGAAGTAGATATGGACCATCAAAGCCAGAGAGGACACGTGTCACGTGATCCCACACTTCGCCACTAGAGCACTTCAGAGGTCTAAGGAGTGTGGAGGAGGCATAGTCATCGAATGGTTGGTTGCCCAAATTTAATGTTAGCCATTGGATCCAGAGGACACATGTCAGACGATCCCTGTATTCGACGATCTCAAAATCCGGAGGAACGGAGTAAGTTTGGCCAAAGATGAGGACTCCCGAAGGCCCGGAGTCCTGGAGAGGATCCATACCGTCAATTTTAGTCGATGCGCGACGTTAGATCTGGAGGTATGAACCATCAACACTCTATAAGAACGAAAGTTTATTGAGTCAAGAACTCCCAAACCCTCGAAGCTCTGAAGAGACAGAGTAGATCTAGACCATTGACCGAATTTCATTGCAATCGTTCATTGCAAAAGGACATGTGGCATGAGATCCCTCACTTCAGAGGTTGAGAGCTTTGGAGGAAAAGTGAGTAGTGTACAACAAGAACTCTCAAAGGCATGAAGGCCAAAGTTCATTTGATTCATTCATCAATGAGGACATGTGGTGCTATATCTCTCACTTCGCAGGCTTATCACTCTGGAGGGTTTTGCGAAGTGAAGCATAGGAGCAACAATTGATCGAACTCCCGAAAGCGTGAAGTAAATCTGAGTTGTTGAAGGTTGAGGACACGTGTCGACACTTCGGAGGTTTGTGGTGTTGTGCATCTCAGAACTCTTGAAGATCGGGATTCCAAAGTAAATCTCAGTCATTCAATCAAGAGGACACGTGGAGGCAGATCCTGCACTCTGCGAGTTCTCTAATTCGGCACTACAGAGGATTGTTGGTATTGTGTATGAAAAGGCCCGAAGCTCGAATGCCTGAAGTAATTGTGACCCATTGATCTAAGATCAATGAGGACCATTGATCTTTGCAGCAATTTGATTATTCGGCCATTCGCCTATTCGGAGGAACTAAGGCCTTCATGCGTCAAAATGCCTGAAGCTCGAAGTCCCAAAGCGCCTGGTTTTCATCCCCAGGTCACATGAGAAGCTGGAATTCAAATGTGTTTGGATTTCGAGTACACTCAGATATCCTGATTCCTCCATTAGAGGGGCTACAGTCGATAAATAACATAGCTTATAGTTCTGACTCTGTAGATATCGTGCTCGAATAGTCAGATCCAGTCAAATCGGAGCTAAAGAAGTGGTCAGCCCTGCGTTTTTTGGCCCGAAGTCATGAAGAGAACTTCGTGGACCTAGTTTTACGTGCAGGAAACATGAAGAGACCCTGTATGTTTGCATCAAGCGGTATCAGTGTGAGAAGATAGAATAGTCGATCCATAAGTGTGATCGAATTGGTGAATGAATAGCCAAGAAACGTTGTCATGGGTCAGCAGATATGACTCGGGAAGTCCAGAAGAGATCTCGGAAAAATATGGAAAAAGAACAACAAAGAAATGGAAGATTATTTCACAAATATAAATGAAGAGATTCTAGTTGTACCTGAGGAGCTCACACAAGAAGCAGATCAAAGGAAGATTGATGATATTTGGAGAAACATGAGCATGAATCTACCATTACTGCCACAGTATAATGGTAAGAATTTTGAATTTTGGTCTGTTAGAATGAATGCTTATTTGTATCTTGTAGACTGTTATCACAATCTACATGATCAGGAAAGGGATGCATTAGCATTGTAGCTCATCCAACAAGCCTTGGATGACAGTATGTTGCACAAGGTTGCAACAACGACATCTTTGAAAGAAGTTTGGAGTATTCTGAAAACATAGTACAATGAAAGAGGGGGAAACAATTTATCGAATGTTTCCACTCTAGAAGAAGCATCTGTGTCTGAAGTAGAGGTACCAGAGGAATAAAATGAAGGAGCATTTGTGTCTGAAGCAGAGCTACCAGAGGAATAGAAGGAAGAAGCATCCGTGTCTAAAGAAGAGCTACGAGAGGAACAAAATTGAGCATATGTGTCTAAAGCAGAGCTACCATAAGAAAAGAATGAAGGTGCATCTATGTGTGAAGCAAAGCATGAGAAAATTGCAGAAATTGATGGTGAAGCTATCAATAGAGAAACCAACATTGATGAACTGATTCAATAGTGTTTGTCGATGAAAACAAAGGATCAACATCAATGATCTTTGATGAACATTGTGTAGAAATTGGCCTCTTTGAAACAAAGGTAAGAAATCTTGAAATTGAATTTGATGATGATAATCTGTCTTATGATGAGTGCCTTCAAATAATGGCAGAGAAGAAGAAAATTGATGAATTAATGTTTGGAGGAGGAATCCTACTTGGCATTCAGAACCAAGTGGATGATTTGGTGACTACAAAAGCAGTGCTTGAAAGAAGGTTTGATGACAGAAGCATTCAAGCCACTACACTTATGACTGCCAATGAAGCAGTTGAAGAAGAAGATAATGTTGATGCAGATCTGAAATGGATTAAATAATCAATCTATGATGATGATGATGGTAACTTCTCTTAGAAAGAACATAAAGAAGAGAACCAATATGGTTTCTGTTATAATCTTTTATAGCAGATTGACAAGTTGTTTGAGTATGCAGGTGAGCATCCAAAAGAAGAATATTAAGACATGGATGAGGATTTCAATGAACACCAGTTTGAAACCATCTTCATGCAATGGAGTTTTGAAGAAATCATATTTTATT
>ML790516.1:1579115-1592409 GCA_009831015.1 Picea engelmannii | reverse complement strand
CCTTGATGAGGTTTATGTTCAAGTGACATACATTGAAGCATGGAAAGCAGGTGTAGGTGTATCAGGGGAATCATCTTCAAGGAAAGAGGACAAATGGAAGTGGCATGGAAAGAATTCAAATGCAGTGACGAGAAAGGAAGAGAGGCCCTCTTGCAAGCATTTCAAGAAAGAGGGGCATGATGAGGACAGATGCTGGAAATTTCATCCCGAGAAGAGACCAAAGTGGTTCAAGGAAAAGAAAGGGAGGCAAACATTTGCGGCGACAACATGATCGACAGAATTGGGATCGTATTTAGGTGATGAATCAAAGGTTTCATTGGTTGGTATGACAGGTAAAATTGGTGAAGGACTTGATTGTAGAAGTAACTTGTTTCATATAAGGGTCATCATGTGACACAATAAGGTTGATACATTAATCGATAGTGGATCTCAATCTAATCTAATTTCAGAGCAATTCGTTAAGAAATTGGGACTAAAAACACAAATACATCATAAGCCTTACACACTTAAATGGATAAGCAACCATCATCAAATTCACATAACAAAGCAGTGCACAATCAAATTTGCAATTCCACCTAAGTATGTGGACGAGGGAACATGTGATGTACTGCCACTAAGTGAATGTGGAATGGTCTTAGGTAGTCCATATTTATATGATCATAAAGAAATCTTCTACAGGACAAAGAATCAATATCAATTAACCCAAACAGGCAAAAAGTCAACAGGTCAACATGCAAAAAGTCAATGTTGATGTCAGCATGATGTTATCATGTTGACATAGCATTGAGACACATGGTAGCATAGTAGCAGGTTGATTGGGCAGATGATAGTGATCCAATCAAATGTTGACAAGTGGCACATTCGCGGAAAATTAAACGAGGCCACGTGGCCCAGGCATGGGCTACCATGTGGCACCCTATCATTTGATGGTTGGTCAAATTTTTTGGAGCTCATGGGATTCGACCCCATGACCTCTTGGTATAGAAATTCCTTGGGAAAGGTCTGATAGCCAACACGCCTTAGGTGGAGCTTGTTATTAGAGGCCTATTTAAAATCATTTAAAGTGTTTCATATGTTCAAATGGAGGCGAAAGGGGGTTGGGGCTAAGCCCCATCTCGTGGACTTACCATTCCACATGACCACAGTAATTCAAAGGTGGCTCCACTCCATGGTTCAAAAGGGCATGGGCACCACTACATAACCACTGGTGGGTTGTTGCATAGGAATCGGGCTACGCCATATGTTCGAGGGATATAACCACATGTTAGGCGCATTTGTTGGGGCGCAGTCATATCATAATATGCCATGTGACCTATGAGTACAAGCTAAGGGCCAACACCTAACCCTTAGGAGTTGGAGCTTGCCCACTTTAATTCCATGTGACCCTATATTGGAGTGTGTGCCCAACCATAAGGGGATATTTTTGAATTTTGTTGCATAAAGTGGATTTTTAACATATATTAGTGGATTTTATTGGATTTTTGGCCTGTAATTGGAGATTTTTGGCCCTTTTGGGGGGATATTGGGACATTTTTGGGGGATATTGATCCCTTTTTTAAGCCAAATATTGGGGGGAAGTTGGGAGATGGTTACCAAATTTAGATCTATATAAACCAGGCCTTCTTGAGGCAATGAGAGAAGATTCAGAGCAGTTTTATGCTAAAGATTTGCCAAGACAAAGCCATTTTTATGTAGGGAAGTTGTTGAGGAGTGCACCTTTGCGAGCCATTTCTGGGAGCTCCAGTCATCCATTTTGAGTGTCGTTTATTTTGTTGGGTTCTTGAGATCTGGTATAATAAGACCATATCAGTTTTGTAACATTTTGGCACTATTGTGATGTACTTATTGAGCTTTGAACATAAATAAGAAAGCCTCACCCACTGAGACAAAGCCCCAGAGACGTAGGCGAGATTTATGAACTCCGTTATCACATTGGTGTTATGGTTTGTTGATGTTTTATGCTTCATTTTAGTTCTGTACATGTTTATATGGCTGTGATATATTCTCATATCTTCTTCCTCTTTCATTAAGATTCCTAATTGGTTAAAGAACGCAAGCTTAATAACTCAACCATAGTCGTTTAAAAGATCTTTTCGAATCACTCCACCACTTCAATCCTCCACCAAAGGCAAGCTCATATAAGAGAGACAATGAAGTTCTCAATTATTAAGGGAAGATCTTGGGGGATGAACAATGTGCTCATACTTAAAGGACAAAGGGATGCAGACTCAATGTGAAGTGAATAATTTATCCAGAGTAACTTTTCTCTCAAAGTTGACTTCTTTCTCCTCTTTTCCATAGCTCGGATTTGGCCCATTTATAGCCTTCAAGTGGAACTAAAGGGTTGATTCAAAAAATTTCCAGTATATGGAAGGCCAAGGATCATTGATCTCATGACGTGACATGGAAACCCGACACCATTTTTCAATTTTTGGCACATTTCCCAATGTACGTGGGTTGTAGTGGTGCAACCCATGTATACGCATGATGTATAGTATGCAAGGCGTGTATATGTGGAAAAATTATATTTTTAGCTCTGGTATTTGTAAAAAGGGACTTCAAGTCTGCATAGGGAAATGGAAAAAGGCCTTTTGTGCAAGATTGCATGGGCTGAGGCAAATCTTTCTATAACATATGACCCCTAATGTGTGAATTCAGAGGAGTATCTTCGATGGCTGAAATACATTATAAAAATTCAGAACTGGAGTAATGGGAACTGAGATGGAAGAACTAGTTTCTCATTACAATATGTATTGACTTTGCATACATGGCTTCCAATTTGAATTACACTGCAGATCCATGTGAAAATATACCAAACAATTGTCTATGGCCATGAATAGGAAAATACAAATGTGGTTACGTGCCAAAGGTTGTCATAGTCACGAACAAGGCCCAGTAAAACCAGTATCAAAATCAATATGAAGATATATGTATATAATTTAGTACAATATAATATCCCATGATCACTGAAGTCACACAGGTATTGGTCGAATGAAAAAGTAGCAACAGCTCAGGAAAGTTGCGACTACATCTTGATGTCTTAAAGTCTTCTACACAATCCGCCAAAGGTGAAAGTCTACATCATGTGAATAAAGGAGTTGAGGTTGAACACAATGAGACTTCATTTGATTACTGGTCATTGAGTTATACCATTAACAAATGTGAGACAACCTATCGATGATGAAAGTAGGCATCAAGGCACCGAGTACATTCTTACAAGTGTGAATAAAGGAGTCGGGGTCGAGCACTTGAAGAATCCATCGATCAGGATACATTGATGTATTCCCAGCTGTCGATGGTGAGAGAACCTGCCACTAATGATTGCAAGCCTCTAGGTACTCATAGGACTCTAGGTCTCATCTCCAGAATAGATGAGTTGAAGTCGATGGAAGGAGACTCGCTGAAAGGAGACCATTAAGGCATCTCTCATCACTCAACATGAGGTACAAAGAAGGAGCTTGATGATTTGGAAGAAATCGGACGAAGAACATGTTCACGAACCAACGAACCTATGCGTCTTTCGCGTGTGCCAAGTGCAAGTGGTACACAAAAAGAGACCCTCTGAATAGAAGCCAATGAGGAAAATTGTTGACAAAGGCGAGGAAACCACCAATAAGGCTAATGGAATCCAAGACACGGCACGAATCCCAATGTGTGAATAGATGTCTTGTCGTCAAACAAAAGGGAAACCACCCAGTCAACGACCAATGGTGAAATGTCGACTGATGGGTTCAAGGTTACCTACCAATGAGGAAAGTAGGACCAGGGTGCATAATAGGACTAGAACTTCATGTGATTCTGAGACAAACTAAGGGTATGGACAACATACAAATTCAAGCGTTATGAGGAATGGCCGACACAGGTTGATAGACATCCTTTGAACAAGAGCATGAGACATATGGAAAAATCCTATAGCATAGAATAAATGATGAAACCATGAGATGCAGGAGGAATCAATCAAACTCTCCATAGGAACTGGAAGAGTAACCAGTCAGGGGAGTAAACTCTCTGTAACAAGATCAACTTCCTAAGGCCATGCTAAACCCAAAATTATGATGACAAGTGGACTCAAAAAAAAAAAATTATGTTCAAAGGCGACATGACTACTGCCAATATAAGATAATACTCCCTTACCACCTGTCTTTTTTTGTTTTTTCATAGTCAAATGAATTCTATGATACAGAGGAGGAAACGAGTGTCGCAAGTAAGAAAAACTAGTTCCGGCAGTGGAACATACCTATGCACAATGCAAGGAGGTGCATGCGGGAGATGGACACTCAAGGGAATGTTCCCTCCTGGGTATAGGGTTTCAAGTTGTGAAGGATATAAACAAGGCTCTTCTGGGTTGAGGATGAAAATTTTCTGAGGAAAACAATTTATATCGCAAAGTGAGAACCCGCAATAGGCTCAATACTGCAAGCAAGGGCATGAGATGCAATCACAACTTAACACCAAAAAAATGTCATTTTACATAATCTTAGTCTACTTGGTTTGAAAAATGGATAAACTTGTACCAAATAGACATCCTTTCAAATCCAATTTATGAGTGTGAAAGAGACAAGTTCACTCGGTAATCTTTTCGCTTTTTGAAAATGAGTCGAAAAAGAGATTAAATTAAACTCGCCTGGGAGTCCTCTAGGTATAGTTCAGCATGTTTATGAGTGAGAAATGAGGTTTAGCATAAATTCATGTATTAGCTATAACGGAATCCCGATCCTACGGAAA
Source organism: Picea engelmannii (assembly GCA_009831015.1). Taxonomy (NCBI): domain Eukaryota; kingdom Viridiplantae; phylum Streptophyta; class Pinopsida; order Pinales; family Pinaceae; genus Picea; species Picea engelmannii. The sequence goes on along the minus strand of ML790516.1, from coordinate 1,587,684 downwards.
AAATCTATGCATGGGCACCAAATGAAGTAGAGGATCTAACTAGGGTACCCATGTTTTGTAAGTCTCTACCATTTGATAACAACACGTCTTGTAGCAGATGGAGAGTTCCGCATCACTAAAAAATGGGTCTGTACCTAAGGCATATGAGTGACAGTTATAGCACAATGCAAGTGTGCATGATGGAATGGATACATATCCTATATGTTGGGTAGCGAAAATACCTGTCTGTAGCTACGAACGGTCATCATAACGCTAAAAACCGCAAGAATCCCTGGAAAAAACTACAAAAACCAACTCAATCCATTATTGTATTAGTTTGTTATGAAAAAATACGATCTAAAACTATGCAAAGTGGGTTAAAATTGCTATAAATAGTAATAAAAACCAAATTTTACTATGTCATTTGATTTTTTTACCCAAATAGTGAATTTTGGACCAAATTACCTTCGATCTTCAAATGGTGATTGCGAGAACATCAAGTGACGAAATCAGCGATCGTTTGGACCAATTAATTCCTCTTTCTCTCCTTTTTCTTTCTAGTGGATTACATTTTGTATTTAGGTTTGAATGTTTAAGTTATCTAGGGCCCAAATCAAAAGTTTAGGTGTGCGCAGGCTACCATTCATCGGGTTGCGTATATGCATGATTATACGTGGTTTTCTCAAAGACACCCAGCGTATACTCAGCCCTATACGCGACTTTGAATGTTGTATCCCGCGTATATGTACGTAAACAAAGTTTTTGATGGTTTCTAACTCAAAAAGTGATGTTTCTCTGGAAGGACGATTCTAGAGTGGAGGGAAAGGGAACATGAGCAGGTATATGTTGTTGTGGAAAGAGATCTGGGGGCCCAAATGGCCTTGAAAAGATGCGGGTTGTATAAGTTTTGGGCAATCAAAGGGATGAGGGCCCAAGTGAGGTTGCTACAGTTTCTTGTGGATTACTGGGATCCAAACAGTGAGAGTTTAAACCTTGATGGGAAACCATTAAGGATTGAAGTCAAGGATATTTATTTCTTGACAGGGTTGTCACGTCGAGGTGAGGTGGTGAAACTCAAATACTAGAGAGTTGGGAGTGGTATGAATATAGAAGAATACATATACGCTCACTGCATATCAGGGACCAAGAAGGTCAGGAGTCAACTCCCCATCCGAGCGATAAATAATCTGAGTGATAAATAATCTAAGCCTTGAGATTATTTTCCTTGTTTTTACCTGGATCACAGGATCGGCTTCATTGCACCAGGCATAGAGTCCGCTTATGTTATACTTCGTAGAGTGTTTGAGACCCACGGTGTACGATTGGTGCACCTCGCTACTGGTTAATATGAAGAGCTAGTTGACAGAATGAAAACATGGTGATAAGATGAACTTCGAGTTTCCTTCCATCTTGTGTAGCTTTTTCTTTGAGTGGGTTCCAGGTTTGGTACCTAGAGTTGAGATCATTGCTCGAGGACCTCACGATCTAGCCATGGCATGGTGGACTGAGGTGATGAAATGGAAAGGGGAGGTAGCGTTCCCACACACTACAACGATGATTTCTTTTACTGGTGGAGATGGAAATTCATTACTCTGGATGACTAACCTTATGCAAGGATTGAATTCAGAGGGGACCCTGACATGCCATTGCCATCAGGGACTACCTACGGGGACATAGGTATGTCAAAGTTTTTAAATATTTCATTTTTTGTATTTTTGTATAGGAAAACAAAAATATTTTTGGATGATGTTTAAGTACTAACTAGACATGTATGTCACGCAGACGTAGGTCCGCGATGGCTGGACGGGATTCCATGACATCGTCGGAGGCACTGGGGAGATGAGGCAACGAGAGGAGAAACATAGAGAGTCCTTCAAAACGTGTAGGGAAATCTGACGCGTTTGACACATAGGATTCCAATGGTTCAGGTAGAGGATATGTCAGAGGATATGCAGCGACAGGTGGTTTCCATGCCCAGAGCTTGGGTTCGACTCTTTCGGCATCTCGTAAACTCCATAGTTTTTTATCATGACACACATCCGGTGCCACAGGCGTAAATGTCATGGATTTTGTATTATCGACTGTATATGTGTATTGAGGGTGTTGGCCCTAATTTTGTACTATAAACATCATATTTTTTGAAATATATATAAAACGTGGTTCTTCGGCTTTAATTTTGTTACAATGTGTACATTGATGAGAATGTTTTATTTTCTTTATTTATGTGAGAAATGCCAATCTAAAACCAAATTAGCATAAACATCAGATATATAATTAGAACTCCTAGGTATGTCATGATAAGTAATAAAATAATTTTTTTGTTCTAAAAGGTGTACCCGTAGGAAATGTCGGTCCCTTCACCAAGTGGGGGGTGGACTTTGTAGATTGAAACCCAACTTCGGCTGGGGGAAATAAACAGATTATCATGGTTGTAGACTACTTTACTAAGTGGGTCGAGCCCATGCCTACAGTTAAATTCGACAGGAGGACTATCTCCTTCTTTGTATTCAATCAAATTATCTTCAGGTTTGGAATCTCGAGTGATATTGTCACTGATTATGGAAGTCATTGGAGATTTACACTTGGAATTGGTTACACTTCTTAATCACTGCAATGCAAGCTTTAAATATAGATGGCCAGAAATAATCGGCTTGCAAAAAAATATGGGTTGTCTCAAGCCCGAATAGATGACCACCATAAGCCCCATTGTGGAAATCATTTAGAAATGACTCGGCTTCTTCGTGAGTTAAACAACCATTCAATATATTTTCTATTCCTCAACGATACAGAGTGTTGTCAAAGATAAGGTAATTCTTATCTTGGGATTGTACACATCGTCGGTCATCTCGCGAGAGATGCTCAGGGAACTTCAAAGTTTGAAGATAGAGAAAAATGTCTCCATACCAAGGGTCAGACGAAGAGACAAGGAAAATGTGTTCATATGCAAAAGAATCAACATGAATAACATCCTCATCTAATCGTGTGAAGTCGAATATTAACTCTGCAAAGACTAGTGATTTATTGGATTTCGCTGAAGCGAAATCGAGATTGAATTCTTGTAAAATGACAATCTATTTATTATGTTTTCCCCCTATGATACACCTAGTAAGGATGTATTGAAATGGATTGACATCGGAAACCACAGTAGTTTTTCAAAGAAATATATAATGGCGTAATCTTTGGACTGCGTGGACAGCAGCCAAAGCTAGATTTTCAACGTGAGAATATTTGAGCTCAGGACCGACTAAATTTAGACTAATATAGTAGATGACGTGCTTGCAGAGCTCATCATCCTCTTGAACCAAAACCATATCAATTGTCCCTTCAGATGTAGTGACATAAATAATGTAATATCTATTGTAGTACGGAGACTTCCGCATAGGCATCGATACCAAGGCTTTCTTCAAAACATCGAAGGATTCCTCGGATCGCTCATCCCAGATAAAAGGGGTCTCCTTCTTGAAAAGATGCATGAAACCATTATTAATATTGGCATAGTTTACTATAAACCGACGTAAAAAATTATCTTTCCCATGTAAACCTTGAAGTTGTCGAATAGTGTGTGGGGGAGCCAATCAAAGTATTTCCTCAACCTTTAACGGATCTACCATGATCTCGGTCTCGGAGACTAAAAATCCTAGAAGACATCCATACCTAATGCAAAAGATGAATTTATAAGGGTTCAACCGAATTTTATAATGACGACATATTTCAAAAACTAGTCGAAGGTGCTTAGGACGATCCACTCTCTTATGAGAGTGAGCAGCAAGATCGTCAATATAAGCTTCAACTATATGCTTAAGATCATGGAATGCGAAGATCATAGCACGTTGGAAGGTTGCTATGGAATATTTAAGGTCGAAAGGCATCTTCCGGTATGTGAAAGTACCCCAAGGGCAAATAAATGTCGTCTTATGTTGATCCTTGGGTTTAATTTGAATTTGGTTACACCCTGAAAATCCATCCTTGAAATAAAAAAATTTGATTCCCGCACACTTGTTGAGAATCTAATCGATGGAAGGTGTCAGTAAGTTGTCTTTAGGACAGGCTTTGTTCAAGTCGCGAAAATCCACGCATACACGGATGGTTCCTTGCTTATTATTCACAGGAACGGGATTAGATACCCATTTAGTCAAGGGAATTGGGTAGATAAAACCAACATTAAGTAGTTTATCCACCTTTGCCTTAATAGCAGGGTCCTTATGTGGATTGACAGCTCTAAGACGTTGTCGAAAAGGCTTAGCATCCGAGTAAGTTTTAATATCATGTTCAACAATTCGAGGGTCGATTCCTTGCATCTCTTCATATGACCAAGAGAATACATCTCAGAATTCTTTGAAGAGCTCAGTGTAGATTCAGATTTCCTCTGGCAAACATTCTGCACCAATGTGTACATTTTCAATCTTTCCAGGGGTATGAGAGATATTGATCGCGATGGTAAGAGAGATACTCACCATATTTCCTTCATCATAAATATCATGTGTATCAAGTGGAACTACGGCGTGACCGATTATCTCGCTCAGAGTAGATCGAAAGTCATCTTGTTCGATTCTAGCAAGCTTTAGGAGAAAATAAGAGGGATGATGCATATCATCCCAAGGTTTGTCAGAACCATTCATGGTTTCCTTGATAGCTTCATCCGAGGGAAAAGTCTCATCGAGGAATTCATGTGAGAAAGACGACAAAGTGGCCCACATGAGGTTAAGAACAGGATCATCCTCGTCCATCTGTGAGGTAATAGGATCAATATCAGTGGAAGAGTCAAGAACAACTTGATATGCTATCTCCATTGTCGATAGTGGCATGGCCATTCCAGCATGCGACTAACCTTCACAAGACGTATTCGTGGAAGGTAGGGTCAAAGGATCGTTAAAATAGGAAGTGCGGAAAGGAACATACCTCTCTAACAAAACAGGCCTACTGGACATGGCGTAAATACAGTGAATCAGTTCCATGAAGTCAAAGGTACCCATAAGGGAAGAATACATTCTGACACCGATATTATCAGTTTTCGGCTGAGAATTTTCGACCACAGGGATCGACGGTCCAACAGATGCACTGGGGATAGCATACACAAAGGACAACTGGTCGATTGTCACGATCTTCCCATCGTGAGGAAAACAAAGAGTGCAGAAGACGGATGATACGATGACATTCATAGCATAAGTCCAATTGTGTCCTATTAACAAGTCATAATCGAGGGGTGCATCAACCACCTCAACATCCACCTCTGTCGTCTTCCCACCTAACTGGATTGGAAAGGCAGGAATAATATCACGAGGGCAGAAGGAACGACCATCAAAAGAAGTCAACATGGTCGGAGAATGAGAGAGAGTCTGAGAGCCGAGATCTTTCCAACAGATCAGGGACATCACACATGTTGCAATGCCTTCATCAACAAACACACACTTGATGGTATACTTCAAGTAACCCACGTGGATTTGGAATGCCACATGGTAAGGAAAGAGAGGCTTCACATCTGTGACATCAAACTTGATAACTTTCGAGCCACTAGGTTCTAGCACTCCTAACGCATATAGTAAGGCATTCCTTTGTGAAGGACACGTCTAGAGTACCTCCAGGGCCGACATCCCACAAAGGGTTTGACCCAAGTCCTCAACAATAGATTAATTATGGGTGGCTCTAGCATTTGAATTGTGGGTAGAGCACTTGATTACTCCTTTCGGAATATGAGGTGGTGGCTTTGGTTTTTCAATTTGCAAGGGCGTCACCAGAGGAGGAGGAGATTCTAGACCAGGTACAGTTTGTGGAGAACTGTAATCGTGAGACCGGGTGGCTACATTAACCTGATAATTGACCATATTGATGCACAAATGGTCACCGTCTTGTGCCAGTGGGTTTTGACTCCCACCGGGCACATTTGTTGTATTTGAGGAGCTCGAGTTCATGTAAAAAAGGATTTGTCAGCACGACGGGAAATAGAGATAAGAGCCTCACACCTTCCACAAGTTTGGGGCATAAATGAGTAAGATGATCGTTTGTACAAAGCTTACAGGGAAATTTCACCTTACGACTTTAGCATTATTATTCGTCCTCTCATTATTACCATTGTCCTTGGGTTTATTTTTATTCTTTCCACCCTTTTGATTATTATTACGTCATTTCTTCTTATTCCCGCCTGGTTGTTGGTTACCATTTGGGTCGGTCGACGATTGCACGGAATGTACATCCATCGAATGAGTAGGATTGGAAGACATAGACAAAGTTGGGCCTCCTGCAGACTAGTTTAGAGACAACTCTTTCAAATGGCTTGTCACTAAGTTTGCATATTTCACATTGGCGGAGCCTACAATGCCATTAGTATGAGGTCCGAGATTTTGTCTAGGGTCATAGTTTGACCTCGGTGCATCTGGAAGAATATTGTATAACATCCTAGATTGAGAATATATAAGATCTAACTATTGGGCTTTGAATATTGTTTCTTCCTCAGATGTAACCTCGGATGTAGAAACATCCTTCGAAATAGGAGGTTGTAAATACTTAAGGAACCACTCTAACAAGAATTCCAGGGGTATGCAGGTCTTGATCAACCTATTATGTCTACGCCACTCCTGGATGTGATCTGATATATGAGAGGCTTTGTCCTGGCTTAAGGTCTACAGAAGTTCTAGGCCAGCATCGTAACGAATCGGCAATTGGAAGTGGTTAAGGAAGACTAAAACCATCTGACTAAAGGTCCTGTATGCCCCTGTAGGTATCTCAATATACCATTTCATGGAAACCCATGTGAGGGTGCATTGAAATAATCTTAACCGAATGGAATCGACGTTAAGGGAATTCGAAGAGAACCATCAGTAAAAGGTGGTAACATGATCACCAGGGTCCTCTCCATTCTTTCCTTCGAATTTTTAAATATCTTTAGGAATCTTGGTGGGAACGAGGGGCCATGCAGGATCATGACACACAGGGTCATTCATCAACTTAGACAACTCTGGCAGGTTGAGCGTGGTCAAAAAATGGAGACGGGGTTGTGGCATCTGGCCCCAAGCTCCCTGGAAAGATTGTGTTTGGGGAATCGCAGCCCATCCAGGGTTATGGCAGGCACCATGACCCTATCTGGTATTGTAATACTATTTTCCAAGTTGATTCATAAGAGGTTGGTTGGGCATCATTCCAGTAGGAATGTTCTGATGAGGGTTATAAAAATTGTCCCCAGTTGGAGTGGCTCCGGGTTGGGGGTTGCCCAAGGTGTGAAACTGACCTCCTCCGGGTGTGAATCTAGAGGATAAAGGTGGATTCGTCATGCCAAACGTGTTGGTCGGAATCGACACTAATGAGGTGAGCTTAAAAGACAGAACTTGAGCAGAATCATGGTCGCCAGGTTGTTAGTCCACCTAGAAGAAACAGGATTAGACCCATGGTTAAAAGAAGGAATGCCTCCCATGGTAGGAGTCGTTTGAGGGATCTAAGAGCCACCAAACGAGAATAGAGTATAAGGAGGAGTTGTGCCCCCAATTCCAATGCTAGCATTAGGTCCAGCGGCTCAGATGGACTTTGAAAACTGTGATGTAAAATTCAGCATACCATAGGAAAAGGGACTAGAGGCCATCAGGATGGACTGAACATTATATCCTGGTGAGTGACCAAGAGACCCAAATGCGTTTGTGGCAATAGTTTGAGTATTCACTATAGGATGGGAAGTAGTGATGATAGGTGCCTCTGTCACAACAACCATTGTGGTTGCAAGAGTCGAAGGGGTGCCATTAACTATAGTAGGTATGGGAGTCGAAGGGATCCCTGTATTTTGATGGCTCGGTTCAGTACGCATCCTTGTAGAATCACAAGTCTAATAATTGGAGGTGTGTGTACCATGTTTAATAACTCTACGCCATTTAGAAGGCAAGGACTCAAAATGCAGTGGTAACTGTAATAAGTGATGAGATCAACGGGGAAGTTGGTCTGACTCCACAATGACTTAAGATTCAAGATATAAAATAAAAAATCCTAAGGCCAAATAGTAATCAAAGAGCACACCAAAAATAATCAAACGAACAATATCCACACAAGCAGGATAAATTGGTTGAAAGGGGCCTCCCTCCCTAAAGTAGGTATGCATCTCCTAAGAGCTTCCTGAGACTCCCTGCTAAAGATCAAAGGTATAAAATTCATTTATAAGGTCCCTCGTGGGATTTGTTATCACCATAACAATTTTCGGACAGGATCCAAGTCTCGGAAATTAACAAGAACTACATCGTCGCGGAAATATGATAGTTTGAAGAATTGATAATTTAGAGGACCAGGACATATCTGGCGGCGTATGGACAAATATAGCAGAGGTGCAAAAGGTATAACTCGACAAACCGTCGATTGTGAAACAACCCAGATCAATGGCTAGAGCCCATATCGGGCGGTGAACTTGCACGGGACTTAACCATGTAAAGGCAGACCGGGGAAAACCATTGTCGTTTTTAAAATGGGTGCGCGGCACCTCCAGAGATACATCGGGGTGAAAGGAGGTTAGCCTAAAACCACTTTCACAAAAGTCTCGATGTCACATGTTTCAATACGTCAAATCAACCACTCGTGGGGCGGGTGATGGCTAGTCAAAATCACCCCGCTTCACTCGTTC
>ML790516.1:1556853-1579015 GCA_009831015.1 Picea engelmannii | reverse complement strand
ACTTTGGGTTTTGATAACCTCAAAGAAATGTACAGGGATGATCTAGACTTCAAAGAGGCATATGAGGCATCTGAGAATCCAATTCTCAGGGACAGAAGCCAATGGACTGAATACATGATCCATAATGGATTATTGTTCAGGGGAAATCAACTATGTGTTTCGAAATGCTCCATGAGGGAGAATTTGTTGAAGGAAAAGCACAACAGAGGATTGGCCGGACACTTCGGTCATGACAAAACGTTCTCAAAGTTGAATGGCTCATATTTCTGGCCAGGGATGAGGACAGATGTGAAGAAATTTTTGGACAGGTTTATAATTTGTCAGCACACGAAAGGAAAAAGGCAGAACACAACGTTATACCAACCATTACCCATACCGGAAAGGCCATGGGATGTTGTGAGCATGGATTTCATATTGGGACTACCAAGGACACAAAGGGGATATGATTCAATATTTATAGTGGTAGACAAATTTTCAAAGATGGCACATTTCATACCATGCCAGAAAACCAGTGACACAACTCATATTGCGAACCTGTTTTTCAAGGAAGTCGTTAGACTTCATGGCTTGCCAAGGAGTATCATTTATGATCAAGATACCAAGTTCGTAGGACATTTCTGGAGGACCTTATGGAAGAAGTCAGGGACAAATTTGTCTTTTAGCTCAACATATCATCCTCAGACGGATGGATAGACAGAGGTCGTGAATATGAGCTTGGGATATTTGTTAAGGAGCTCTGTGACTAAATGCCACAATAAATGGGATCAAATTCCGCCACAAGAGGAATTCACTTACAATGATTCACTCAATAGAAGCATAGGGCAGAGTCCATTCCAGATTGTATATGGAATACAACCAAGGGGATTTTTTGAATTGAAAGATTCAGAACAAACTGAATTTAGGAGTGCTATTGTAGAGGACTTTGTAGAAGGAATGAAGGAGCTTCACAACAAAATTAAGGAGCGATTGCAGAGTTCAAGTCAAGAGTACAAGCGTAGAGCATATCAACATAGGAAAGAACTTCAATTTGAAGTTGGTGATTTGATTCTTCCACATTTGAGGAAGGAGAGGTTCCCAAGGGGAACATATAACAAGCTGAAGATGAAAAAGATTGGACCGTGCAAGGTCATAAGGAAATTTGGGACAAACACATATGAGATTGAATTACCTGATGGGGTCAAAATCTCACCGATATTCAATGTCACAGACTTGTACCCTTATAGAGCTGAAGAAGAAGGAGCAGAAGATAAACAAGAAAAGATTCAATGGACAAAACAAATGCATGTAGCTAAAAATCCAGAGATGGAAAGCATAATTGACAAGAGGATTAGCAAAAAGACTAGGAGAAAAGAGTATTTTGAATACTTGGTCAAATGGAAAGGAAATCCAATTGAAGATGCCAGTTGGGAGGATGAAACAACAATTCAAAATCATGGATGAACAGTGAAGGAACTCATGAATAGGAGTTCACGAAAATTTTCAAGCGAGGGAGTATGATGCAGGAGCATCGTATAAAGCCAAAGGCACGCACCTAACCATAGGAGACAGCTGGAAAAGAACCAACGCACATTTTGAAATGTTTTGAAGATTAATGAATGGACATTATTGTAATAACTAGGGAAGCGTACTTACCTTTGTGTTTTGGAGGTTGTAAACAGATCTTGAACGTTTCTCTCATCTGTTGAATGTAGAGGCATTTATGCATAATGAATGTAAAGTAGGTAGATTTAAATAATAGATTAGACAATTTTAGGAGCATAGGAGGTAGGAGGGAAAATGGATAATAGACACCCTCGACCCTTCGATAATTGGGAACATGATGATTTATATTTCATAAGTTGTAGAGTTGCAAAGGAGAACAAAGAATTTTTTTCATGCATTCTAGTTGTAGTTGTTTACCATGTATGAGAGCACTGGAATTAATGAAAGAAAATATTTGATTCCAATCTTTGTGTTTGTTATGGCTATTGGAATTGCCTGTTGAACGATATGTTGCGACTTGTTTTCATTCTTTGTGCACATTTTATTTCAATGCAAATCTGTGTGTATATGTTCTAGGATTCTATGTTGAATATTTGAATTATGGATAACGGGAGAATGAGTTTCAGTTGTTTCTCTTTCTGAGAATGCCTGCAAAGAGTGCAGTCGAGGGTCCTCAAGGAGTGCATCGATTAGACTCTAATTTTTACCTCAGAACTCTCAAAAGAGATCCAAACTTTGTATTTACAGAAAAGAGTGTTAGCAGAGCATAGAGTTGTGCAAGGTGTGTGTAGGCTGGGTGAAGTCTTGGATTTTACCAAATCCAAGAGAGAAATTGAGGGACTGCTGTCAAAAGGAGTGCACAAAGTCGAAGATCTAAAATAACCATAGGTTATTTGAAAACTGTCGCAAGGAGTGCATGTAGGGACTCTTTTTGGAGGCCTTGAGTTTTCAAGTGAAATCTCAAGAGCGTTAGAACCTGTGAATTGTGCCAAAGGGAGACGGAGGTTGAATTGTTTCGCAGGAATCAAGTTCAGGAGGGAAGGACACCAAGTCTTCTGGCTAGAAGTCCTTGAGAAATTGAATCAGACGGTTGAATCGCTTCAGGAGGAAGTGTCGAAATCCCGTGAACCATTGGATCTCTCAGAACAACGAAGAGATTAAGACTAAGTGTCTTTTCAACACCTTTAATATCTAGAGGGATAGTGACCATCAGATCCGGATCAACGTGGTCCATTGATCTTGCATGCGAGCTTGTGTATCAGAGTTCGGGGAATGGAGTGACAAGAGGTTTGGGGTCAAGTGTCTTGGATCGTCGATTTGTGAAATCCCGATACAGCGTGGGCTGTCAAATCAAGGGAGGCATACAACCATTGGATCTCATCGAAGGCTGGATTTCAGAGTCGAGGATTCACCAGGAGAGTGTACAAGGGGTGGTGCTCCAACTCGCGAATTCGCGAGTCATGAAAGGTGCTTGCACCTAGGCTTGGTTGTGGTCAAATTTGGAGAGGGGGCTTACACCATAAGCCCATTCAAAATTTCACATTTCGGCTATTGCCAAGAGCAATGCCATAGTGTTCGAAGCACCCCAACTTGCTGAAAAACGAAATATTGTGTGGGATTAAACAAGGGGTTTTGTTAACCCTTTCCATGGTCTAGAGAAGATCCTGTGCGGATCTCGGCCTGAGGGCAAGAGGTCTGCACCACTATACATCAAGCGTATACGTAGGCTGCTCCACTACATTCCGCATACATCGAGATTTGTTCCAGAAAATGAAAATTAAATGTCAGGTTTCCATGTCACGATAGGAGATCTATGATCCTTGGCCTTCCATATACTAGAAGCATTTCGACTCATCCCTTCAGTTCCATTTTGAAGGCTATAAATGGGCCAATTCCGAGCTATGGAAAGGAGAGAGAAGAGTTCAACTTTGAGAGCAAATTTACTCTGGAGAAATTATTACTTCATATTGAGTCTGTATCCCTTTGTCCTTTAAGTCTGAACACAAAGTTTATCCCCCGAGCTCTTCCCTTATTGATGGAGAACCCCATTGTCTCCCTTTTATGATCTTTCCTTTGGTGGAGGATTGAAGCGGTGGAGGCCCAGATGGAAGGAACTTAGTTTCTCGGTTCCGAACCGTGCCGACATGGAAGTCTGTAATATTTTTGCTTCTGATGATCATTTATTAATAAAAATACTCCTTTCCCATCCAATTGATATCTTGCAAATATATGAGTTATTATCCATGGGCGTATTTGTTATGTTTATTAATGGATTATGCTATCTAATGTGCTAACCTTTTACATTATCATCATATGCTTGCTTTGCATGTTTGTTGAGAACTAGTTGTAGGTATATAGATTTTGGTTCAAGTGATCAATGGTGGACTTCATTGAACATATTGATGAGGTAGGCCTCTTTCTTATCTCGCTTGCATATTGGTTTATATAGCATATGTTTGGGATAGAGTTTATTTCTGCAATCATTTTTGTCTATTGTGGTTTACCCTAGCCATAAAGGGATTTTCCTTGTAACATGATCATGTCCTACATTCAACTTCCCTAGTTTGACTATCACTTCAAAGTCAAATTCCTGGAACATCAGTAACCATCTACAAATTATCCTATCCAAAAATGTCTTATTGATTAGGTATTTGAGAGATGAATGATCTGTAAACATCTTGAAGTGTTTGCCCAGTAATTAATGTCTGAACTTCTAAAGTGCATAGAACATATCTAGGCCTTCTCTTTCTGTGGTATTGTAATTTTGCTATGACTCTAACAATTTTATGGTAGAAAATGCTATAGGATGGTCCAATTCCTTTGTTCCTGGCTGAGCCAGAATAACTCCAAGTGCTATAGCTGATGCATCTACATGCACATGAAATGTATTTTCCCAATCTGGGAATATTAGTATTGGTTTTCTTACCATCTTCTCTTTTAGAGTGTCCAATCCTCGCTGACAGTCCCTATTCCACTGAAATTTACTATCTTTCCTCAATAGTGTCTCCATTGGCATAGTGATCTGCACATACCCTTTTATGAATTTCCTATAGTATCATGTGTGTCCTAATGTTTCTCTCAACTGAAGTACTGATTTCAGTGGTGGTAAATTGACAATCACTGCAATCTTTGTAGGATCTACTAGCAAGCCTTTTTTGCACACTATATCGTCCAATAGTATCCCAAAAGGTGTCCCAAAGATGAACTTCTTGATATTTATGGATATCTAACACTGCCTGCAGCTTTCCAACATCAGGCTTAATACCTCTCCATGGTATTTCAACAGACTGTATACTGTCCAATCATCCAGATATACCTCTAAAAACTGAATGATGAATTATTTGAAGGCAATTATGACTACTCTTGAGAATATTGCTGGTGCATTATTCAATCCAAAAGGCATGATTGTGTACTGGTAGGATCTCCATTGTTTGGAAAAAGTGGTCTTATGCCGGTCTTCTGGAGCTATCTTTATCTGATGGTATCCTGAGAATCCATCTATGAATGAGTATGCTTCCTAGCCTCCTACATTCTCTAGTACCTCATCTGTGAAAGGGGTAGGGAAATGGTCACGTAGGAAAGAAACATTCAACTTCCTTAGGTCGACACATATCCTTATCCCTCCTTTCTTCTTCTCATGAACTACCATAGGGCTTACCCATTCAGATTCCTCCACTAGTTCTATGATTCCAGCCTCCAACATTCTGTCAATTTCTGCTTTTACTTTCTTCTTATATATTGGGTTTAGTCTGTAGAGTCTCTGTATGACATGTCATTCCTCAGGTTTGAGAGGTATATTCATCTCACCTATCTCTCCTACTATACCTTTCATTTCTATGAACGTTTTTGGGAATAGGTCACTGTACTCGCGGAATACCTCTGTTATGCTTTCTATTGTTTTCTCATCCCAGTAGTCTCCAATGATGGCCATTGTGGGATTCACAGTTGTTCCAATGTTTACTTTATTCACCTTGATTGGCACAACAAACACTTTTGATTCCAGAGGTGGACCTTCCACCCCTCCTTCACCTTCAACTTCTATAATCTGAATTTTGTGTGGGTCATCTTCATCTACTTCTTCTTCCTGCACATGGTAGCATGACAATAGTTCTTTCACTGTATGTCTGTTCTGCTGTTGGTATTCATTCATAAGTTAAACTTATGGTTCCTTAATGAATATAACCCCTCTAATTTGTTTGAGTATTGAATCAATGTTGGGGTTCTCATGTTCAAATGAGAAAGTGATCATAAAATTTTGTTGTAATGTTGTCCATTCTGCGATGCCTATGCACAGTTCCTGGTATACATACTAGTTTGTTGGAATCCCTTGCAATGTGTGAATAAAGTGATGAGACCATTATTTTGGTGGTGTCATTCTCCATAGTGTTCTTCACTTCTCCAAGTGTTATGTAGGTGTCCCCTATCCATCATATATATGCAGTTGGTTTCCTCCATGTTCTGCACCAAATATGATGCGCAATAATCACTTACATTGGTACCCATCCTTGACTGTCTCTTTGTGTGCACCCCACCATATTGTAGGTGTTGACTTGAGTGCTATATCTAGAGATAAGAGCCTATGAGTTTATAACACTTCATCTTTGTATTTTTTTAGGAATTCTTCTAAGTCATTCACCCCATGAAAGCTAGGAGGTTCACTTATCTTTGTACCTACCTATCTTATTGCACAGTCTATTCTTGCGCACCTTCTTGTGGAGAATTCATGTAATATCTGTTGTCAATTCTCTAGCCCTATATCTGAGTCTGACGTGCATGAAATGATACTTCTCCAACTAATTACCCCATCTGCAGTTGGATTCACATAATATTCTTTTCGCGTGGTGGTTCCGTATAACTGGTTAATTTCCTCCAGGTCGAAACAAGTGGGTTCTACAAACCTTTCTCCTTCTGATGGATCTAATGGTGCAATGACTCTGTACTCTCTTGAATTGAATTTCATCTTCCTTGTCTTCAAATTTATTATGGCTTGATTATCAAATGCCCAATCCAAGCCAAGCAATTTCAGATAAGGTGTTGTGCCATCCACTATTTCTATTACTTCAAAGTCAGATTTAGTGCGCATTCCATCCAGATCTCTTGTCACACCCTTTAGCCTTCCAATTGACAGAACCCTGTGTTGATTTTCTAGTTTCAGTTGAACATGTGAATATCCTAATGTGGGCTCTCCCATACATTTCCATGTCTTCTTGGGTAGTACATTCACCTCAGAGCCTAAATCTAGTATAATGTTCCCCATATTGAAATATCCAATGTTAGCATTTAATCTGAATTCCCTACTTGTCCCCCTTCTTGTATGAAGGTGATTGACTGCTTTTTGTTCTAATTTCCTCTCTATCTCTATGTTACATCTTTCTAACATGTTTTGAAAATTTTAACAGATGATTGGTCATTTAATAGCTTAACATAGGATTGTAGAAAAGCCTTTACGATACTTACTTGTCCTAAAGGTTGTGCTTCATTAGTGTGATACAACAATGAAGGCATATGATACGTTGGTATGTCCTGAGTATGTTGTGTAGTTGATGTAGATGCAATGTATGGATTCAAGAATTCCTGTATGGCTTGCTTGAATGCCCCCTTTTCATTCTTCACATTAAAATGCTTATGTGGTTCAACATTCTTCTTCACCCATTGGTGTTGTGTTGGATCTTGTCTTACTGCATCACCTCTTGTCTTAGCTCCTCCGCGCGTAACTATGTTGATATTTATTCCATCATCCATTTCTTATGCAGAAATCCATTGAACATTCTGATTTCTCTTTTCCTAGATCTTCCCCAATTGTGTCAGATAGTATTTTGTGTCATGGTCAGATGCATGACAATACATACATGTTGTAGGTGGAAGTGGACATTCCCTTGCATAATGTCCTGGTTGTTGACAGTTATGGCATACCACCGGTCCTTTACCTCTTCCAAAGCCTCCTCTACCTTGTCCCCCACCTTTGTAGCCATCTTGATCTCCTCGCGGTGCATTGTACCGGGGCACCTGTTTATATTGTGCAAGAGTATATTGTGGCTATGCGGTATTGTACTATGGCTGAGCAGTGTTATATGGATGTGGAACAATTTTATACGGGGATAGTACTTGGTTAAAATGTGGTGCATATTTCTCTATCATCATATCTGCCTGCACCCTATAGGTGTCTGATGTTCTTTCCCTCATCAACTCCATTGTCCTGCAATCTTTGTCATCATGGCATATTGACTAGCAAAAGTTGCAATATGAACTCTTATGCACCGTCTGGTATTTATACATCATTGGAAAATGATATCGATCATGCCCATGTGTCTTACAGGTCTCACACCATAGTCCTCTTGATGACAAAGGGTTTGGGAGTCCTATTTCCATGTACTGCGTGAATGTTGGGCATTCGTTCTTGTGGTGTCCTTTTGTCCTACATGTGGTACACCAAACAACTTCTCTTTTGTCCTTACTCTTGTTCTGGTTTAATTGAAATGTTAGATTATTCATATCCTCCTTGAGCTCCTCTATTGATGGATCTGTCTTCTGATATTGGTTCTCTTCCAGTTGTAGGTCTTCCTACAGAGCCTCTTCTTGGGTCTGAAACTTTTGCTGTCTCAAGGGTTATTTCAAATGTGGTAGCAGTGAATTGAAAAACATATGCCTATGTTGCATGTCTTTCATGACATACTTTAGCTTTCCCTTCAATAATTTGAATCTCTGGTCAATCTCCCACACAGATTCTTCTAGTTTCTGTCTGATCTCTATCATCTCATTCATGTATTGATCCTTTGAGATAGGCTTATGGAATTCATTTATCAACAACTTCCTATTATCCACAATCATTCTAGTTGTTCCTGGTGGATTGTTTGCAGCTAAGATCATGTAACAATCCAGTGCGCGGTCTCTTAGAGTGATGGATAACAATGCAATATTAGTGTCCTCATCTGTGATCTACTTTGCTTCCCAGATCTTTTCATAGATGAAAAAGTGCTTCTCAGGGTCCTCTGACGCCTCTCCCTTGAACTCTGGTAACCTAATGGTGGGATCATGTCCTGCCATCTTGAATGTTGAATTACTACCTCCGCGCGATGTAGATCCTTTACTGATGCTTCATGAACTGGTTCCCCTAGTTGTTTCTCCCTGTGTAGATGTACTTCCTGTTGTGTTTCTTCCAATGAAATTCGGTTGTCTAAAAGATGGCGTTATTTCTGGTGTATTAGTCACGCATGGGTTTATGGGTTCCACACTGACACTGATATGGATAGGAGTTCTACCTCTAGTTTCTTCTCTTTGACCTCTTGTCTTTCTTTCATATGTTGCACGCATGATTCCCTCAATCTGCTCCACATCCTGGAGATCCTCTGCCTCTTCTTCACTTGCAAAGCCTTCCCTCGCGATTATGGGTCTCTTCTTATTGTTCATCTTATATTGGTAGGGTACTCCACTACGCATACTTCCACCCGTTTCCATGATCTAATTGATCTAGTCTTCCTCCATCATGATTGTATCCAAGACCTCCTCCTTATTTACTTCATCCATCTCTTCCTCCATTTCTCAATCTCTTGTCAGTGCTTACCCCCTTCCCCCATGCACACAGGGAAGTTTAGCTGTTTGAGACCATTGTCATTACACCTTTTCTATACAGTAACATCTTAATGGAAATATATAGCGATATGATATACCTACCTTGAGGTCCCTTCAGGAAGAATTTCTCTGCTATGCTGTAATACTTCATAGCAATTACTGCAAATTCTGTGATAAATCCTGCAACAATGTTGTCTAACCAGAAATCTACTGTGTGCGTAAATTTATTGTCAACTTGTTGTAATTGCGCGATATCCACATGATTCCACTCTATATGTCTGATCCGATTTGTAGGATGGTTTTATTTAAACCTCAATATCCACTCATGCAACACATGCGGGAAATCACAAAAAAATATTTCATGCAAGTCGTTGAATACATATTTTTCTAGATATTTGCGCGGTGTTAACTTCAGGTTTTTGTTATCTTTTTTTGAAAACTCCAGATCCTTTGTTTTCAACCAACTCTCGATCTCTTCCTTCATTAGGTTCCATGGTCTCAACATCCCCTTTTATATTCTCATTCTTTTTAATGTTTTGTAGCCATATATGATGTTATTTTTACGCTTCTTCAACATATCTCATTCACTCAATCCCATTATGTTCCAATCATAAACATAACCATATGTTGGTTATTAATTTATCTATTATGATATTTATTTAATTCCATAAGTTGGCCCAGGTTCAGATTTAACAAGCTTCCAACAAAAGCCCTCTAAAACTATCGCCCCTGGTAAAACAGAAGGCAACGCAGTACACATGGTGCACTGTGTAGTCTCACCCGAGATAGTTCTATGGATGGCTCCCTGGGAATAAGTGGGGATCTATGATTGTACCCTATGATCTTCATTTACTCAGTCTAACATTCAACTTATCTTGATTAATTTGTCATTCTTACTCATGCATGTGAAATATTAGATCTAACTAATTCCTTCATTCATCTATCTAACATTAAATCATTAACAACAAAGGAGATGCATAAAATTTAGTCATATAACACATGTTCTATCGTGGTTCGCCCCCTCATGGGATACGTCCACAAAAGATTTGGCTCTCAAGCTCTTTTATTATGTCTTAGCAATATACCGTGTCGTGCACACATACAATCTTTGATCTTACAATCTCAACAGGCTTCCCGATCCATGTGAGGCTGACTATATTGCACCAAGATCCTCATCCTGCAATATAATCCTTGGGACCAATTTTCTTGACTCTCCTCTAGCTCACCGATGTACAAAATGTTGCAGCTCTTACTCTCCTTCTTCTCCTCTCTCCGCCCTAGACCTCCTGGGTACTACTTATACATATTCTTGGCTTATGAATCATTACAATATCTTACAAAAACCCTAACCCTAATGTAGTTAGGTTTCCCTTGCATGCGTGCCTTTCATGCTTCCCTCGCACGTGCTGATTTTCCTTCCAGTTGTCTTTTTACCACTTCATGTTTTTCTTTCAAAAAATAGTCTTTTCCCCAAAATGGGCCTGCACCCAAAAATATTATTTGTGGGTAATATCTCAAATCATGTAATTGGAAGATGTATACCTTGAAAATACCTTTCCAACGGTACAAAGAACGCGCGAAACGAGCATCTGAGTAAAAAGTTACGACTGAAATACAAACAACAATCTCAGTGGTCTTGTACCTTTTTGGAGGAGTTAGTGGGGACTCCTCCAATTTGCATCGAAGCTCATTAAACAAACTCCTTTGGTGTAAATTGGAGGAATTCTTGGGAACTGTCCCAGGTGAACCGAAGGCCAAGTTTTGAACTTCGTTGAGAGAAAATTGGATCCTATCTTGGAAAATTCTTCGAGTGGTCGTGTCCGTGCACATTCATTTAAGCTCTCCGGGCAAGTGGATGTTGCATATTCTGAGCTTAGACTTTGTCTCTGTATCATTGTCATGCAGTGTGCAGACTCAACTTGAATCATCAAGAACTGAGTTTGGTTTCACATTCCATGGCTATTCCTTTGTGGAGCTGATTTTATCATCATCTTGAATCAAAGCATCCCGAGCCTTCAAATCCTCCAAATTGAAATTCCAAGCACTAATACTTTGGATGTATTCACTATGTGACATCTCTTCTTTCTCTTCATAAGACATTTTGTTTTGTGCCACTCTGTCCATTTATTTTAGCTTCAATATATTATAGAGTTCACTAAGAGGAGGTAATCCATCAAGAATTGTTCAAGCCACATAGTCATTTGAATGGGCATGCGTGAAGAAGTATGCTTGAAGAAGTGATGTTTCAATATCTTTTCTGATGATGGTTTCTTTGTAGGATATTTTACCAAGCACATAGCTACCATTTCCTTAAAAGGTTGTGATAAATTTCCCTTCAAACCCATATGGGTAGGCATACTTTGTTATATGAAGACAAGATTCCCCATACATGTATGGCATTACAACCCAAAGACTATAATATACTATAAAAGAACAATGCGCCTTCAAAACAATGGGATGGTCAATCAAGATCATTATTTGTGCTTCTCGACGAACCCCATCCATATTGTTATTGCACTTCTCCAACTCCAAATATTTGACAACAACAATCTCATTGAATGGTTTGCAAATTGCCTGGTATACAGTGGCACTAACACCTTGACCAACCTCCTAGTACAATTTGTAATCAAATGACAATGATGGATATTTTTATTTTTTTTCAGTTTCTTTGTTAGGTACCTGAATAGATATGAAGATAAATCTCAAAATAGATCCACAATATCAACAAGAATAATCCAAACCATTCACCAAATACTGAACACAAGAAATAGTCAAAACCCTTGAGGTAGGGTAACACCATATATTAATCCTTATGGAAGGATAACACTCCTCAAGAAATGATTGATACATTCACAATATTCTTCACTATGTTTCATTACATTGCTTACACTTCTTTATATATCTCTCTCTATCTCCTAGGAACCTTCTAGAGAGCTTTCTCACATTTATTACATCTAACTACCATAGTGGGCCTTTATTAATATAGTGGACCTAGTCCACCTTACATTGAATGATCACATTCTCATATATTAAATGACTTCCATTAATAATACATAACCACATTTCCATTGGGTATCTCCCTAGGTATACTACATTCCATCCCCCTTCACATGTTTCATCCTAGAAACACAAGAAGAAACCATACAATATGATCGGATAAACAATGTATCCAATTGGTACCAAGTACGACCATCCATCTATCCCATTGGAAGTTGAACATAATGTCCATCTCTTGCCTTGCTGCCCTGATCGTGCTTCGCATCATGTCGAGGTTGCCATGGGTTCTGTAGCCCGATCTCTTCCCATAGTGCTAGGAGTCCTCCATGCACCTTCTCTTGATTGGTTTCCTTTCTGGTTCCCTGCTGGTGCATAAATGTGTTGATTGTCATGCCCTTTCCTGGATGAATGTTGTGTTTCTATATGATGTGGATGGAAATATACAACTACTGTAGGAATCTGTTCTTTTTTCTTCAAATATGCAACACATTGTGCCTTTGAGTCAATGACCTCTTTAGCTTCCTGACTGTGTCCATCCTGTGGTTTTTCTTCATCTCCTTTAGTAGACTCTGCCTCTGATTCAACTTCGGACTCGATAATAACTTCTTTGTTGGTCACCGTGGGCCCATATTTTTGACTAAGAAACACATCATGCAATGTGATTTTCTTTTTCTTGTACCAAATTTTTAGAAACTTCTTTTTCACATTAATATTAACTGTACCAACTGATTCCATCCAAGGATAGCTCAAAACAATATTTTCATCAGCCATATTTATAGCACGAAAATCATAATGCAACACATATTTGTCCATGATGATCTTCAAATCTTTAAAAATTTGAACATTTTCACCCTCAACCTATGTGTTGTGAATATTTTTTGTAGGAACTTTCAATCTATTAACCAACTGAATATTACTAAAATTTTGTTGGAAACTAGGGTTAATAGAAATAATGACATTTTCTTTATGAATACAACCATGAACTTGTAATATAGATTTTCCACATGAAAATAAACTCTCGGTGATGTATTTATCCTTACTCTTTGTATGCGACCACTTTTCTAAAACTAATTTCTCAAGTGCTTCCTCAGAAAGTGACATCCACTCAGAATGGTGAAATGATTGCCAACATATGAGAGCATCATCTTTGCAACCCCAGTCTACAAAATGTTTCCACTTCCCTTTCCATAATGACTTGTGAGATTGTATACATTATTCAATACTAGGGCCATCATCTCTTCAAGTAAAAAATAACATGCTTGGAATAAATCTTCAACAAAAACTAAAGTTAAAAATAACTTATTGTAAAAAATTGTGTTTTTTTTTCGGAAAAACCCTGAAAAACTGTTGAATTTAAAATGATCATAACTTTACTTCCCGGACTCCGTTTCAGATGATTTTTTTTTTGAAATTCAGTATTTTTCCGAGAGGAATTCAAATATCCAATTTGTTTAGCCAAATTATGCTAATTTTTTTTCATATTTGAACCTGAAGTTCGTCGCCTTCTTTTTTATCTAATTTTTTTTTGCAAAAAGAGCCAAAACATTCTCCCCTTCTTTGGCCAAGGAAAGTGCTCTAATACCAATTGTTAAGTACCTGAATAGATCTGAAATAGGTCCACAATATCAACAAAAATAATCCAAACCATTCACCAAATACTAAACACAAGAACTAGAGAAAACCCTTGAGGTAGGGTAACACCATATATTATTCCTTATGGAATGAATGCACTCCTCAAGCAATATTTGCTTGTTACAATGACCATATTCTTCACTATGTTTCATTGCATTGCTTACACTTCTTTATATAACTCTCTCTATCTCATAGGAACCTTCTATAGAGCCTTCTCACATTTATTACATCTAACTACTATAGTGGGCCTTTATTAATATAGTGGACCTATTCCACCTTACATTGAAAGACCACAT
Source organism: Picea engelmannii (assembly GCA_009831015.1). Taxonomy (NCBI): domain Eukaryota; kingdom Viridiplantae; phylum Streptophyta; class Pinopsida; order Pinales; family Pinaceae; genus Picea; species Picea engelmannii. Next base: position 1,565,039 of record ML790516.1, on the reverse strand, counting down.
TCTCATATATTAAATGACTTCTATTAATAATACATAACCACATTTCCATTGGGTATCTCCATAGGTACCCCATATTACCTCCTTAGGTATTCTACATTCTTGATCCATGATTCTTCTTTTTCAGGAAACTTTGCACTAAAACTCAGTGAACATGATTAGATTGGATTGCAGGTAATCACTCTCTTGGTATGAGAATTTCATTCTGCCCCATGTCAAATTTCATGGCTTTCATTTTGCATCGACGTTAATGTCCTTATGGTCACTGATGGCATCAACTTCATTCCTTTCATCTCTGCCGATGGACATCAAAGCACTTCATTTCTATGTTTTCGATGGGGATTACCGAACTTTGTTTCTTAATTGTCGATGGGGATTGGCGAACTTCATGGCATGTCTTTTGGGTATGCAATCAGATTAATTATTTTCATTTGTCATGGTGAAACCAACACATTTCCTCTTATGCTTGCTTGTTTCACCATATATACCATTGTTGTAATAATTCTTTAGCACAAACTTGAAATTCTAATAATAAAATACATGTAAGGACAACACCAGTAGCCACCAGAACATGGAATAGTTTCACTTGCCAACATGTCTAATTGCCTCATACATCAAAGTATTTCAAACCCAGTATATGAAACACAATCCAACAACTTCATTTTAACCAAGGACGACCCACTTATGGCTAAGAAACTTGCCAAGGAAAAAATCAAATAAAGTTTGAATAAGGCACACTATCTCACACCCATTTATGAGAATATCTTTTGATTTTGATAGTGGGAAGGAAGAGGGTATACCAACACAAAGAGGTCACAACCAAAGATAATAGGAGGTCATCTGAGGAGTTTAAGGTAGGGTTGCAACGTTGTCTACCAACGTAGAAAGATAAAAAAGGAAAGACACTTCAAATAACGGCTAAGACCATAGCTAGGAGGTAAAATCAGAACCCTGAAACAGGTTGGGGATGAGTATACGATAAAATCAAGAAGCTCCCAAATTTTGTAAATATTTGACTGGTCTATGGGTTTTGAAAACTGGTTTTAAGCTTAGAAAACGTGGCCTGAATGTGACAATGCGATTGCTATTGCGTGTATGCTCGACCGATTAGGGTTTGCTAGCCAGGTAATTTGTTCTCACAATTTGTCACTGATTTTGCTGTCATTTGTTCGTCGAGGAACAATGACTAAGTTCTTCTCAAGACTGTCGATGGCTTCGGCGAAGTTCCCTTCAAGACTGTCGATGGCTTCGACGAAGTTCCTCTCAAATTTTCCGATATATTTCGGGACACTTCCTTTCATATCCGCTGATGCATTTCTGAACCCATGCCATTAACTTTGTAGGTCGTTCTACAAACGTTTTTCTAACTCTGCTGATGTTTTCAATGGAGTTTGTTTTAACTCTGCCGATGAAACCAGGTTGTGTTTTTCAGCATATCTTTGGTCAAGTTATTTGTGTTTTCTTTAATGCTTCTACGTTGTGTAAAATTTCTCTTCCACGTGATTAGTTTTTGGGTGTTTTTTATACCCTTCTTAAATGCTCATACAATTAAAATGAAGTTTAAATTTAAATAATTTAGATTTAATGAAAATTGAAACTATTTAAGTTTAAATTTGTGATTAATCTTTTAAACATGCTAATGCCATCTCTATATTATTCATCTCTTTTTCAAATATCAAATTTAAATCATTCAAATCTTAAATTAAATCAATTTTTTTGAAATTTAATATATTAAGTCTTAAAATAGCTTGTATAAAACAAACCTTTTACCCAATGTGTCTTTGTGGAGTAGAGAAACAAAGTAGACCTATGCTAACATCGTTGCAGGAGGATTCAAATACTCATTTCTTTTCCAGATGATCCAGATTACTTTCATAACAAAATGAAAACAAAGATATTAGAGTGAAATACACATAAATATTGCTAGAAACAAAGAGATACAATAATGCATGGTTTCTATTAATGAAAGAAATGTACAGAGACTGTAAAAATACAGAGTTCAAGACACGCTAAAATGGTGGTAGCTTTATCTCTGAGAAGAGATGTGACAATTATGCTCATTCTCAAGAAGATCAGTACAATGAGGCTCTGAAGGCATTTTTATAATAAACATGAATGAAAAAACCCTAGGCATCCAAAAACCTAACCCTAGGAGATGAAATGCCAAAAGTCATGTGGGCCCCATTGAGGTAAGTTAGTACATCAACTTCCCAGGGTCGTAACTTTTGTGTACGATCTCTATTTTAGGCATGTGATAGCCCATTGGACATGTCTTTTCGACAAATACACATTATGCCATCAAACTCTAACTTCATCTATAGTTTGACTATGGAAAGCTAACAAAACATTGTTTAGGGCCCCAAAACGGCCTTGGAAGTACAAAAAGATGTACTGACATGAAAACTTCCACGTTATTTGTGTTTTCTTTAATGCTTCTACGTTGTGTAAAATTTCTCTTCCACGTGATTAGTTTTTGGGTGTTTTTTGATACCCTTCTTAAATGCTCATACAATTAAAATGAAGTTTAAATTTAAATAATTTAGATTTAATGAAAATCGAAATTATTTAAGTTTAAATTTGTGATTAATGCCATCTCTATATTATCCATCTCTTTTTCAAATATCAAATTTAAATCATTCAAATCTTAAATTAAATCATTTTTTTTGAAATTTAATATATTAAGTCTTAAAATAGCTTGTATAAAACAAACCTTTTACCCAATGTGTCTTTGTGGAGTCGAGAAACAAAGTAGACCTATGCTAACATTGTTGTAGGAGGATTCAAAGACTCATATCTTGCCCAGATGATCCGGATTACTTTCATAACGAAATGAAAACAAATATATTAGAGTGAAATACACATAAATATTGCTAGAAACAAAGAGATACAACAATACATGGTTTCTATTAATGAAAGAAATGTATAGAGACTGTAAAAATACAGCGTGCAAGACACGCTAGAATGGTGGTAGCTTTATCTCTGAGAAGAGATGTGACGACTATGCTCATTCTCAAGAAGATTAGTACAATGAGGCTCTGAAGGCGTTTTTATAATAAACATGAATGGAAAAACCCTAGACATCCAAAAACCTAACCCTAGGAGATGAAATGCCAAAATTCATGTGGGCCTCATTGGGGTAAGTTAATACATCAACTTACCAGGGTCGTAACTTTTGCATACGATCTCAATTTTAGGCATGTGATAGCCCATTGGACATGTCTTTTCGACAAATACACATTATGCCATCAAACTCTAACTTCATCTATAGTTTGACTATGGAAAGCTAACAAAACATTGTTTAGGGCCCCAAAACGGCCTTAGAAGTACAAAAAGATGTATCGACATGAAAACTTCCAAAATAATCTAGTTCGAATAAGTGGGCAGACACCAATATCCACCTGGATATTGTGTAGGGATTTAGGACAGCCACGGAAGTGAAGAACCTACAATTACAAAGAAATATCCCCATTACAGAGAAACATGTTGAACTGAAAAATGTCAAGATGAGCTAGTTGAAATTTGGAACAGGTGGGTGACCACTAATATCCACCTAGATAAATCCTCCCCACTTATGAACAAATGGTCTCCATTGCGTTGAGTGACCGAGGAAGAGGGGAAATCATTTTCTGAATCTAAATCTTGGTGAGTTACGTTCCTTGTTGGAGAAGTTGCACTACGTGATCGGTGGAAGGCTATCATGAACCTGTTGTCGGCAGGGTTGAATCTGTTCCACCATCCTGTTGTCTCTGGGCTTGATGGGGCATTGTGTAGGAACCATCATAGGTGAAGAAACAATATATTCTTTCTCTTCTGAAATATGCTTCTGCTGGATAGAAGGTTCTAAGGCTATAGTGGTTGTAGTGGCCTTCTGTGCATCCTTTGAACAAACTGTGAAGAGGATGCATTTTGTAGTATGAGAGATTACCTTGCAGCATTATTTTGGTGGAACAATAGTCGGAACTACCTCTGGTATCATGTAGAGATGACCCCCTAGAGTAATAATGACACTACAGGGTTGAGACTCATAAACAACATGACATTTCCACATATATGGTTGGCCCAAAACAACATCACATACATCAAGAGGGGCAACATCACACACTACCTTCTCCTTGAAGGATTGGATTCCGTAGCAAAGATGACACTGCTGGATGACATGAAGATCTCGTTCCTGGTGAAGCCACCCGATGTTGTATGGCTACAGGTGTGATGTTGTTGACAACCTCAACTATTTAATGACCTCAACTGAGAAGAGGTTAGTCTGGATGCCTCTATCAACAATTAAATGTAATGGGGTCCCCTTCATCCACATCTATGAATGGAAGAGGTGCTCCCTCTCTTCAAGATCTACTAGTTCTTCTAGTTGAATTGTTGTGGTCATGACAATAGCAGTGGGCTCTGCATATATGATCTGTCTGTTTTCAATATTTTATGGATCATATTCTGAATCAGGGTTCGACTCCTTGTGTTTGACCTTGGCCACCAATTACTGTTTCGAGAAAAATTCATTGGTGTTGTGCCAAGGGATTTTGTAGAAGTCGCACCACTTCCCAATGTCATTCTTCGTCTTTCCTTTACCCTTATTTTTCTGTGTCTTGGATTGTTTATTAGGAGGATGTTGGTTAAGGTCGTCTTTGCTATGCTTTGGTTGTTGCGTATTTGTAGACCCAGACTCCCATTTGTTCTGGTGCCTAAATTTTTGCTCGATTTTGACAGCATATCGATAAACAACTCCCAGTGATGAGATGTTTAGAAAATCCATTTCGGTTTGGATGGACCTATGCAAAGCCCCACGGTATTTCAGAACCATATGCCACTCGAACTATTTGATACCTAGCTTGGTGCGCAAGGTATGAAAAGTATTTGTGAAATCCAACATTGTTTGGCTCTTCTCTTTCCGTAGTGTGGTCCATATCATGTATTGGTGTTCATAGTTATCAATAGGGTAGTACTGTTCCTTGACCACATCCAAAAAAAAGTCCCAAGTGGGCTCGGCCTCATATATTCTAGATTCCTCTATGGAACTTTTCTCCCAGTAAGTTTTCCACCAATGTTTGACATGGGGGTGTAACACCCTTGTTTCCCCAATATTGTAATTAATCATCAGTTATGATTACCATGGTAAGGCATGTGAATGATGTAAATGTATTATTGTTTATATTTCCAATGTTTGACATGGGGGAGAGCCTTGAGGAGTGTGAAGGTGATCTTTTCCTTGTTGGAAAATTTTTGAACAGAGAAATAACCTTCTAGCCGATTTAACCATTTTTCTAAGGCATCCGCATCTATCTAACCTTCAAATACGAGAATATCAAAATTAACTTGTACCTTGAAGGGAGAGGTTCCTCCAAAGTGGCCGCTTGATGAAGATGCGCCCGTTGCTATTGGTAGGTGTTGAAGGATGTGGGAAAAATTCTTCATCATTTCGTCCCTCTGTTCTGCGAGAGCTTGCTCAAGAAACAAGTTAATATAATCTTATTCTCTATCGTTTTTCTTTTCTGCTGCCATAGAGGGTTTCTTGGGCATGCGAGAGCAATTTTACTCAAGAGAGACAAGCTCGAGACCCAACTTGTGATACTCAAACTTCGTCAGGGACTTGCACTAAAAACGATCAAGAACAACCTGCTCTAATACCACTGATCTAGATTATTTTTGGAATGAAATGAAAGAAGAGATATTACAGTGAAATACACATAAATATTGCCAGAAATAGAGATATCCAACAATAAATGATTTCTACTAATGAAAGAAATGTACAGAGACTGTAAAAATACAGAGTGCAAGACTTGTTAGAATGGTGGAAACTTTATCTTTGAGAAGAGATGTGACGGTTACACTCATTCACAATAATATTAGTACAATGAGGCTCTGAAGTACCTTTTATGATAAACATGAATGAAAAAACCCTAGACATCCAAAAACCTAACCCTAAGAGATGAAACGCCAAAAGTCATGCGGGCCTCGTTGGGGTAAGTTAGTACATCAACTTCTGAGGGTCATAACTTTTGCATACGATCTCTGTTTTAGGCATGTGATAGCCCATTTGAAAGGTCATTTCGAGAAATACACATTATGCTATCAAATTATGACTTCATCTATAGTTTTATTGTGGCAAGCCAAGAAAACACTGCTTAGGGCCCCAAAACTACCCTGGAAATACAAAAAGTTGTACTGACATAAAAACTTTCAAAATAATCCAGTTGGAATAGGTGGGAGGCCACCAATATCCACCTGGATATTGCGTAGGGATTCAGGACATCCTCGAAAGTGCAAAACCTACAATTACAAAGAAATGTCCCCATTACAGAGAAACATGCTGATCTGAAAACTGTCAAGATGAGCCAGTTGGAATTTGGAACAGGTGGGTGACCACCAATATCCAATTGGATCAATCCTCCCCCCTTAGGAAGAAATGGTTTCCTTTTCTTTCAGTTCACAGGGAACAGGGGAAAGTGTTTTCTGAATATGAATCTTGGTGAGCCACTTTCCTTGTTGGAGAAGTTGCACTGCATGATCGGTGGAAGTCTGTCATGAACTTGTTGCTCGTGAGGTTGAATCTGTTCCACCAACCTATTGTCTCTGGGCTTGACGGGGCATTGTGTAGGAACCATCTTAGGTGAAGAAAAAATATCTTCTTTCTTTTCTGCAATATGCTTTTGCTAGATAGAAGGTGTTGAGGCTACATTGGTTGTAGTGGCCTTCTATGCATCCTTTGAACAAACTGTGAAGAGGATGAATTTCACAGTATGATAGATGATCAGGGGATCAAAATTTGCTCAATTTTCAAAGTGCTCAGATTGAGACGAAAACAGTGCCATTGCGTCCGTCTCGTTTTCCTGATTCCGGTGGTACATTTATTTTTGCGAATGGAGTCCGTATGGAGGAGATATCGTGATTTGACCGCCAAGTCAAACATGTAAACATTTGGGATGCTGACTGTACCTGTCCGTACAGTCCGTACAGTCACGTGGAGGGCCGTACCATCATGATGACATGGCGCACATTGGTTGGTTGTTCGTTGGCACATTCTTATTGGTTGATTGTTGTCCAATTGGAGGTTGACACGTGTCCGGTTGAAGGCGAATAAGAAGGAGACACGTGGCCCAATCCATGGGCGCCACGTGTCCCCATTTGGTTGGTTTATTATGGTATGCAAAATATATTGGAGGTCGCGGGGTTCGACCCCCTGACCTCCCCCCCATTGTAAAGTCTTAACATATATGCGCTACCCAATTAACCCGCCAATGTTCCTTGTTATGAGTACCAATGCCCTTGTATTTAAGTTTGGTTGTAAGCATTGTTTGAAAAGGGGGCGGGTCGGGGTCAAGCCCCGACCCATGGTATTATAACATAACACATATAACATGTGTTAATACTACCGCGCGCGAAACATTATTTCATAACCATTGTATTTCGTATATATATATGTTGTGTTTTGTATGCGTTGTAACCAACGGTTAAACGCGGATTTGTAACACATAGTTTTATTATATAACCAATGGTTAATGCGCGCAGGAGTTGCTACCGTTTGAACGGTTGAACCACTTATTTGCCAAACTCGCGGTCATGTGGCCATATGACCCAATGCCGAGGCGGTTAGGGGATGGAGGCGCCTTAACTGTTCTACGATTTGGACCGGTGCGCGGTTGCGTACGGGTCTTGGTTTTTACGCCTTTAAAGAGCGTCTGTGCTAGGTTGGAAGCACAAGGGTGCAGATTGTAGAACCAGAGACAACAAAGAAGAAGGGGAGACTTCAAGGAGGCTATCTTCTTCATTTTTCGACCGTTTCAGGTGCTGTCAGAGCTTAGACAGGGGTTTTGGGACGTTGCGGAGCCATTGAAGCAGTCAATTTGACATTTTGAGCACTGTAAGACATGTTTTTGAGCACTTTGAGCAATTTAATAAAAATGATCCATTGGAAGATGGACCAGGAGATGTAGCCCGGAGTGGGGTGAACTCCTTTATCAAGTTGCTGTGTTTATGTCTGATGTTCAATGATTTATTATGCTGTCTATGTGTATCTTTACATAAGTAATCCTTTAATACGTGTTGCAAATTGATCCGGTTGCTTTAAAAACACATAACAATTTCACTTGCAATATTTATTCAAGTTTCAAGTCTTCTTCAATTTTAGATCAAGTTGGTATCAGAGCAAAGGTTTTGAAGACTTGATATTGTTTGCAAGTTTT